>JAMPIV010020293.1:0-398849 GCA_024509875.1 Oreohelix idahoensis
CCGAAAGGGAGGCAGAAGATAGAAGGTTGGGTCAGAGGGAAGCACGAATTACGACTACTGAGCTGAATTACAAAGCCCAGGCCCCCTAAAATGTGCCAGCCCTTTTTGGCC
Source organism: Oreohelix idahoensis (assembly GCA_024509875.1). Taxonomy (NCBI): domain Eukaryota; kingdom Metazoa; phylum Mollusca; class Gastropoda; order Stylommatophora; family Oreohelicidae; genus Oreohelix; species Oreohelix idahoensis. The sequence continues at coordinate 112 of JAMPIV010020293.1, forward strand.
TCAGATGCTACGCAGCCTTAGTCGGGTGAGCCTCAAAACTCAGTCTATTGGGGGTGTTTCATTTAGACCATTATTGTTGAAAAGAGAGACGATGACCATAGAGAGGGGTTACCTATTACGTTATTATTGGAGTTTATTAGCATAGATACTACATATGGGTTAGGAAAGATAGAAGAGGTGGAGCGTTTAAGGCTATCACAAGTGATTTAGAAGAGGGTACTTCTTATGAAGTAATTTGCCAAAATGAACAGGGAAGACCAAGACAATTATGACATGTTAAAGCAGGCTTTGTTCTTAAGGTACGAGAAGAGAATTGTTGAATAATTATATCGTAAGAAAATTTACGAAATGCCACACTGTATGTCCCCTGGGGAGAAACTCACAGTTCAATGACCAAAAGTTCAATGAAAGAAAACCGTTGAACCAAGGAAAAAGATGGTGTAAATGGTGCAAGAAGGATAACCATAACACCGAATTTTGTAGAAGGAAACCTTCAAACATTGCTGCAATGAAGTCGGGGACGCGAAGATTAAAGGTTAATCCTAATGGACAACAGGAACCTTATCACCCCCCAGTTTGTGAGGATGTTATTTGTAATGGGGTCACCATAAGGTGCCTTTATGATACAGGTTTGGATTATGATTCAGTTGTGAAGTCTAGCCTAGTGGACCCAAGTCAGTATACCACAGAAACAGTGGAAATACAAGGGGCGACTAAGGACATACCACTCATGACACTTCCCATCGCAAGGATAACGGTGAAAACTCGCTATGTGGAAGGAGAAATCAGAGCAGCAGTGATAGATGAACCAATCTACCCTCTGATATTGGGGTGTAGATACGTCTTCTTGGGGAATCCCGAGAAACCTGTGATCATGGCGACAGTGCAGACCAGGTCACAGAAGAAGGAGGAAGAAGGTGAACCTATAAATGCTCATCCAGAGGAGATGAGGAAGGCGCAGGCTGAGGATAGGACACTCAAGCCCTGTTTTAAAAAATTGCCCAAATGCCACACACCTCCGAGCAAGGGAGAGTACTTTTGTGAAGAACAGATTATTATATAGGAAGACAGGAACTAGATCCCCTGGTCACGGACAGTTAGTTCTTCCCAAGATATATAGGGCAAACTTAATAAGGAGCTTACATGTTGGAAAAGATGGTGACCATGAGAAAGTCGGTACCATCTGCCAAAAGATTGCTCGAAAATACTATTGGCCCGACGTAAATGTCGATGTTGAAAACTTTGTAGAAGCATGTGGCGTATTTCATGAGGGAACACCCACAAAGGGAAAATATGTGCAGGACCTAGAAACGCCACGGGGCAACTTTAGGCCTGAAAGAAAAACTAATTATACTCGGGTAGACAAAGTGGAATGGGAGCCCCCTTTTCACACCCAGTCTTCACTTGAATGGATTAACATGGCCACTATGCGAAGAGTACAAAGAAGAAATTTTACCCAGGATAGGATGACAATCCCTCGGTCAGACTTATATAAACTGGAAGAACAGACAAGAGAGCGAAGATCTCTCATAAACAATCTTAAGTGGGGAGACAAACCCCAGAGAAAAATTGGTAGTGGTCGATTTGTGAGTGATGATTCTAGGAAGAAAAGTCCTCATTATAGAGCTTCTAATGGACGGGACCCGATGGGTTCCATGAAAAATAAGTATGATAAATTAAAGATCCAGATGTAACTTTATTAAGGACCTGGACAGATGAGAAGGCGGAAGAGACTGTTACCTCATCGTATCAATACGTGAACGAACTGACCACTCGTTTGAAAGCTGGATGGAAACTGGCAAATGATAATTTGAAGCAAGCCAGGAAGAAACATGCAGCATATTTTAATAGGAAGGCAAAGGACAGGGAACTGGCAGTCGGAGAGAAGGTGCTGCTTCTACTACCCGGAAGCCAGAATAAATTACAAATTGGTTGGCAAGGTCCATATACGGTTCTAGAGAAGGTGTCTAGAACAAACTATAAAATTGACAAAAAGGGGAAGGAGAAAGTTTATCATGTAAACCTGTTAAAGAAGTATCTGGACAGACCACTCCAGGAAAGCACCCCCTTATTGACCTTGGCTATTGCAACCCAGATGCAAAAAGAACCACTCACCTCACATGAATACCCATTACATCCTTGTGAAACAGCAGCACAGGTAAAAGTCAGTAAGCACCTGACTAAAAACCAGAGGGAGAGAGTTCAACAGGTTCTGGAGGAACATACAGATGTACTAACAGATAAACCAGGCCATACAAATTTGCTACAGTATGACATGAAACTGGTAGACTCAAACCCAATCTGTATGAGAGCCTATTCTATTCCGTTCGCGAAGGAGAAGGCAGTGAAGGAAGAAATAGAGTATTTGTTGAAGGAGGGGATTATTTCGCACAGTGAATCATCTTTTAGTTCTAGTGTCGTTTTGTTGAGAAAACCGTCTGGGGAACACAGACTGTGCATAGATTACAGGAAACTGAATGCTGTCACAGAAGGACAAGTGGATCCATTACCAGACACAAAACAGTTATTTGCCAGACTGAACAAGGCAAAATACTTTTCAAAGGTGGATCTTAGTAAAGGCTATTACCAGATCCCAGTGAAGCCTGAAGTGAGACCTTATTTGGCTTTTAGCACTTCGGATGGACATTATGAATTCAATATGCTACCATTCGGACTGAAAAATGCTCCGAGTGTGTTTTCAAGGATGATGCGCAAATTGTTGGATCCCCTGAATAACCCATGTATCACGAATTTCATGGATGATATTCTCGTCGCCACAGAGACATTTGAAGAACACATTGAAGCTCTGGAGATGTTGTTTGATAGACTTCGGGAGGCGAATTTGACTGCTAGGCCAACAAAATGTTGTATTGGATGTAAAGAGTTGGAATTCTTGGGACACACTGTATATCAGGGTAATATGACCCCTGATCCTAAGAACTTGGAAAAACTGCAGAGAGCACCTAGGCCGCAAACAAAAAAAGACGTGCGATCATTTGTGTCGTTATGCGGATTTTATCAGAAATACATCAAGAATTTTAACGCTATTTGTGCTCCTCTGACTGATCTGACTCGCAAGGGACTTCCAGATAAAATTATTTGGACTGCACAATGTGAACTAGCGTTCCAAGAGTTAAAGGAAAAACTCACTAGCAAGCCGATTCTCAAACTGCCTAATTAGAGTAGCGGCAGACGTGAGGAGTAATTTTACCTATGTGTATCGCTGGTTTTGGAACTTGCCATAGGCATGTTTTCAAGTGGGGAGATGTGTAGTGAAATTAACAGAGATACAACGGTAAAATACCTCCAAAGATAACATGTAAGGATAAAAACATAATGCGTAGGCTGCGAATAGTACATGATCGCCTAGACCGCGGGTCATCATCCTCCATAAAAATTGACTTGCTAGACAGGAGGGGAACGGCGGATCAAAAAGGAAAAAAATATGACTGGAAAGATTGCGTGAGACTAGAAAGGCTAAGGAGACGCAATTGGGGGGGGGGGGAAACGGAGAAAAGTCACGTTTCCCAAGTTGACATAAAAAGTAAGCAACTCGACAGAAGGGACCATAGATATGTTACGCCACAGTCATTTATTGGACGCTTTTGCGCGATACCAAGCCTTTGATTTGAATTCAGCGGCTAAACGCAGATGTTGAAATATTACAAAATTTAAAAAGTAACTTTTTCATAATATTAATGTTAGGAATATAAAAATTAGCTGGCCGGATGGCCCATTCTGAGCAGTGAACTAATATGTTCTTAATTTTACAAACGGATAGATAATATTGAAGATAATGACAAAAGACAGTGTAGTTTACATCAGCGACAGACTGTATGGAATAAAAAGTGTCGCTATTTGCACACAAAATCACGACCTTGAGACGCAGGTGTTCAAATCTACGTAGTATGGAAGAGAGGGACATTGGTGGTAGCTGTGTCTAAATATAACTTTTAACGACAAAAATTTGGAGGGGAGAGAAAGGTTGGTTCAAAAATCAAGTACATTTTTGTAGAAACACAAGTAGAGACGGACAGACTAACAGATAACCATCCATACTTGACTGAAGCATGACTGAAATGACTTTAGGGTAGGAAATTTGAATTTAAAATAAACCTAGGCAGTGATTGGCCACAGACAATCATATTATTAGCGCTCAGAGCGCAAGTGGGGCCAGTCTTCAATAGTTGTTCAGTGATAGACACAGATTTTAAAGTGTGGTGATTTCCATATGAAAGAAAGTGAAAGAAGTTTAGGGACGCCATACTATAGCCAGCAGCTCAGCTGAGTTTTGCTAGCAATTCTGTGTTATTTATTCATAATCTGGTAAGATTGAAATTATTTCCTTATATATATTTTGAATATTGTTTCATGTTTGAGTGATTTGATACTGCCATATCGAAATCTAGCCTTACAAACAAGTAGGGATTTGCTCTAGACCCCCCGCCCTAGTCAGGGTCTAGGGACCAACAATATACATAAACTCCAGCAAGGGTTAGGCAAGACAGATCAAGTGTTGAGAATAATGAAACATATTACCTATCCTCTTTTAGGGCAGAAAACTAATAAATATTTTTCAGAATCTATAGTCTGGGAGGATCTATCTGATGTAAAACCACCATGGTAAATGTGCTGTTTGGTCAGAGAGATCTGACCTGTCTGTATGATGTGGTTGTTGTGTCAGTGTTGTGTCCAGACGTGGGTAGAGAATAGATTTTGACACATGGCCCATACTTTGATTGCAGAGCTGTGAGTTTCAGTTGTCAACAAAGCAGTGTCTATTCAGTTGGTGACTTTACTCGAGTGTATCTGTGCAGTACTTGTGACAGAGACCACCATTATTGCCCGCCAGCACGGAGAGGTGGGACCACCAGATTTCAGCACCAGAGATACAACTACAAGATGAGTGAGCCTCTGGTCTGCTGGACATTCACCAAAGCCCTTTAGTTACTAATACCCCATAAAATTCCCACCATTTTCTGGACACTGTGTAGTCAATATAGACAGGTGTGATGAGGCCACCCCAACAGCACAAACATTAACTATACTCCCAAGTAGATGACTACTAGAACATTTTAATAAAACTAACTAGTATAGTACATATATATGTACACTATTGCATTTATGATATAATATTCCATGCATTTCTTTCATAATCTCTAAATCCTTTTAAGTTCTGGTCAACCTAAAAATTGATCCAGAACAAAATAAATGTAATATAATTCTATCAAAAAATTTTACACACGTGAGTTAGTTCAGTGTATTTTAACATTTGTTAATATTATTAGTCTACTTAAATATCTGTGGGTGTATCTATATCTATCACACCACATTACATATCATAACCCTAGACACTTTACGTAGCTACATTCATTAGAAAAAAAAAACAGATAAGTGTGAGGTCGTAGTGGTAGCAAGAAAGGCCTTCTGACAATTCACAACTACATTTTATCTCAGGAGCCTTCACAGCTGGCCTCATACAATTACATTTAGTAATATCACCATCATACAATACCATCAAACCCACTACATATACTGGGGTCTTGTCCAGGGATAATTAGCCCAACAGTAATATTAGGATCTCCTGGTGGGAGAAATAAAATTAGGGGAACAAAATTGTAAAATTCCCTTTAAAATTAAAAGGGTCCCTGCAGATAAAAGTTGGTGAATCTTCACAGCCAGTAATAATTAATTAGTTAACTGGTTAGTTAGAATTAGTTAGACTATAGTCATAAGAAGTACTTAGTGTATTTACTGGTTAGAGATTTAGCTTGTATATTATTATATTGTCTAAAAAGTATGGCGGAGTTAGCAAAATTTAGATCAGCTGCTGTGCTCACCGCGAAGGAGATGGGAATGGATGGTCAGATTTTAATTCAATACGTAACGGCTGAATGTGATAAATATATTGAAAGGGAAGATAGAAAGGTAGCTGAAGAGAAGAGGTTACAAATTGAGGCTGATAGAGAAATTAAGAGGCTGCAGATTGAGGCAGAAGAAAAACGACAGCAAAGGGAGGCAGAAGAAAAACGACAGCAAAGGGAGGCAGAAGAAAAAGGTTGACTGCCGAAAGGGAGGCAGAAGAAAAAAGGTTGACTGCCGAAAGGGAGGCAGAAGATAGAAGGTTGCAGAGGGAGCACGAATTACGACTAAGGGAGCTGGAATTACAAGGCCCGGCCCCTGAAAATGGTGCCAGCCCTTTTGCCTCAGATGCTACGCCCAGTCTGGGAGCCTCAAACTCAGCTATGGGGTTTCATTTAGACCATTTTGTTGAAAAAGACGATGACATAGAGGGGTACCTAGGACGTTTTGAGTTATTAGCTACTACATATGGGTTAGAGAGAGAGAGAGGTGGAGCTTAAAGCTATCACAGGGATTGAGAGGTACTTCTTATGAAGTATTTGCCAAAATGAACAGGGAAGACCAAGACAATTATGACATGTTAAAGCAGGCTTTGTTATTAAGGTACGAGAAGAATGGTGAATTTTATCGTAAGAAATTTAGAAATGCCAAACTGTTGTCTGGGGAGACATACCACCAATTCTCTGCTAGACTAGAAACCTATTTGGAGAAATGGACGGCTCTGGGGAAGACCCAAGATCTTAAAGAAATGATCATGATTGAGCAATTGAGAGAGTCCATGGCTCCAGACATGAGAAAATTTCTCATGGAACAAGGTGCAGAGAAGTTGGGGGAAATTTTAAATGTTGCTGAGAGGTATCAGGCAGCCCAGGCAGAGGTAAGTGGTGCTAAAAAGAAGCACATAGACAATTTTAAAGCTCCACAGCAATTTAATAAATTTGATAATAGAGAGCAGGGAAATAAAGGTAGGACAAACTTTGAGCGGCCAAGAAATGACTATCGCGACAGAAACTCACAGTTCAATGACCAAAAGTTCAATGAAAGAAAACCGTTGAACCAAGGAAAAAGATGGTGTAAATGGTGCAAGAAGGATAACCATAACACCGAATTTTGTAGAAGGAAACCTTCAAACATTGCTGCAATGAAGTCGGGGACGCGAAGATTAAAGGTTAATCCTAATGGACAACAGGAACCTTATCACCCCCCAGTTTGTGAGGATGTTATTTGTAATGGGGTCACCATAAGGTGCCTTTATGATACAGGTTTGGATTATGATTCAGTTGTGAAGTCTAGCCTAGTGGACCCAAGTCAGTATACCACAGAAACAGTGGAAATACAAGGGGCGACTAAGGACATACCACTCATGACACTTCCCATCGCAAGGATAACGGTGAAAACTCGCTATGTGGAAGGAGAAATCAGAGCAGCAGTGATAGATGAACCAATCTACCCTCTGATATTGGGGTGTAGATACGTCTTCTTGGGGAATCCCGAGAAACCTGTGATCATGGCGACAGTGCAGACCAGGTCACAGAAGAAGGAGGAAGAAGGTGAACCTATAAATGCTCATCCAGAGGAGATGAGGAAGGCGCAGGCTGAGGATAGGACACTCAAGCCCTGTTTTAAAAAATTGCCCAAATGCCACACACCTCCGAGCAAGGGGAGTACTTTGTGAAGAACAGATTATTATATAGGAAGACAGGAACTAGATCCCCTGGTCACGGACAGTTAGTTCTTCCCAAGATATATAGGGCAAACTTAATAAGGAGCTTACATGTTGGAAAAGATGGTGACCATGAGAAAGTCGGTACCATCTGCCAAAAGATTGCTCGAAAATACTATTGGCCCGACGTAAATGTCGATGTTGAAAACTTTGTAGAAGCATGTGGCGTATTTCATGAGGGAACACCCACAAAGGGAAAATATGTGCAGGACCTAGAAACGCCACGGGGCAACTTTAGGCCTGAAAGAAAAACTAATTATACTCGGGTAGACAAAGTGGAATGGGAGCCCCCTTTTCACACCCAGTCTTCACTTGAATGGATTAACATGGCCACTATGCGAAGAGTACAAAGAAGAAATTTTACCCAGGATAGGATGACAATCCCTCGGTCAGACTTATATAAACTGGAAGAACAGACAAGAGAGCGAAGATCTCTCATAAACAATCTTAAGTGGGGAGACAAACCCCAGAGAAAAATTGGTAGTGGTCGATTTGTGAGTGATGATTCTAGGAAGAAAAGTCCTCATTATAGAGCTTCTAATGGACGGGACCCGATGGGTTCCATGAAAAATAAGTATGATAAATTAAAGATCCAGATGTAACTTTATTAAGGACCTGGACAGATGAGAAGGCGGAAGAGACTGTTACCTCATCGTATCAATACGTGAACGAACTGACCACTCGTTTGAAAGCTGGATGGAAACTGGCAAATGATAATTTGAAGCAAGCCAGGAAGAAACATGCAGCATATTTTAATAGGAAGGCAAAGGACAGGGAACTGGCAGTCGGAGAGAAGGTGCTGCTTCTACTACCCGGAAGCCAGAATAAATTACAAATTGGTTGGCAAGGTCCATATACGGTTCTAGAGAAGGTGTCTAGAACAAACTATAAAATTGACAAAAAGGGGAAGGAGAAAGTTTATCATGTAAACCTGTTAAAGAAGTATCTGGACAGACCACTCCAGGAAAGCACCCCCTTATTGACCTTGGCTATTGCAACCCAGATGCAAAAAGAACCACTCACCTCACATGAATACCCATTACATCCTTGTGAAACAGCAGCACAGGTAAAAGTCAGTAAGCACCTGACTAAAAACCAGAGGGAGAGAGTTCAACAGGTTCTGGAGGAACATACAGATGTACTAACAGATAAACCAGGCCATACAAATTTGCTACAGTATGACATGAAACTGGTAGACTCAAACCCAATCTGTATGAGAGCCTATTCTATTCCGTTCGCGAAGGAGAAGGCAGTGAAGGAAGAAATAGAGTATTTGTTGAAGGAGGGGATTATTTCGCACAGTGAATCATCTTTTAGTTCTAGTGTCGTTTTGTTGAGAAAACCGTCTGGGGAACACAGACTGTGCATAGATTACAGGAAACTGAATGCTGTCACAGAAGGACAAGTGGATCCATTACCAGACACAAAACAGTTATTTGCCAGACTGAACAAGGCAAAATACTTTTCAAAGGTGGATCTTAGTAAAGGCTATTACCAGATCCCAGTGAAGCCTGAAGTGAGACCTTATTTGGCTTTTAGCACTTCGGATGGACATTATGAATTCAATATGCTACCATTCGGACTGAAAAATGCTCCGAGTGTGTTTTCAAGGATGATGCGCAAATTGTTGGATCCCCTGAATAACCCATGTATCACGAATTTCATGGATGATATTCTCGTCGCCACAGAGACATTTGAAGAACACATTGAAGCTCTGGAGATGTTGTTTGATAGACTTCGGGAGGCGAATTTGACTGCTAGGCCAACAAAATGTTGTATTGGATGTAAAGAGTTGGAATTCTTGGGACACACTGTATATCAGGGTAATATGACCCCTGATCCTAAGAACTTGGAAAAACTGCAGAGAGCACCTAGGCCGCAAACAAAAAAAGACGTGCGATCATTTGTGTCGTTATGCGGATTTTATCAGAAATACATCAAGAATTTTAACGCTATTTGTGCTCCTCTGACTGATCTGACTCGCAAGGGACTTCCAGATAAAATTATTTGGACTGCACAATGTGAACTAGCGTTCCAAGAGTTAAAGGAAAAACTCACTATGGTAGGGGACTTTTTGTGGTAAACGGACCATCAGCCTCTCGTATTGCAAGCCGATTCTCAAACTGCCTAATTAGAGTAGCGGCAGACGTGAGGAGTAATTTTACCTATGTGTATCGCTGGTTTTGGAACTTGCCATAGGCATGTTTTCAAGTGGGGAGATGTGTAGTGAAATTAACAGAGATACAACGGTAAAATACCTCCAAAGATAACATGTAAGGATAAAAACATAATGCGTAGGCTGCGAATAGTACATGATCGCCTAGACCGCGGGTCATCATCCTCCATAAAAATTGACTTGCTAGACAGGAGGGGAACGGCGGATCAAAAAGGAAAAAAATATGACTGGAAAGATTGCGTGAGACTAGAAAGGCTAAGGAGACGCAATTGGGGGGGAAACGGAGAAAAGTCACGTTTCCCAAGTTGACATAAAAAGTAAGCAACTCGACAGAAGGGACCATAGATATGTTACGCCACAGTCATTTATTGGACGCTTTTGCGCGATACCAAGCCTTTGATTTGAATTCAGCGGCTAAACGCAGATGTTGAAATATTACAAAATTTAAAAAGTAACTTTTTCATAATATTAATGTTAGGAATATAAAAATTAGCTGGCCGGATGGCCCATTCTGAGCAGTGAACTAATATGTTCTTAATTTTACAAACGGATAGATAATATTGAAGATAATGACAAAAGACAGTGTAGTTTACATCAGCGACAGACTGTATGGAATAAAAAGTGTCGCTATTTGCACACAAAATCACGACCTTGAGACGCAGGTGTTCAAATCTACGTAGTATGGAAGAGAGGGACATTGGTGGTAGCTGTGTCTAAATATAACTTTTAACGACAAAAATTTGGAGGGGAGAGAAAGGTTGGTTCAAAAATCAAGTACATTTTTGTAGAAACACAAGTAGAGACGGACAGACTAACAGATAACCATCCATACTTGACTGAAGCATGACTGAAATGACTTTAGGGTAGGAAATTTGAATTTAAAATAAACCTAGGCAGTGATTGGCCACAGACAATCATATTATTAGCGCTCAGAGCGCAAGTGGGGCCAGTCTTCAATAGTTGTTCAGTGATAGACACAGATTTTAAAGTGTGGTGATTTCCATATGAAAGAAAGTGAAAGAAGTTTAGGGACGCCATACTATAGCCAGCAGCTCAGCTGAGTTTTGCTAGCAATTCTGTGTTATTTATTCATAATCTGGTAAGATTGAAATTATTTCCTTATATATATTTTGAATATTGTTTCATGTTTGAGTGATTTGATACTGCCATATCGAAATCTAGCCTTACAAACAAGTAGGGATTTGCTCTAGACCCCCCGCCCTAGTCAGGGTCTAGGGACCAACAATATACATAAACTCCAGCAAGGGTTAGGCAAGACAGATCAAGTGTTGAGAATAATGAAACATATTACCTTCCTCTTTTAGGGCAGAAAACTAATAAATATTTTTCAGAATCTATAGTCTGGGAGGATCTATCTGATGTAAAACCACCATGGTAAATGTGCTGTTTGGTCAGAGAGATCTGACCTGTCTGTATGATGTGGTTGTTGTGTCAGTGTTGTGTCCAGATGTGGGTAGAGAATAGATTTTGACACATTGCCCATACTTTGATTGCAGAGCTGTGAGTTTCAGTTGTCAACAAAGCAGTGTCTATTCAGTTGGTGACTTTACTCGAGTGTATCTGTGCAGTACTTGTGACAGAGACCACCATTATTGCCCGCCAGCACGGAGAGGTGGGACCACCAGATTTCAGCACCAGAGATACAACTACAAGATGAGTGAGCCTCTGGTCTGCTGGACATTCACCAAAGCCCTTTAGTTACTAATACCCCATAAAATTCCCACCATTTTCTGGACACTGTGTAGTCAATATAGACAGGTGTGATGAGGCCACCCCAACAGCACAAACATTAACTATCCTCCCAAGTAGATGACTACTAGAACATTTTAATAAAACTAACTAGTATAGTACATATATATGTACACTATTGCATTTATGATATAATATTCCATGCATTTCTTTCATAATCTCTAAATCCTTTTAAGTTCTGGTCAACCTAAAAATTGATCCAGAACAAAATAAATGTAATATAATTCTATCAAAAAATTTTACACACGTGAGTTAGTTCAGTGTATTTTAACATTTGTTAATATTATTAGTCTACTTAAATATCTGTGGGTGTATCTATATCTATCACACCACATTACATATCATAACCCTAGACACTTTACGTAGCTACATTCATTAGAAAAAAAAAACAGATAAGTGTGAGGTCGTAGTGGTAGCAAGAAAGGCCTTCTGACTCATAACTACATTTTATCTCAGGAGCCTTCACAGCTGGCCTCATACAATTACATTTAGTAATATCACCATCATACAATACCATCAAACCCACTACAAGGGCATAAAGGCAAAGATAAGAAAGTACAAAAGAATTTTCTGCTAGAACGGTTGGTATCGCCTACGCCTTCAGATTATTATTTGCTAACGAATAGCCGAACAAAACGGTACCCAATTTTTCAAGTTCGTCCTTGACATAAACAACCACTTTTCCTAGTTCTAAGAAAATGTTTGCCTAAAATGTATTGTGGAACGAGGAGGGGCAAGGATAGATGAAATGCTAATTCGTTTCGCATTGATTTTAAACTAAAAGCCAACTGTAGCACAGTGGCAAGCCTTGCCTTATGGGTTTCCCCAAATACAATGAAAAAGTTAGAAATGTATACACTACGGTCATGGAAACATGTTTAGCTCTTATTATGAATGACCTAAGCTCTCGTATTTAGCTTGATAGTACATGTAAAAAGAGTGAACGAGAGGTAGTTTAAAAATAAACAACTAACATAGAAAAAGAAGATAGAATTTTGAACCAAACCACATAGCCCCTTAAAAATCGTAGATTCGTGTACCTGAAGACTTGCTGACCAAGAATATGTTATTAGTTATATAAATAGTCCCTTAACTAATCAACTATTGATAAAACCATACATAGAGATCAGAGATACTGTCAGGTCAAGTCATTTCTGCTTAGATTGGATCGCATATTTTTTGGGAAAAAAGTAGGTGACAGATAGGCTAGGATAGTACAGTGAATCCGATTGGGTGGCATTTGAAGTGAGACGAAATATTATTGGCTGACCTTTGAATAAACATAAATAGCCTAGTAACGTAGAAAGGTTTGAATGATATTTTTTGAAAGACTGTTTACCCTTGTAAAATTAAGAGTGATTGGCTAACTGAATCGATATTGTCAGAATAAGCGCTAGGGAGGACGCCATTACTAGAAAAGTTTCACCAGCGATAGATGAGATCAGGCTGTGCTTTTAAATACAATTTCTGGGCAGCCTGGACAACAAAACAGATCGAAACTGTGTCAGTCATCGTCTCTGTGTATTTCATTGAACAAATTGTGGTAAGATTGACATTTATTAACATGTTTTTTATATAAAAATTGAATGTGAAATAATAATATATGTCTGGACATGAGTGGGTCTATAGCGAACATGAGGCAAAGCCTAAAGATTGATCCACCATGTGATAGACTGTCAGAGAGGTGTAAAACTACAAGAATATGTATGATTGTCATAAAGGAGCATAACACCTATCCTATTATATGGAAGAGATTACAGTTGGAATTGCAGTGGCGTTGTAACTATTAGGGGAGAGGAATACTGGTGTACATTGTCACATCAAAAGAAAATGGTGGCATAGGTTTGTATAAGGATATGACCCTTTTTGTTTGTTTGTAATGTACATGTCCTTAACTGTGGACTATTAGTGTATGCTAGATATTACGAAGGATGCATACCTTCACATTTCAGAGGTCCTAGGTACTGACGTTAATGTGGTACCAAACGCTTGAAAACTGATTGATTCAGGACTCTGCCTGTTTACTGAGAGCCCATGCTGGTGGCCATTGCCTATCAAACAGGGAACAGATTGTCAAGCGAGCAGAGGAAAGGTTCAACCTATATTCTACTGCCAAGATAAGTTCTCGTTCGGCACCTGAAAACTCAATTAACTCAACTACAGAACTTTAAAAGAAGAAATATAAAAAGTGACAGTGAATAAACTGGGACAAATATTTAATAGTTCCACAAGTGACAAATAGAAACAAACATTACTAAAAGGGTATGATTTCAAACAACAACCTAGTGGTACTACCAGTATTACCTGAAAGTAGGAGAATACTACAGACATATATTAGAAAAAGATTTTATGTATGGACAGAGGATCTATTGTGCTATTTGACTGATGTAAATGATTATTTTGATTTCACTTTTAAATTGTCAGTCCTGATTCCAATTAAAATAAAATCAGGATAATAAAATTGTAAAAATCATATTTACACAAATTCAACCACAGTCTTAAATAAGATAGCATTTTAGAGTGTCGTTTGTATGTTATTGTGGTTGTACTGTGTGCTGTTGTGAATAATAAACTATTTGTTTGTATGTTTGTGGATTATTATACATTACACTCTACATTCATAACTCTAGACACTAAACGAAGTCATTTAAAACAATAATAAATACATTTTGAATGAGATAAAAGGGGTGGTAGCTGAAAGGTACCCTGAAAAGTTCACAATAATAATAATAATAATAAATTCTTTAAGCACCAAACACGGCGCATAAGGCAGAAACCAGTGCTCTCCAGGTTGTTCGTTGTGACGCCACTCCTCTTAGCTCTTGCACATTATTTAGGCCCAACGTTCTTCCTTCTCTTATTATTGTTCTTCTGAGTGTTTCTTTTGGTCTTCCTTTTTTCCTCTTACCCTCAGGAACCCAAGTGAGCGCCTGTAGTGGTATTCTGTTGTTTTGCATTCGTAGGACATGACAATACTATTGGGTAAATTCAGGGACCTTCATAGCTAATCTCATTTATTAACATATTAATACCTAACAACAAATTCATAACATCAAATCCACCACAATCATGTGAGTTCCAATTTAGATGCTGGTCAGCGATTATACCTAGAGTTTTATGTTCATTAACGTTTTCAATTAGTGAGGTACCAATGTAGATCTGAAGTGTTGTTTTCTCTGAATTTTGTTATTTTTGTCTAGTTGATATCAACATGCATTTTGATTTAATGATATTTATTAGCATGCGATTACCATTGCTCCACTTAATCAGATTATCTGTATCCTTTCGTAACGATAGTTCGAGTGTTTTACAACTTTTATCACTCTTGTAAACAGTACAGTCGTCTGCAAACAGATCACAGGATGAGTGCTTGGTGTGAAGTGGAAGGTCATTAATGTATATGGTAAAAAGTAGAGGACCAAGTATAGAACGATAAGGAACGGCAGTATTTATTACTGCTGGGCTAGAATAGGAGTTATTGTAAGAAACTACATGTTTTCTGTCTGACAGGAATGATATAATTATTGTCATCAGTTGAAAGTTTACTTTTGGTGTTTCAAGTTTTATAATTAAAATAGCGTGATCTATCATATCAAATGCTTTTTTAAAGTCTACAAAGACTGCCCCACACTTGATATCGTTGTTAATATTTAGGTGCCAGTTGTCTATCATCTTAGTTAGAGCAGTGTGTCATGAATGTTTAGGTCTAAACGCCGATTGACTATCAATTAGCAAGTCGTTGTTAACTAGGTGTTGTAGTGTTATTTTATGAATATGTTTTTCCAGTGGTTTGGATAGCGATGATATTAGAGAGACTGGCCTATAGTTACCAAGATTACGAGTATCAGAGAAACCAGGTTTGAAAAGAGGATATACCTTAGCGACTTTAAAGTGCAACGGAAAGTAACTCTTTGCGATACATAGATTGTATATGAGAGCGAGAGAGAGAGAGAGAGAGAGAGAGAGAGAGAGAGAGAGAGAGAGAGAGAGAGAGAGAGATGTGGCTATATAAAAGTAGAGCACAAAAAAAACAAAGAAGAGAGAAGGCTGGTAATCAGCCTAAAGAAAAGATGAATAATCGCAGATGAATGGAGGAGAAAGACACTTGTGGGGAGAATTTTTTTCTATTAACAAGACCCGTGCTTAATTGCCCTCCTTTCTCTCATCCAAAAACACCCTCTGGTTTCGAACAGCGATTAAGATTTGCTAGCCCTCCCAAATCTAGATGTCCAGTTTCATCATTCACTCAGACACTCACAGACTAACAGATTTAGAGGAGCTAATGTCCAGTTAAAGCTATGACATTCCATCAACGCGAATATTGGCCTCTGGAAACATCAGTATTGATTACAGCACTGGAAATAGGAACATGATTTTGTCGGGATGAATGTAGCCAGAAATATTTCTGGAAATAGGAACAGGATTTTGTCGGGATGAATTTAGCCAGAAATGTTTCTGGAAATAGGAACATGATTTTGTTGGGATGAATGTTGTGGTAAAGTGGTATGTTATAAATATTTATAGGGGACTTAGTGCACTGACTGAGATCAGCTGTGAAGGTATCTGTATCTAATAGGTGTAGTGTTTTACAGATAACCTTACTTGCTACCACATTTATACCTCAGTCAGAATTATTCTGGAATATTGTGATGACTACGTTAAGTGTCTAGGGTTATGTAAATGATGAAGTGTAAATCACAACAACAACAGACAGATAAACATTTTAATTTATTCCACCACACTTGACAACACTGTGACACTCACACACATTTAACACTCTATAAGACTATCTTAAATGAGTCAATGATAAAGTTTCAAATATATATGTATTAATTACTTTCACTAATAGATATCCTGATTCAACTACACAGTGAACCAGGAATCACAATCAAATGTAATCACAATTTATATGTACATAATTTATAAATATGACCTTGTAGTGACATATTTTATTAGTATTATCCTATGTGTGTCAGTTGTGTAGTAGTACTATGAGGTAATACTGGTTTTGTTTTTCAAGCTATGTTGTTATTTGTCATCATGACTTCAAGTGTTTGTTTATCTTGGAAATAATATGGGGAAAAGTTCCCAGTTCCTATCAATTTAAACAAGGTATTGTCCCTCTGTTTTACTATAATGTCAATTTTAAAGGGGGACACATAATGTTGAGCTCCTCTGGCCACAGAAGCGTATCTTTCGTGATGGCGGCAGGAAAAGACTCCTCTGCTCGATAGCTTCCCTGTGTTCTGGAGACACCTCACTGGTCACTATCTGGACCCAGGAGTATGCTGTCAGCCTCTAGATTCAGCAAAGCTCAGACCAGGTGCTGCTCAATAACTTTAGGACCACGGTCCCTGAAACAAGAAGGTTGTACCTCCTATTTCAGAACTAATTTATAATCTATTTCCAGACTGAACACAATACATAACAAACACTGAGTTCAGAGCGGTAGGCCAGCTGCTATCTTCATCTGAAACAATTTACACCAGTATACTCCTCCCTAATGGTTACTACGCCTCTGCAATTCCAGCATTAGTTCTTTCTAGTCAATAAGATAGGTGTCAGTGTACTGTTAGGCAATTCCATGCAATTTTACTTTTCTCAGACACGTTCTGTTCAGGTTGGAGCAATATCTAGGCTTTGCCTCATGTTTGCTACTGAACTACACACATATACAGACATAAATTATCAATTTACATTCAATTTTCATTAAAAAGATATCAAATATTTCAAGCTTAAAACAATTCATGGAAATAATACACAATTACGTTGACTGGCAATGAATATGGCACAAAATCCGACCTGCCGCTGTCTCAGGCTTTTATTTAGAAAAATATAAGCTGAATCTCAACGCACTGTTGCTTTATAAAGTTTATTTGAAAATGTGGTGCTGAACTGACGCTTCTAATTGACTATATTGGCGGGTCTAACCAATCGTGCCATGTTTACACAGCTTTTCAAAAAAGTACCTCTACTACTGTTTCCCCTAACAACAACAAAATTAGTATTGGTAGTCCGACTAATCGTGTTTCGCCTTACATTTACTGCGCTCCAATCAAATAGGATTTAACATGGGGACCTATTTCCCGTACAATGGTGGTTTCAAAATCTGCCACTGAGCGATTCTGATTTTGGTGTTGTCTGACACCCTCACTATTTTCTTTTGGCTATAATTTGTTAATTCCTAGACTATTTGCGTAACACTTAACATATTATTTGTCAGCAAGTCCTAAGGAACCCAAATATACAAATTTAAGGGAGCTAAGTGGCTGCGTTCAAAATATGTATTTTCTAGGATAGTCGTGTATTTGTTTTTTTTATTTTTTATGTTTAGAACCGCCACCTGTCCTGCTGTACTGTCAGACTAATGTCAGGATTTTAGACATAAAACAGTAGAATGTCATGTTTCCTAATAAGCGTTTTGTAAGTTTTTTAAACCTAACTCTCGTATGGGTAGTGTTTTTTATCACAGTCTATCTGAAAAAAAAGTATTGCTTCTGGCCTTTCGCTTGGGGTGGGTGGCATTAATTGTATATCGCGAGACGCGTGTTTAGTGTTGCATGCGTTCCTGCTTTCAGCCCTCCCTTCTCTCTATCCTAAGTTCATCTGTCTTTTCATCCCGCCGTGTATAAAATGAAATTAATGGAAGTATTAATTTAGGTCATTACGCGGTGTGCCTAGCTCAAGGTTTTCATAGAAATGCAGTACACGTTTTATTGTAGAAAGCGTGTAGTGATGCAGTAGGCTTTACTATCAACGTGAAACGTTACAATTTGCAGACGAAGTAGAAAACAAGGGGGATTTCGAGTACAGTCATTGTGACAGCACTGTTCTCTACCATTCTTCTTTCCTTTTATTGAATTTATTTGTTAGGCTTTACATTTTCCTTTTAATTTATATATGTGGATTAGAATTTCTCACGACAAATGTAGCCAGAAATGTTTCTGGAAATAGGAACATGATTTTGTCGGGATGAATTTAGCCAGAAATGTTTCTGGAAATAGGAACATGATTTTGTCGGGATGAATTTAGCCAGAAATGTTTCTAGAAATAGTCTTGAAAGTAAAAATAAAACGGTAACGGCAAAGGTAGTCCAGTAGCGGAAATTGTTGTAGGAGAGTGAGTTGTTAGAGACTTCACCATACTAGGTCCAGCTTTTTTTAAGAGGTGAGTTGACCAGTTGTATTTGCCTTCCCTAACTCAAGAAAAAAGTCCGGTACCCATTTACAGCTGAGTAGACCGTAGCATGACGCTACCAGGTTTTGATCCGAAAACCCGGTAACTGGACCCTAAGAGGAAAAGTCTCTAACCCCTTAGCCAATCGGAAGCTCCAAAGTGAACATAACCAACTAAATGAAGTGGTCATCAGAACGAAGAAATAGAGAAAAAAAAACAGAAATGTGCAATGAAAGAACAGATATAGTCATTAATAAATCAGAAATAATCATTACAAATGGGGTAATCTTTAAAATTAGAGCGATTTTTAATGTTATCTGGTTAAATGATTAAAACTTAAAGCATATTTCAATGTATACTAGCAATTTTTATTTATTTATTCGTGGTTTGCGAGATTTTATCTGTGTAATCTGGAGCATAGGAGTGTCCGAGACTGAATATCAGCAACTGCCGCCCTAGGCGAACGTTGCGGTCATAGCTGTCTGGCTTGAACTTTGGTAGTTTAAATATTTTTGAATATCGTTGATATTTTTGATCGTTTTGTTTTTTTAACTCGTCTCGCAGAAGATATTCTTGATCGTTTTGTTTTTTTAACTCGTCTCGCAGACGATATTCTAGCATTAAGTGAAATGAACATACTGTTTAACAACTGGGTTACGTCCGATTGGCTAAACGGCAAAGCGCAGGCCTCCCGCTATAAAGTTACAGGTTCCGAGATTAAAACCTGGTACCATCCAGCTCCAGTCTACTCCGGCAGTAAAAGGGTACGTGACTCTGCTCTTGAGTTAGGTAAGGCCAAAGGCAACGAGATAAAGAATTGGTCACTCCACCTCATAAACCTGGACTTAGTCTAGTAAAGTCTCTAAGACTACACTCCTCTATGGTAGTATCGTCCTTTAGTTTCCCCAAGGCGTGTAGGCATTCAGCAAACTTCTGCCAAGTCTTTCTATCCCGTGTCATCAGCAAGTGGTCTTTTTTCTATGCCTTCTTTACCAATTATTCATGGTGTATTGACCATACGTCATGATAATGTCGACTACAGAGATCCAATGAATTGTTCATGGTGTATTGACCATAAGTCATGATAATGTCGACTACAGAGATCCTATAAAGTTGAAATGGAATTCAAAGGAATGAAATGACAAGAAGATAATTATTGACGTCATCAGGACATGGAGCATAATGAGCGCAAGAATATTTTTTTGGGTCTGGTAATTTAGCGGGTTACTTGCTCGCAAACACATAATCTTAATGACTACTAATGTTCATGTACTTCAGCTCACCAAGAAGATTAGGTCTTCAACAAATTTACGCCAAGTCTTCCTGTCCTGTGCCATCAGCTCAAGGTATTTCCATGTTTTCTTCATGCCCTTATTTCTTGTCTTTAGTTCTCTTCTGTCTACGTTCCTTGGCCTCCGTTTACCTCTCTTACCCTGGGGTTTACAGAATAAGGACTGTCTGGTAATACTATCAAGAGGTTTCCTCAATGTGTGTCCTATCCATCTCCAGCTTCTTCTTCTCATATCTTGTTACACTGGCACGTATCTGGGTCTTGTCATCAGTCACATTAGTGGTCTTGTCATCAGTCACATTAGTGGTCTTGTCATCAGTCACATTAGTGGTCTTGTCATACGACTTCTTTCCTTATATTCTAAGCAAGCACACATTTATCAAAGTCTATAGCTTTTTGGTGTTCGTGTGTACGTGCGCGCGCGCGTTAATCCCCACGTTTCAGAACTATACAACAGGACTGTCTTCACATTTGAAGTGAAGATTAAAATTGCCATTGTTGCTGCAAAAACTCATGGTTTTTGCAACACGCCCCACTAGTTCAAAAGGTGAAAAAGTGAGTTGAATTTGAATGCACGTGGAAAATGATCATCGGTAAAGAGTGTTCACCGTTGGTATGCAATAAATCAGTATGACAAGTCGTCGAAATGATCACTGCATTAGCCATGCCACCAAGGAGAAGTCTCAGCACTGTAGACCGTGGTCGAACCATGGCATGGATTCAGGATGGTCAATCTGTTCGTCATGTTGCTAGACGTTTAGCAGTGTCCCACTCTACCATTCAGAGACTTCTTGAGAGATTTCAAGCTACCGGACATTTGGAAAATCGACCCTGCTCACGAAGAATTATATAAACCTTGTCTAAATTGAATGGCGGCCCTTAACCTTTGTCCAGTACTATATATTACTGCCAAGATATGTGTATTTGCATCTTGTAGTGGTGGTTCTTCAAGTGTAATCGTATCACCACTTGCCACATTAATTCTCAAAATCTTTTTTTTAATCCAGCTTATTTCCAGAAACACTTACTGTCACCTCTCATCTAGTATTGTCATTCTGTCTTACATTTTATTACGATATTGGGACAGGAGAGCCAGGTCGTCGGCAAAATATATACAGTAGAACTCCATTTATCCGAACCCCAATTATCCGAACATCCAATTATCCGAACACTTTTTCCAGAAAAAAAAAAAAATCAGATGCCACAGTCACGTTAGACTAAAATTCTGAATCTTTTGATGCGGCAAACTTCAAATGTGTGCGAACAATTTGTAGAGAATGGGATGGCTAATGGTCGGTCGCTTACGTACAGGAAGTCAGTTAGATCATAAAGTCAGTTAATATCTGGTTTACCAATCCAGTGTACGTATGCGTTCTAGGTAGAACACTGGCTAAACAGACAGTTCAACTTAAAATAATTGTGTCTGCTACTACAGCAGAATAATTTTGGTGTACAAGTATTTCTCTGTGCGATATGGCATCTTCCAGTAGGCCTAAAGCATATAAAAGGAACCGCAATGTTTTGTCAATTGAAACGAAAACAGAAATTATCAAGAGACTAGGACAAGGTGAAACTGTGTCTTCACTTGCGAGGATTTTCAATGTTGGGAAAGCTACCGTCTCTGACATCAAAAGTAACAAGGATAAAATTATGAGTTTTGCATCGAAATTTGATAGTGAAAATGGGTCGAAGAAACGTAAAACCATGAGAAATGCGAAAGATGTGAAATTGGAAGAGGCTTTGTATATATGGTTTTGTGCAAAGAAGAAGCAAAGGGGAACCTATCTCTGGTTCTCTGTTGTGTGAAAAGGCACTTCACTTCAACAATCAACTTGACGGTCCTCCTGACTTTAAGGCTAGCCAGGGATGGTTAAGAAACTTTAAATCTCGTCATGGCATACGAGAATTGGAGATTCAAGGGGAATCTTTATCTAGCGATGCAACTGCCGCTAAAAATTTTAAAGAAACATTCTTGGCTTTTTTGGAAGAAGAAGGTTATTCACTCGATGATGTGTGTAATGCCGATGAGACTGGCTTATACTGGAAATCATTGCCTCAAAAATCACTTGCATCTCAGCGCGAAGCAGCTGCCCCTGGGTTTAAAAAGTGCAAAGAGAGAGTAACAATTTTGGTAGTCGCGAATGCCAGTGGAAGTCATCGTTTACCGGTGCTAATGATCGGCAAAGCCAAAAAAACCACGTTGTTTAAAGAATGTGACATGTCTCCCATTGTGTTACA
Organism: Oreohelix idahoensis; assembly: GCA_024509875.1. Classification (NCBI taxonomy): domain Eukaryota; kingdom Metazoa; phylum Mollusca; class Gastropoda; order Stylommatophora; family Oreohelicidae; genus Oreohelix; species Oreohelix idahoensis. The sequence continues at coordinate 22,348 of JAMPIV010020293.1, forward strand.
AAGCACAGAAGAGTGCTTGGATGAATAGTGAAATATTTTTTGATTGGTATACAAATCAGTTCATCCCAAATGTGAAGAGGTTGATAGAACAAGAAGAGAAAACTGGAAAAGTAATTCTTCTACTGGACAATGCACCATCTCATCCAGAGACGGATACATTGAATGCAGTTGATGGAAATTTTAAAGTAATTTTTCTGCCTCCCAATGTAACAGCACTGATTCAACCAATGGATCAGGGTGTTATAGCAAAGCTTAAAAAGATGTACAAGAAGGAAGTCCTGCGTCGTTTATTGTTGGCTGAAGATGAAGAAAGTGTGGTGGCGTTTTCCAAAAAGCTTAATCTCAAAGACTGCTGATATATGTTAGCTGATGCTTGGACCACCCTGTCACAAGATAATCTCAACAAGGCTTGGAGTAGATTGCTTGGGAAAAAAGGAGGAAATGAAACTACTGCAGTGGACACAAATGATGATTGTATAAATGAAGTTGTGGAACTGTTTCAAGCAATGCCCGGATTTTCGGACTGTGACAAAGATGATGCACACATGTGGCTAGAAGATGATAATGATTCTGGTTTTCAGTTTTTGAATGACGAAGAAATTTTGTCTTTTGTGCAAGAAGAAAACCAAATACATGTAGTGACCGATGACGAAGACTCCTCAGAAGTACATGATGTACTTATAGATTATGAAGAAAACCCAAAACGTCGACCAAGTCCTGAAGAGGCCTTTATAGCACTAGAAACAGCGATGGCTTGGTACGAGCAAGAAGATGACAGCTGTCCTACACAGCTTCTGCTGTTGAAGAGAATGCGGGACTTAGCAGCCAAAAGGAGACTATCCAGTTTGGTGCAAAAGAGGATTCCTCATTATTTTAAATAGTGGGCTACATCTGCGCAAGTACATATATACGTAAGTTGCGCCTGGTTTTGAATCGTTTGTAATGTTATTTTGAAAACATTTCTCTTTCTTAACAAAAATAATTAATACAAGTAGTACATGCACTGCAGTGTAATAAAAGATTTTGGTGATACAGTGATCTAATACAGTGTGGGTATTATTATTACAGTACAAGTAAATATGTTTTATAGTGTATTTTCCTTGTGATGGTTAATTATTTTTAGAAATATGTGTCCATGTACTCGATACATTATGTAATCCAATTATCCGAACATTTGATTATCCGAACGATGCTCGGTCCCATGGGGTTCGGATAAATGGAGTTCTACTGTATCGTCAAGCTGTTTAGTCAGAGTCCACTGGATTATATTTCTGTTGGCTGAAGTCGAGGAAACTAAGGAAATCATAAGCCAAATCTTGCTGAAATTGACTGTGCAGCCTCATCCAATGAAGCTATCTTTACTTGTCTTTTCTTTTTTAACTATCCATCATTTGCAGAAGTTCTCAAAGATGGGTGTGACGGTATTGCCTCCCCTGCTTTGCAGTAGTGGTCCAACAGTGGCCAAAACTCAAGAGTATCTAATATGGGCTTGTCGTAGATTTTTGATAGGTATTTATGATCGATTTTGGTCCCGTCTGAATAGAACTAGAACAGGTGATAACTCAGTGAGAGATAAGGTACAGAAAATAGATTTCACGAGTGAAATGGTGAAAGGTAGAGTCTGTCCCTGGATTTGAGAAGATACTCTAGTCCAGCTTATCTCTACAATAGAAATTTGTTAATCAGACAGTCCACTTTCTACATATATTAATATATATCAACCATTCACATACACCCACACACACAGATAAGTGACGACAATTAGACGCACAAACGTGAAAACTATATTAAATGGAGTAGGGATATTGGGACAAGCTGACCGACACGGTTAATAAGTTTTATGTTAATTTTATTTATCAAGAACTTCACAACATTTATCAAAATATCAAAACATAAAAATCATAGGTTACAAAATTAATAAGGAATAGACCCATAAGTATAAATCCCCCCCCCCCTCCCTCTGTTGAGACAAGATCCCGTTAGAAGAAGTTATTAACACCCCCCCCCCCCCCCAAAAAAAAAAGGTCAATAGGATTTGCGTTATGGTCTAGAATTTGCCTATGCTGTAAAGCACAGAGTTTCTCAGTTAATCTATTCTGAAATGAAAAGTATTAGCAAAACATAAGAAAGGCATAACAAAGTGAGTATATTAGTTATACAAATTTAAGAATTATTCATTCCTTCTTTCTCTCGCTCTGACAAACATGTGATCACATTTCATTCTCGCTTACCAAATAAGTGCTTTCACCACATCTGGCACATATCTCCATGATACATCCACAAATCCAAGGTTGGGTTATTTGGCGAAACCAGCCCCAGTTTATCCAAGACTGATTAATTATCTTATTGGGAAACGCTTGCTTCGTTACTGTTACTAGGATTCTGTTTATGACACATCAATGAGTCCAGGTAGGAAATTACTTAAGAGATTTAATGGTCACAGTGTCAGTAGCTGATAAATTTGATACTAGAAGGAAATGTCAGGTATTAAAATCTCTCAGGATCAAGAATCCAAGTCACACCACAAATGGTCGATAGTCGGAAAAATTTCAATGTTTGATTATTTCGCCACCACGGGCTGAATGTATATAAAAATTGGGAAAACGAAATCTGGATATCTCTAGGCCCAGTTACAATTTATTCTTAATATTCTTTTGGTTGGTACTCTGTCTCTTTCTGTGTGTAAACAAGAGGCCAGACCGGTCCACCTTGAAGACCCGATAGTTATAAAAGAATGTTCTTTTTGTACTGTAGGACTTAGATCCGTTATTCTCAGATTAGACTTTTTCACAGATTAAGGCCGCTGGTAGATTTTTGGGTTTGTGACCCGTACTGAATATAGAAAGAAAAAAAACAACCATATAATCACAATAACCACTACACCACTATTCTATCGTAAAATTAACCCGCTCAGAATTATAAGTTATTATCCACTCGGTTATTTAACTTTGAATAGAACTATACGTGTATAGCTTATCTTATCGTTAAAAAAAACCCCGTGAATTAAGCGCTAGTCATTTACAAAATTACTCAAAATGAATTAGAAATAAATATTTATTTCGTCAGTACTCATAGTGAATAGTGCATTTACTAGTTGACCAAGTATCCCTTACTGGTTACTAGCAATTAATTAATCAACGCTACAGCCGGAACAATTTAGCTATAAATTATTTTAATTCGCTAGTCACTTAACACTTTGTAAATCCTAGTGAAATATAAATGACGGACTTTAAAAATTAAATCACTCAACACAGACAAATCTTAGTATAATATTTACCGCAGCACAGAAATTAAAAAAACTCCAACGAAAAACTAAGTAATTCCAATGATATAGTGGATCTAGAAATCGCAGCGAGATGTTCTAAAACTTCTGTGGGGACTGAATAATCTAAGTTTGAAAGCTGGACTATATATATTAAATAGACAAAAAGTCGCTGACTAGTGTGAGACATAACACCTTTGGGGATTTCTGCGGTTAGATTTTGAATCAAAGTCTATTTTGTCACTTAAGCCGCCGTAGACGTGGTCCCACGGCCAAATCGTCTCTTTGATCTCGTCGTTCCGTAGCTTAATTTACCTTCACGAACGAACGGATGTGTGTGTGGGGGGGGGGGGGGGGGAAATGAGATTGATTATCTCTCCTTGACCAATGTCTACCGAAAGTACGTCTTTTTTTCGTACGCCCGCTAATACTCGAGGCGAAATCTCAGGTTATTATTAATGTCTAGCCTGACATTGATTTTACGTGAGTATCCCTTTTTTCTTGTACAGAGACAGGTGTCCCTCACCATTCAGGCAGATACTCGCTGAATTCGGAGGTACCCATTACAGCTGGGTCGGCTCAGGAGCCGCCAGTCCCTGGTCGACGACACTCCTTCAAATGTCCTCGCCAGGTCTTGAGTTAATCCAGTCCAAATCCCGGTCGACGAAAAATCCTCAAATGCCGTCACCCGGGTTTGATCCTGGATCACCCGGTCGCCAGAGCGGTGTGGTAACCACTACGCTAGCGCGGCTCCCAAAGTACGTCTTAACTTATCGACCTTGATTTACTTGATTAGCTTATCTCCCACTTTCCCTCTTTCTACGTGCATCTATCAAAAGGTACAACTTTTGGATTATCGCTCTTGATTCTACATATATACGACCCGTCCCCTCTCTCTACACGTGAAACGGTCTGATATTAAACATTCCTAGTGCCTGTTAAGACAATAGAGAAAAGAAAAAAATAGGCGTGGCTAAATTATGAGTGAGACAGATATCAAGTACAAAGGTTCTGCATTAACAAAACTAATAAGCGAGAAAAGGTGGAAAACAGGTGGAAGCAAAACGTGTAGATATCATGTAATGTATTTACATACTTCTGTCACAGGGCTTCAACGGTATCTACCTTCGCACAAGATCACTCTTGGCAGAGATGTAGATAGAAGGGTGATGACACTTCTATTACAAAGGGAGTCTTCACAAGATATTCAGAATAAGCGAGAACAATTCTGCTTTGGCTGAGTATGTTAACTCTGTAATTCTGCAGACGCTTTTGTGAAGGATTTAAGCACTTCTTAAGTTCAGCTCGTTTAAGCCCCCACCCCTGATTTACTCAGTGGAATTCTATTATTCTAGTATAGCTCTGTTTAGAGTGTGCGTAGTAAATTGACTGAGACAAACATGCAGTAACTTTAAAATGATTAAATCGAAGTTAAATTTGTAACATTACAAATAACAAAATTTAATAATCACTTTAGGTTTTAACAGTTGGAAAATAATTTGAATAGTTATGGATCAAGAAAAGTTATCATCATGGTCTTTAAGGATTGTGAAGTGTTATAAGAAGTTCAAGTGGCAACATAGATCTGAACTTAGCTGCCAATGACGGTTCTGCTCCTTCTTATGGGTTGGTTCTTTTCACTCTGCCCACGCTCGTCCCTGATCAAGGTTGTCGTGGGTAGCTCGTTTCCCAGAAATGTCAAGGAGAGTCTACCAAGTGGGTCCTTCGTCTTAAAGCTTAGACCACTGTTCCCTTCTTGTTCCATAGACAGTACTTTCTGCTGGTACCACCAATAATTATGGTAAAATAATAGAACGAAACGTTCTTCTGAGTATTGCGTTTTCCACCCCATAGTTATGGGTTCCTATTTTCCCAAACCATCATCCCAATTACTCAGACTTTACCCTCGATGAGAATTAAATTTAATCCCTCGGAATAAAATTTTCTTTACATTTAAATAGAATAGCTTTCATAGTTACTTTATATTTAAATGAAAAGGTTAATAATACAGAAAAAGTCTATTTACATATGCATCTCCACTGATTGAAAAGTGTTCACAACATAAATTGAATATGTTTCCATGTATGTTTACACTGCTTTAAAGCTTGAAAACTTACATTAACTTTAAAATGAATATTTTCACATAGACATTTACACTGGTTTACAGCTTGAAAACGTACATTAATTTTACAGTGAATATGTTTATAGGGACATTTACACTGCTTTGAAAATGTAAGTATTATACTTAGAATGTACATCATTTCTTTCATCTTTCCTTCCCTGCTCCATAGGGAACCTGGAACTACTTTATGCTTTTAGTTCTCTTTACGAAACTATCAATAAAGCAATCACCAGCCCTTGCAGTGGTGGTTCATGAATCATCATTCTAGATACTGAGGTTGCCAGCCTCAAATGACTTTGACATCCACAAGCAAGTTTCACATATTAAAATTCACATGGTAATATATATATATATATATATATATATATATATATATATATGTATATATATATATATATATATATATATATATATATATATATATATATATATATATATATATATATATATATATATATATATATATATATATATATATATATATATATATATATATATATATATATGTTAGTTCACAAGTTATTAATAAAACATGAAATGTAAATCACACTTACGCCAATCCTGGCTCACAGACTTTTTGCTCAGATGAATAAAAGAGACTTGAATCGGCCTCTTACACGCGTCTGGGGTGTCGTCAATTTCATGTCCCATCTCAAGGGAGCCTCGGTAGCATAGTGGTTAGTGCACTGGCTTCCTAGCTCAGTGGTCTATGGTTCGATCCCCAGATGAGGTGAGATTTTTTTTAGGCCGCAAACTGCTCCTGGGTCGACCCAGCCCCAAATGGGTACCAGAGCAACTCTGGGAAGGTTAATACGGCCGGCGTGATGCTGACCACATCACCCCTAGTGTGCCGACGGTCGAGAAAATATGGGCCTAACACCATATTCCAAATATGCCTCAATGGGCGTGTAACGGGATCCTTTACCTTTTTTTTCTCTGACTTCGTGAGTGATCCTTCAGTTTCCTCAGTCCCGGTTTCCTTATTTAAAATGTTAGAGATTTCCTGGGCTATATTGTAAGTCCTGATAAATACTCCAATAAAAGGTGTCCGGTATATTAAGAAGGAATTCTGAATTCTAATTCTTCACTGTAGCAGTCTGGTGTCTTGGCGGGCGATTTCTCAAGTGAAATCATCATGTAGCCTGTCCTTTGCAGAACGTCGCTCTCATCACAGCCGGCCTGAAAGACTCTCGATCTCTAGCCAGCCATCCTGCCTCCTCCATTGTCATGTTCAACGTGTCTTCAATGTCCTGTGTCCACCGTCGTCTTGGTCGGCCCCTGCCTCGCCTTCCAGGTACCATACCCTCCATCACTGCTCTCTCTAAGCCACTGTGACGTTTATTGTGGCCAAAAGATTTCAGTTTCCGGGACATGATATTGTTTATGAGCCAGTTTTCCTCGATGTTCAGGTCGTGTAGGTTGTCTATATTTTTCTTCTTCTTGGTCCAAGATATTCTGAGAATTTTTCTGTAACACTTTGCTTCGAAAGATTCGATTTTTTTCTTTAATGTTTGAGTAATGGTCCATGATTCACATCCATACGTTGCTACCGGAAAGATGCACGTTTTCAGAAGTTTTACTTGTATTAATTTGCTGGTGTTATGCCATAGGTTCTTCATTTTATTTAACCTTTGCATTGTTATGGCCAGTCTCCTTCTGACCTCTTTTGAGCAGTCTCCATTGTTGTTAATTATGGAGCCAAGATATTCAAAATTTGTGACATTTTCAATTTCCTCATCACTGATGGTAATTTTTGGTTGGCATATTGTTTTGTCTGTGGACATTATCTTTGTTTTTTTTTGTGTTCAGAAAAAGGTTCTGATCCTCACTGTGTCTTTTGACAGACAGGATTAACTGTTCTAGTCCCTTGGCACTGTTTGACAGAATAACTGTGTCATCTGCGTACCTTAGTTCTTGTGAAATAGCTTGAGAAAAGGATCAGATTATATCCCCTGCCTTCCTACGCCTTCGTTTGTTATGAGCTATCGCAAACTCCAATCATATTCAAACAGGGGGTTTTGGGGTAATTTCAAAATATTCCGACATCGGATAATTTTGAACGTAAGACAGAGGTCAACTCTCCCATATATGGTAATAAGATGTCCGATGCCCTTGCGTACAAACTTACAGACAGATCGGTAAACCCATACAACAGCGTGTTCAAAATGTAACCATCATTACTTTATCAGAAAGTACTCTTGTCATAACAAGTAGGACAGGAAACGTTTATGTCATAAATTTCCGCCGCGTATACGAGATCTTGTGCTAATCTTAGCCAAGCTATGCCACTCCCTTGCGAGTGCGAGTAATTATCTCAGCAAATCTGGGTAGCGTCAAGCAAATGTGATTATTATCACCTAAAGGGAGTGTCAAACAATTCGACAATACTCAGATATCTGCAACTTAGCAGAAAAATAACGAAGAAAGAAAGAAAAGTGCGATAACTGAAAGCACATAATAAAAATCAGTACCACAAATGTACCGATACTGCTGGAGTGAAACAAAGATCGATAGGGGCCGCTCCATTCTGTCACAATGGGAGATTCTGAATAAATATATATCTACTTCGCTTCAAGCAAGTCTGGAAGAATTAATGATTTTAAACCTGTTTCCCGGTGTTTAGATTCAGTTAGAAATGTTTTAAAAGAATCACGATGATCTACTTTTTCAAATCAAACGTTTACACGGAATTCAAGTTAACACATGTGTACATGCCCAGATTTGAATGCGTCATATTACCATTCCTATGGATTAAGTTACTTTTAAGAAGAAGAATCCGTGCATGTACTCGTATATGAACTAGAGCTTTCTTTGTGGAGTGGCCTGGGCCTCAGCGATTCACTGAAATACCCTGACCGAGTAACTCAAATATCCCCGAATCATTTTCCGTCATACTCTTAACAATTTTTAAGATTTTCTTCTCGTTTCCTCTAATTCATTCAGACATTGCTCAACTTCGTTCTAAAGTTTACACATATTCTAATTTCCTTTGCCCTTTATATAAAGGCCCGTTATTGACAGGTGTATTTTGCAGTTATTTCCCCTTGTGACATAATGGTAAAATAAGTCACGCTGTGCTGAAAAAAAAATCCCAAGATGAAGAAGAAATGCATACACTCTGTCGGTGTTTAGATGACTTACAAAGAGTGGCTTTTCACTTACACTGTGGACTTTTCTCTTGTCTTGATTTTATGTCTTGTGCCTTCGGAGCAACTGTTCGGTGGTCAGTTTCGCTTGGCACATAATTGGATTGTTTTAGCTGCGGCTTTGAAGATGTTAAATGGTGGTCATCCATCGTCAATGAAGGTAGTACTAAATACGTCACATGGCTATTTCTTATCTTGTTCTGGGTACTGTACACCTTAGTCTCTATGTTGGTCTTTTCTGTCTGTCTTCTGGGTTTTACTTTGCTGTGACTAGTGCTTGTCTTCCGCATACTACTACTACTATTATTAATACTACTACTGCTAATACTACGTTTACTATTACCACTATTGCTAAACTACTACTACTTCTTCTACTACTACCGCTGCTGCTAGTACTACAACAACTACTACTACAATTAATACTAAAACTATTGCTGCTACTACTACAACTACTACTATTACCACAACTACTGCCTCAACAACTACTACTTCCACTACTACTTTTATTACTGCCACTGCTGCAACTACTACTTGCTACAGCTACTAACTACTACTGCTGCTACTAGAGCTAAAACTACTTTTTTTTTTAAATAACAACAAAATACTGCAATCAGCACACCTACAACTGATGCTGCTACTACTGCTGTTTCAGCATCTACCACAATTACTTTTCATTCTAAAACTGCTGTTGTTGATACCACTGCAGCAAAAGCAACAAGTATGGCTGTTTGTATGACTACTACAAACACAAATGCTGCAATTTATATTACGATTACTACAAATAGCACCTCTGAAATTAATATTACTTCACATACTACAATTATCGCGACCACAACCACTACACTTGTTAATGTTACTGCCAGGACATTTGCTACAACCAGAACCACTACTCCTAATACTAATTCTACTACTACTACTACCACTACCACTACTACTACTACTACTACTACTACCACCATCTAACAACCCTTAGCTATTTCAATTACTAACCGTTCTACAATCACTCCAACAGATAACACTGCCACTGACATAATCAATACTACAGCCATCACCACCACTACAACAAATCTTGTCATGGCAACCTTTTCGCTGACGCACCCAACAGTTATCGCATGTCAAGAGATGGCGTCAATTAAAATAGATTTAAGGAACAAACAAGAAATTTAGAACAACATCCTCAGAAGAAGAGTCATATTAAAACAAGAGGTTGTCTATTAATCAAGCAGATTTCACTTTGTTCGGTCTTGACAGCTCTGGAACAAGAGAAGGAGCAAACATTTTCCTTCAGGGAGATTTGTGGACTGCCCTGTCACTGCTCACAGACGTTCAGGTAATAAGGATAGTTGGAGGAAATCAGTACGTGACAGAATTTTATTGACTATGCGAATGATCGACAATAATGAGACAGAACAGAAAGTAAATTGATACGAGTCTGTGGTTTTTTTTTTTTTTTCTTGTTTTTAAATGTTTTTCACAGCTACAGGGTCTATTTTTGTGATCCTCATCCACAACTAATGGTCATTATTGTGGTATTAATGTAATACATGCATACATACACTGGAAGAGTGGTTTAACATACGAATAAATGAAGAAAGGAAAATTAAACGGGCTAAATAGGACGTCTTATGTCACACATATTTTAGAGTAAAAGGTTTAACATGCTCAGTCAAAGGAGAAGATGATGTAGTTAAGATACATGCAGAAAGAAGTAATGTATCATATAAGCAGACAAATCATGATGGTCAATTTTTCGGTAGATCTATGCCACAGTAGACTGCCTCCGCCTTGTTGCCCGAATGGCTATCCATATGTATGCTACAGCTAGCCTTAACCTAACCACAACCCTTTTTTGGGCTTTGTCAAAACGTCCGACAAACACTGAGACCCTATTATATATATATATATATATATATATATATATATATATATATATATATATATATATATATATATATATATATATATATATATATATATATATATATATATATATATATATATATATATATATATATATATATATATATATATATATATATATATATATATATATATATATATATATATATATATATATATACTGAAGCACATTAAAAACGCACCACTATTATATATACTGATGCCGAGAAGCTGGGAAAAAAAAGTGTGGGAATGGATTTTCCCCGTGTTTGTCATGAGGTAGAGAGCGAATAGCTGCTGGAATGGAAAGTGCATGATTCAACCCACGGGTTTGTGTACAGACTACATGAAAACAATGAAAGTTACACGTGCAACACGATTCCCAACAGCTATGACCCTAAAAATGTGTACGCGTTGTGGCAGTATACTCAGTATGAAAAGGCCGTTGAGACAAAACACCCAGTACATGTGCTTGAAATGCCACGACTATCTGAAAACGACCGCCAACGAGCCATTGGTATGTTGGAGACCGGAATGAGCTCGCGGGCCATTGCCAGAAGGATGAATTGCCACCACAGCACTATTGTACGTCTCAATGAACGTTACGGAACTACTGGCAGTGCCAGGGATAGACTTCGGAGTGGCCAACCACGAGTTACTACCCCTGCGCAAGATCGTCATATTGTGCTGAGTCACCTAAGGAATCATTCTCTCCCGGCAAGTCAAACAGCAAGAGCAATAGTGGGTAGACGTGGACAAGTCTCTCGAATGACAGTCATGCGACGACTCAGAGATACAGGCCTTACTGCAAGACGACCTTATGTTGGGCCAAACTTGACTCACAGACATCGTCAGCAGCGCCTGCAATGGGCAGAGCAACATGACAGATGGACTAGACTGCAGTGGAATGCTATCCTATTCACAGACGACAGCAGATTCAATATATCCTTTGCTGATGGACGTATGCGTATTTGGCGACGGAGTGGAGAGCGCTTTGCAGATTGCTGTGTTCGTCAGCACAACCGATTTGGAGGTGGCAGTATTCACATTTGGGGAGGATTCAGTGTAGCAAGTTTGGTTTGCTGGGGAGGTTATGATGGTATACTTAAAAGAAAGAAATCTGTGTCTGTGTTAACCGTGTGAGGTCAAGCACGTGTAGGCCCCTGACTCTAATAGATGATAATTATGTATTTGCAGGGAACCTAACGCTACCTACCTAGATCTCACACGGTCACTATTTTGGCTCTAGTGTCTGGTGTATGATGTACCTAATGTCTAGGGGAGAAATGATAATGATGGTACATAAACACAAAAACACTTTAATTCACTATAAGGAACTGAAGAAAACAGTGGTTAAGTTTTTTCTTTAAAATGAATATTTTCTTTTTACAATTTAATCTGCCTGTCCCGCCATCTCTTTTGGACAGGTCTTTGAAAATGAGGAAAAGATAGTTTACATAAAAAAGATCAACTAAAATGTGTGGACTCTTTGTCCAATAAATATAAAGTCACTATATCTCTCCTGTTGGTGTATTCACAGCTTACAACTTTATTATTTAATAGTGTGTGTCACTTGTTAGGAGGGGCTGTAGTTTCATCACGCCCCTTAAACTTCCTGGGTATGATTGGAACTACAAATGTTTATTATAATGAATGTGTCAGATATACCCAGATGCTAACACATCACCTGGGATTCTTTGTAGAAGGATAATTCAGTATGTAGTTGCAGAAAATATAGATATCTCAACACGCACAAGCTCCTCCAGCTATCTGCTGACAGCATAAACAGTTTACAACAGACTTGTTGGCGTTACACTCACTCCTCAGGTTTCCTGTCACCGGCTGGTAACAGGAAATAAAACGTCACAATTGCAAGAAATATAAACAAATAACGCTGACTTGCAAAGAAATGGCCTCAGTTTTCCTCTGCACTGCCCAGACTGCGAATTACTTCTTTATTTTTATAAATTAACACAGCTGATCTCAGCGTATTTGATAGAAAAAGTTTTTGTCAACTGGCGATGAGCATTGAAAGCTTTTTGCTAATATCTATTAGTACTGGCCAATGGGAAACTTGCGACTACCAGAATTCAAATGTAGTTTTTGAAAAACAAAAAATAATTCCAAACAAACTCTGTTTCTGGTAGTCGATTGGTCAGTCTGCGTTAGTTATGCCAATACAAAAAGATGTTTAGTTTTGGTTAACATTTTCCTACCGCTCCCCTTTCCTCCTATACTCTTTTTATCCAATCGGATTGAATTTACCTCAATGCCTCTCTCTAAGCTGGCGTCCCCACTAACGTTATGAAAAAACAAGCAGGAACAACAGTCTGTCTGGTCAAGCGTCCGTAGACATTTAGTATTTTCTGAATAACTTGGCTAATACTTGGACTACCATATTTTTTAAAACACATTCTTGCTCAGGGGACTCTAAGCTATACTACCATATATTTTTATGGTCAGTTTCATTATGGTTTAGATTTTCAATTTTGTCACTGTCAATCGTCAAATAAAAATTTTACACAAGTCGGCCATCTTTCCCCCTTTCATCTCTCTCTAGCATTTTTTTTTCAAATAACTAACTTGTTTTAGTGACGTCTGAAATACTACCTCTAGGAGGAAATAAAAAAATGGTCTGCGTGTTTGCCTCTGCTGGCTTTGCCCACAGCCTGTATATATGCATGGCACAACGTGTCAAGCGAAGCGGGGTTTTGCGCGGCGGGTGTTAGAATTAGCGTTAATTATTTCTGTTGTCTCGTGTTACACTACCAAAGTTTTTACGGATTACTACTTTTACAAGCGTTAAAGTTAAAATATTACGTTAATTCAGACAGTAACTTGGCGGCACATTTCTGGAAGATCGTTAATTATAAGTCTTGCCGCAGTCTCTATCAGATCGGGCAAAATGTTAAAAATGTACGTCACAAGGAGAGCGAGTAGGTTTATACGGCGGGATCGTTTCTAAGCATTACCATGGCACAAAATTCCGCGATGCTGGCGTGTGAGAGGATCATAGTCGGACACAATCGGGCGGGTTATTTATTATCATTACATGACTAAAATCTTACTGAAATGAGCGATTATCTCGCAGATTTTACGACACACCTCCCGTCCTAAAACATGCATTCATTTGCAGGTTATAATCTGCGAGATAACTTAGCTCAAATGAAGTCTTACGCGTTTTTCTGATCTTCATCATAAGGATGTCTACTCAAAAAGTCTGCACCGACGTTCTGAGGGCCGGGAATATATTCAATCAGAAATGAGTATGGCTGTAATAATAATGACCATCTCAATCATCTGGAATTTTCATGCTTGGCTTGTGACAGGAATACGAGAGGTGAATGATCCGTTTGGACCACAAATGTCCTGCCATATAAATAAATCTGGAATTTTTTATAGCCCATATCAAAGCGAGACATTCCTTTTCACTTGTTGAATAATTTTTTTCCGCCTTGTTCAACTTGCGGCTTGCATAAGCGACTGGGTTCAATTCTCCATCTTGTGAGGAGGACCTTCGCAATAATGTAGCGCCCAGGCCCACATTGCTTGCGTCACTTCTCACGATAAATTCTTGATTCAAGTCAGGCAATTGCAATACTGGCCTGCTTGTGAGTTTTTCTTTTAACTCCTGGTAAGCCAATTCACACTGTGCGGACCAATTTATTGTATCAGGTTGACCTTTGCGAGTTAAATCCGTCAGAGGAGCACATATAGAGTTAAAATGTTCAATGTACTTTTGGTAGAAACCACACAACGACACGAAAGATCACACATCTTTCTTTGTTTGTGGCCTAGGTGCTCTTTTCAATTTTTCCAGATTCTTGGGGTCAGGGGTCATGCTACCCTGATGTACGGTATGTCCCAAGAATTCCAACTCTTTACAACCAATACAACATTTTGTTGGCCTAGCGGTCAGGTTAGCCTCTCTGAGTCTATCAAACAGCATATTCAAAGAGGTAACGTGTTCCTCAAATGTTTCCGTAGCAATGAGGATATCATCCATAAAATTCGAAATACATGGATTTTTCAGGGGATCCAACAATTTTCGCATCATCCTTGAAAACACACTCGGGGCATTTTTCAACCCAAACGGTAATATGTTGAACTCATAATGACCTTCCGAGGTGCTAAAGGCTAAATAAGGTCGAACCTCAGGCTTTACTGGAATTTGGTAATAGCCTTTGCTAAGATCCACCTTAGAAAAATATTTTGCCTTGTTCAGCCTGGCAAATAGTTGAGTAGTATCAGGTAATGGATCCACCTGACCTTCTGTGACAGCATTCAGTTTCCTGTAATCGATGCACAGTCTATGTTCTCCCGATGGTTTCCGCAACAAAACCACACAGGAACTATAAGGAGACTCACTGTGAGAAATAATTCCTTCTTGTAACAAATAATCTATCTCCTCTTTCAAAGCTTTTTCCTTAGCGAAAGGAATAGAATAGGGCCTCATACAGATAGCTGCTGGGTCTAGTAGTTTCATATCATATTCCAACAAATTTGTGTGCCCCGGTTTATCCGTTAACACATCTGTATGTTTCTCAAGGACCTGTTGAACCTTCTCCCTCTATCCTTTTGTCAGGTGATTACTGATCTTCACCTGTGCAAACGTTTCACTGGTTTTCAGTGGATATTCAAATGAGGTGAGAGGGTCATTTTTCATTTCGGTTGCGATAGACAAGGCCATTAGGTGTGTTCCTTCCTGGGTTTGTCTGTACAGATATTTCTTCAAAAGGTTCACATGATAGACTTTTTCCTTTCCCTTTTTGTCTATCTTATAATTTGTTCTTGATACCTTTTCCAAAACTGTATATGGACCTTGCCATCCGATCTGAAGTTTATTGTTGCTGCCGGGCAATAGAAGAAGCACCTTCTCCCCTACAGCAAGCTCCCTATCCTTCGCTTTCTTATTATAATAAGCCGCATGCTTTTTCCTGGCTTGTCTCAAATTATCATTTGCCAGTTTCCAACTAGTTTTTAAACGAGTGGTCAGTTCGTTCACATATTGATAGGATGAGGTAACAGTCTCCTCTGCCTTCTCATCGGTCCAAGTCCTTAACAATTTACATATGGACTTTTAATTTTTCTGACATATTTTTCATAACATTAGAAGCATTGTGTTGAGGACGTTTCTTCCTTGTGTCATCACACAAGAATCTACCACTACCAATTCTTTTCCTGGGGTTTTCTCCCCACATTAGGTTCATTGTGAGAGGAGATCTCTCTTTTCGTTTCCTCCAGTTTATATAATTCTGACCGAGGGATTGTCAGCTTAGTCTGGGGTAAAACTACTCGTCGCATAGTGGCCATTCTAATACATTCAAGTGAAGACTGTGTGTGAAAAGGGGGCTCCCATTCCACGTTGTTTACTTTATTACAATTATTTTTATTTCCAGGCCTAAGTTTGCCCCGTGGCATGTCTAGGTCCTGCACAGTTTTCCCACTTGTGGGTGTTCCCTCATGAAATATGCCGCGGCTTCTACGAAATTCTCAATAACTATCTTTACATCTGGCCAATAATATTTTTGCGACACCTTTTGGCAGATGGTACCTACTTTCTCGTGGTCCCCATCTTTTCCAACATGTAAACTCCTTATTACGTCTGCCCTAAACATCTTGGGAAGTACCAGTTGTCCGTGACCCTTTGAACCAGTTCCGGCCTTCCTATATAACAATTTATTCTTCAGATAAAATTCTCCTTTATTAGGAGGTGTATGGCAGGTACGCAATTTTTGAAAGCACTGCTTCAGTGACCTATCTTGAGCCTGTGCCTTCCTCATTTCCTCTGGATGAGTATTTATAAGTTCATCTTCTTCCTTTCTGGATTGTGATCGGGTCTGGACTGCTGCCATGTCCACGGGTCTCTTGGGATTCCCCAAGTAGACATAACGACACCCCAATATCAGAGGGTAGATGGGTGCGTCTATCACTGCTGCTCTGATTATCCCTTCCACATAGCGAGTTTTCACTGTTATCCTTGCAATGGGAAGTTTTGTGAGTGGTAGGTCCTTGGTCGCCCCTTGTATCTCCACTGTTTCTGTGGTATACTGATCTGGGTTCACCAAGTGCGAGCTTACGACAGCATCAAAATCTAAACCGGTATCATAGAGGCACCTAATGGTGACATCATTGCATACAACATCCTCACAAACTGGGGGGTGATAAGGTTCCTGCTGTCCAGCAGGTTTGTCCTTTTCTTCCTGGTTCCCCCTTCTCATAGCAGCCAATCCAGCAGGTTTACTTTTACAAAATTTAATGTCATGTCCATCCCTCTTACAATATCTACAATATAATCTACCTTGATGAAAAGGTTTTCTTTCATCATTCTTTCTATCATTGAAATGTGAGGTTTTATTTTTATAATCATTTCGAGGCCTATCACAGTTTTGCTTACCTCTATTGTCAAATTTATTATAGTTTTGAGGAGCCTTATAATGATCTACTGGTTTCTTCTTGGTGCCAGCTACCTCTGCCTGGGCTGCCTGATACCTCTCAGCGACATTAATTATCTCACCCAGCCTCTCCGCGCCCTGTTCCATGAGAAACTTTCTCATGTCTGGAGCCATGCACTCTCTCATCTGTTCTGTGAGTATCATCTCTTTGAGATCTTGGCTTTTCCCCAAAGTAGCCCATTTCTCCATATACGTTTCTAACCGGGCGGAAAACTGGTGATAGGTCTCACCCGACAGTAGCCTGGCATTCCTAAATTTCTTTCTATAAAACTCTCCGTTCTTTTCGTATCTCAACAAAAGAGCCTGCTTCAACATATCATAGTTGTCTTGGTCATCCCTACTCATTTTGGAAAACACTTCATAAGCTGTTCCCCGAAGACCCTGAGACAACTTTACACCCTATCTTTCTCTTTCTAACCCATAAGTAGTGGCTAATACTTCATATCTGCTCAAATATGACTCAATGTCATCATCCTTTTCTACAAAATAGTCTAAATGGAACCCCATGGCTGAGTTGGAGGCCCCCTGACTAGCAGTAGCATCAGAGGTAGAGGGGCTGTGACCATTGTACGGAGCAAGGCCTTGCAACTCTAACCCCCTTAGTCGCAACTCATGCTCCCTCTGTAATCTTTTATCTTCTGCTTCCCTCTCGGCAGTCAATCTCTTTTCTTCTGCCTCCCTTTGCAGTCGTTTTTCTTCTGCCTCCCTTTCGGCAGTCAATCTCTTTTCTTCTGCCTCCCTTTCGGCAGTCAATCTCTTTTCTTCTGCCTCTAATTTTCTCTCCTCAAATTGGAGTCTCTTGATCTCAGCCTCTCTATCAGCCTCTAAGGCCGTGGCCTCCTTGTCAGCCTCAATTTGTAACCTTTTAATTTCAGCCTCTCTATCTAACTCTAATTTCTTAATCTCCCTAGCCTCTTCTACCTGTATTTTCCTTTCCTCAGCTAACCTATGTTCTTCCCTAGCAATAAATTTATCACATTCTGAGGTGACATAGTCAATCAAGACTTGACCCTCCATATTCATTTCCCTGGCAGTCTGCACAGCCGCAGAGCGAAACTTGGCCAAATCTGCCATCTGATAAATACAAAATGTTCTAACTAAATTTCTAAAATAAATGCAAATTTACTTAATTAATTCCAGGTTCTGACACTTCATTAAATTCCCAAATCTTGGGCAATAGTAATTATGGGGATTCCCTGGGAAACTAGAATGATGTTAATGCTAAAACCTAGACCCCAATGTATGTAGTACTAGGAGAAATTCAAATCCCGGACAAGCCTACCACTATATGTAGCAAGTTTGATTTGCTGGGGAGGTTATGATGGTATACCTAAAAGAAAGAAATCTGTGTCTGTGTTAACCGTGTGAGGTCACGCACATGTAGGCCCCTGACTCTAATATATGATAATGATGTATTTGCAGGGAACCTAACGCTACCTACCTAGATCTCACACGGTCACTATTTTGGCTCTAGTGTCTGGTGTATGATGTACCTAATGTCTAGGGGAGAAATGATAATGATGGTACATAAACACAAAAACACTTTAATTCACTATAAGGAACTGAAGAAAACAGTGGTTAAGTTTTTTCTTTAAAATGAATATTTTCTTTTTACAATTTAATCTGCCTGTCCCGCCATCTCTTTTGGACAGGTCTTTGAAAATGAGGAAAAGATAGTTTACATAAAAAAGATCAACTAAAATGTGTGGACTCTTTGTCCAATAAATATAAAGTCACTATATCTCTCCTGTTGGTGTATTCACAGCTTACAACTTTATTATTTAATAGTGTGTGTCACTTGTTAGGAGGGGCTGTAGTTTCATCACGCCCCTTAAACTTCCTGGGTATGATTGGAACTACCAAAGTTTATTGTAATGAATGTGTCAGATATACCCAGATGCTAACACAAAACCTGGGATTCTTTGTAGAAGGATAATTCAGTATGTAGTTGCAGAAAATATAGATATCTCAACACGCACAAGCTCCTCCAGCTATCTGCTGACAGCATAAACAGTTTACAACAGACTTGTTGGCGTTACACTCACTCCTCAGGTTTCCTGTCACCGGCTGGTAACAGGAAATAAAACCTCACAATTTCAAGAAATATAAACAAATGACGCTGACTTGCAAAGAAATGGCCTCAGTTTTCATCTGCACTGCCCAGACTGCGAATTACTTCTTTATTTTTATAAATTAACACAGCTGATCTCAGCGTATTTGATAGAAAAAGTTTTTGTCAACTAGCGATGAGCATTGAAAGCTTTTTTGCTAATATCTATTAGTACTGGCCAATGGGAAACCTGCGACTACCAGAATTCAAATGTAGTTTTTGAAAAACAAAAAATAATTCCAAACAAACTCTGTTTCTGGTAGTCGATTGGTCAGTCTGCGTTAGTTATGACAATACAAAAAGATGTTTAGTTTTGGTTAACATTTTCCTACCGCTCCCCTTTCCTCCTATACTCTTTTTACCCAATCGGATTGAATTTACCCCAATGCCTCTCTCTAAGCTGGCGTCCCCACTAACATTATGAAAAAAACAAGCAGGAACAACAGTCTGTCTGGTCAAGCGTCCGTAGACATTTAGTATTTTCTGAATAACTTGGCTAATACTTGGACTACCATATTTTTTAAAACACATTCTTGCTCATGGGAACTCTAATCTATACTACCATATGATTTTTATTGTCAGTTTCATTATGGTTTAGATTTTCAATTTTGTCACTGTCAATCGTCAAATAAAAATTTTACACAAGTCGGCCATCTTTCCCCCTTTCATCTCTCTCTAGCATTTTTTTTTTCAAATAACTAACTTGTTTTAGTGACGTCAGAAATACTACCGCTAGGAGGAAATAAAAAATGGTCTGCGTGTTTGCCTCTGCTGGCTTTGCCCACAGCGTGTATATATGCATGGCACAACGTGTCAAGCGAAGCGGGGTTTTGCGCGGTGGGTGTTAGAATTGGCGTTAATTATTTCTGTTGTCTCGTGTTACACTACCAAAATTTTTAAGGATTACTACTATTACAAGCGTTAAAGTTAAAATATTACGTTAATTCAGACAGTAACTTGGCGGCACATTTCTGGAAGATCGTTAATTATAAGTCTTGCCGCAGTCTCTATCAGATCGGGCAAAATGTTAAAAATGTACGTCACAAGGAGAGCGAGTAGGTTTATACGGCGGGATCGTTTCTAAGCATTACCATGGCACAAAATTCAGCGCGATGCTGGCGTGTGAGAGGATCATAGTCAGACACAATCGGGCGGGTTATTTATTATCATTACATGACTAAAATCTTACTGAAATGAGCGATTATCTCGCAGATTTTACTACATTCAGTTTTCACCATCGCTTGCCTCTTCACGTCTTCCGTGGAAATGTTAATGCTGTGACATATCGAGATGAGGTTCTGGATGCATTGGTTGCTCCTGCATTCACAAATTATCCAGACTTGCAGCTTCTCCAGCAGGATAACGCACGTGCGCGCAGCGCATGCATTACGCAGCAATATCTACAGCAGCAGAACATTGTGACGATTGATTGGCCTGCCCTATCACCAGACATGTCCCCTATAGAACATCTGTGGGACGAGCTTGGACGCAGAGTCCACAGGCAAGGTTCTCCAGCTAATCTGCAACAGCTCGAAGCTGTTCTTACAAGTGAATGGGACTTGATTCCCCGGAATTTCCTTCAGAGACTTGTGCGTTCCATGCGGAGCCGCTTCCAAGCTTGTTTGCAAGCACACGGTGGACTGTGGTGGTTTTGATGTTATTAAGTGCGGTTGCTATGTTACCTAGTGTACTGAATGAGGTCAGCTGTGAAGGTCCCTGAAGATAAAAGTTTATGTGAGTTTTACAGGATACCTTTCTGCTACCACCTACGACCTCAAACAGACTTATTCTGCTATTATGTATGTTAGCTACGTTTAATGTCTAGGGTACTGAAATGTGGTGTGCATGTAATTACGTACACAGACACACACATATAACCACTAGGTCTAATACTAAGCTCTATGATCAAGTAAATTAACACTGTGTTGAAATTTAAAATTTACAATTTTTTTTTAATTTATTTAGTCCTGAGCCAAGTTTTCTTATGGTCAGGACGTGTGAATCAAGATGAGTTTATATCAATCAAAGAGCATATAATTGAATGATCACATAAAAAAATTTGTACATAGATATATAAGTGAAATTTGTTAATATGGATACTAACTACAGAGTCTTTGGGAAAACTAGTACTGGATGACGGGTCGTGGTGGTATCATCATGCCCAGTTCTTGTTATACTGTTCATTGGTTTTTTAACAGGGGTAAATGGTGGCAAAGTTCTTTATTCACAGTGTTTTTTTTTAATTTATTTATTTATATTGATGAATCAGCAGCAGGCCAGGTCTTCAATACTTAACTGGCCTGTGTCGATGTAGTCAAGATGTTCACTTGGCCCACTCCTCACAGTTGCTGGGGTAAAATGATAGGCTACTCCTCACAGTTGCTGAGGTAAAATGATAGGCTACTCCTCACAGTTGCTGAGGTAAACTAATAGGCTTCTAGTCATCCACCGTTTGATCTCTTCAGAGCATCTGGCACTAGCACAGTGCCAGACAAAGAAACTCTGAAACCACAAAATTAGGCCATGTGTTAACACACTGCCTACTTCACCCTGTTTACTTACAATAATATATAACATAACAAGACAAGATCAGATCTCTCTGACCGACCCAGCACCTCTCATCCAGGCTGTCATCAAGTAGCACCAGTTTCCCATTCCTCTATGACTGCATTGCATCTGAAATATGTTCATTAGCCTCTTTTTCCATCTAATAAGGTGGGTGATATGTTCCCACTGATCTCCTGAAATAAAGATCTGTATTCTACATTCTTGGATATGATTTCCCATATTATTCATTCGCCTCTAGGCCCTGGACTGTCGCTGGGGACCTAGAATAAGTACTCACTTGTCGTAATCATTTTTCATGACATGGCAGTATCAATCACTCAGAATTGTTAAATAAAAAGGTTAATAATTTTTCCCTTACCACAATTCAAAATGAAAACACACAGATACGTTGTACTAGCACAAACTCAGCTGAGCTGCTGGCTATACTATGGCGTCCCACTTGAAATATCATATATCTTTACTGGGCGTCACAGTTCTAAGCATCAACGATCTGTTGCTGTGGACAGTCTTCAACAAATGGCACTGCCGGCTAATTTTTGTCAACAATATTAATCTTTCTTCCAATCAGAGTACTTCCCCTCTACAGTTTAAATATTTAAACCTAAATGTCCAATTTTAGTCCAGTTTCGGTCTAGTGTGAAATGTACTTCTGTCGGTCTGTCCGTCCGAACTTGGGTTTTCCCAAAATTACACTTGGTTTTGGACCAAACTACAAAAAAAAACTACACAAATTTTGTCTCACTTACGTATAAGATTTCTATGCTAAGTTATTTTTAGCTTCTACCCTCCTTGTCTGCCCCTTGTCCACATGTAATTTGTTTTTCTGCGTTAGTCTCAAGGACGTGTCAAAAGTAACTTTAGTGAGAAGTATGCACAAATAACTGTCTGCTCGTCTGTATTGAACAATACAGTCTTTCGTCAATATCTTCCGTGTTATCTGTCCGTCTTTGTAATTAAAAGTATATTATTTCTCAGGGAAAGATGGACTATCAAACTAGCTAATTTTTATTCTTCTAAACTTATTATTAAGAAAATACATAATTTTTTCCCTGTTAGTCTTGAAATTTCTTTTTACTACACGTTCTTGGCGTTTGCCGCTATATTCAAATTAAAACGTCTATTTACCGTAGAACGTCTAAGATACGTCTGTTTCTTACGAGAGCTAAGGTCGTTTTTCGTGTTCCATTTCTTACATTGTGTCAACTAGTGGCGTAATTTTTTCTTTAAAACTACAAATTGCGTCTTCTAGGCTTTAGATTCAAACACGTGTGCAGACTGCATCATTTTTTCCTTTTCTCTCCGTTTCTACCTCGTCTAAACGGATAGGCCGTTAGTCTTCATGTTATAACTAGTTGGTTTTCAATGACAGTAGAAAACGATGGCGTGGGCGAAGAAGTAGCAGCGTATCTTATCCAAATTTTATCCCTACATTTCATTTTAACTGTTATCTTTATAAAGGGAGGAATTTTAGCGTTGCATCACTATATATATATCATCATCAGTTGCCATCTCCACAACGAAGGTTGGCTGTAATGGATCTCCAACGTCTTCTGTCTCTTGTCTTGGTGATGCACTCTGATAGACTCTTTCCTGTCCATCTCTTGATGTTATCTTCCCACTTATAGCGCTGTCTTCCCCTTGCACGTTTGCTTTCAACTCTCCCTTCTGTTATGGTCTTATGCAAGGTATTATGCCTTTTTATGTAGCCAAAGTATTTTAGCTGTCGAACTTTGATCTCCCTCATTAGTTCTCTTTTCATACCTAGATTTTCTAGGACCTCCTTATTTGTTTTCATCTCTTTCCATGAGATACGCCCCATTCTTCTATATATCCACATTTCAAGAGCCTCAATTCTTTCCTCCAAACGCTTATTCATCGTCCATGTTACCGCACCATACAGAAATGCAGAATATATATAACACTTTATGATTCTCAGTTTTAATTTGTGAGATAACTGTTTAGATGTCAGTATATGTTTCATGTTGTTGAATGTAGCTTTGGCCATTCCTATTCTCTTCTTGATTTCTGTTTCACATCTGCCATCTTCTGTTATTATATGACCAAGATATACGTAGCTCTTGACATGTTCCAGGATTTTTCCATTTACGCTTATCTTTAATGTGGGTTTATCGTCTGTTTTTCTAATTATCATAGTTTTTGTTTTCTCAATATTAATGTCGAGTCCATATTCATGACTTATACTGTTCACTTGCTTCACTAGTTCTTGTAACTCCTGTTCGCTTTCAGCTAACAACACGGTATCATCTGCAAATCTAAGGTTGTTTATTGACCTTCCACTGATGTTCAGTCCTGGTATTTCCGGTATCTGTTTGAAAATTTTTTCAGTGTATAAATTAAATAGGCAGGGGGACAGCACACAACCTTGTCTAACACCTCTTTTTATGTCTATGTATGATGAATAATTCCTTCCAGATCTTACTGTGGCAGTTTGCTCCCAATAAAGGTAACTGAGTATTCTTATATATTTTCCATCAATACCTATGTCTTCGAGGCATTCAATTATTTTCTCATGATGGACTCTGTCAAAAGCCTTCTTGTAGTCAATGAAGCACATGTACATACTTTTTTGGACCTCTACTGTTCCGTCTAAAACCAAACTGTTCATCTTGGATTTCGCTGTCTACCTTACTTTTTATTCTTTCCTGTATGATTTTGAGCAGTATCTTAATCGCATGACTCATCAGGCTGATAGTTCTGAAGTCTGAACATTCTGTTGCATTTGGTTTTTTGGGCAATGTTATAAAAACTGATGTCTTCATGTCGTGTGGTATATATCCTGTATTGTATATATTGTTGCAAAGATCTGTGATTGTATCTATACCAAAGCTCTCCAGAGCTTCTATCATTTCAATTTTTATGTTATCCATGCCTGCTGCTTTTCCTTTTTGTAACATATGTATGGCATTCTCTACTTCTGCTCTGAGAATGTTTGGGCCTTCATTAGAATCTGGTGACGGTTTTTTACCTCTGTTGTCCTCGAATAGTTCTTTTACGTATTCTGCCCATCTGTTGGATATGTCTTTCTCATCAAGTAATATTACACCATTTTTGTTCTTGATACAGCTTCCTCTTTGTGCAAACCGTGACCTATTTGATAATTTCTTTATTTCTTCATGCGTATCTCTTGTCATGTGATTTGCTTCCAAGTCTTCTATTTCCTTGCATTTTGTTTCTATCCACCGTTCTTTTGCTCGTCTACACATAGTACGTATGTCGTTGTCTATTGTTTTATATTCTTGAGTGTTTTTTGCTTTCTTTCTATCTGCCATTTTATTCAAGATGTCATCTGTCATCCAAATTTGATTTTTCTTAGACTCCTTTTTAGGCAAATTTGCATTTGCTGATTGTATGCTTGTTTTTAAGCATTCCCATTTTGCGATTACTTTTTCTTCTGGGTTTTCTCTTCTATACTGCTCCATGCTTTCTGTCAATAACTGTTGATATTTATTTTGACGTCGATTAAATATTTCTGTTTTATATCTGGTTGTTTCAGCGCTGATATTTCTATCTGGGGTTCCTCCTGTCTTCCGTTTCCTGCTCTTTTCAGCCTTATATTTACTTTGATGACGACTGGATTGTGATCTGAATTTATGTCGGCGCCAGGATGTGTCTTTGCACTTGTGACACTGTTCTTAAATTTATGTTTTATCATGATATAGTCAATTTGATTTCTTGTTACATCTCCTGGGCTTTTCCATGTGTATAATTTCCTTGGGTGGTGTTCAAAAAAGGTGTTACATATGACCAGCTGGTTTTCTTCACAGAACTGGATAAGTCTGTCTCCTCTATCATGTCTTGTCCTAATCCATACTGTCCTACTATTTTCTTGTATTTTCCTTTTCCTACTTTTGCGTTCATATCACCCATTACTATCAACACATCTGTAGATTTGACTGGTTTAAGTGTGTGTTGTAGCTCTTCATAGTATTCTTCTATTTCTTCCTCGCTGTGATCTTTACTTGGTGCATAAGTTTGTAAGATTGATATGTCGAATGGCTTTGCTCTCATCTTTAGTAACATCATTCTGTCATTGTGTGTCCAGTATCCATATACGTATTTTTCTAACTCTTTCTTTATCAACATTCCTACTCCTCTTTCATGTTTTTCTCCTCCTGAGTGTATAAGCGTGTACTGGTCTCTTTTTATGTAGCCTGTATCCAATAGTCTTGCCTCTGCAACTCCCAGTATATCGAGTTTCATGTCTGTTGCCTCTAATATAAGATTGTAAAGCTTTCCTTCTCTGTTTAGAGTTCTAACGTTCCATGTTCCAATTCTTAGGCTCCTCCTACTAGTTTTTAGGTGGTCTTTCTCAGAATGCTCCCTTTCAATATATATATATATATATATATATATATATATATATATATATATATACTCAATATATATATATATATATATATATAGATATATATATATATATATATATATATATATATATATATATATATATATATATATATATATATATATATATATATATATATATATATATATATATATATATATATATATATATATAATAATAATAATAAAATCTTTAAGCACCAAACACGGCGCATAAGGCAGAAACCAGTGCTCTCCAGGTTGTTCGTTGTGACGCCACTCCTCTTAGCTCTT
This sequence comes from Oreohelix idahoensis, assembly GCA_024509875.1. Classification (NCBI taxonomy): domain Eukaryota; kingdom Metazoa; phylum Mollusca; class Gastropoda; order Stylommatophora; family Oreohelicidae; genus Oreohelix; species Oreohelix idahoensis. The sequence goes on from JAMPIV010020293.1 coordinate 48,548, forward strand.
GCACATTATTTAGGCCCAACGTTCTTCCTTCTCTTATTATTGTTCTTCTGAGTGTTTCTTTTGGTCTTCCTTTTTTCCTCTTACCCTCAGGAACCCAAGTGAGCGCCTGTAGTGGTATTCTGTTGTTTTGCATTCGTAGGACATGATCGATATATGACCATCGTCTTTTCCTTATATAGTCGGAGACATATTTCTGCCTAGAGTCTTCTCTTATTTGTCGATTAGTCTTGAATTCTTTCCAACTGATGTTCATGAGTTTTCTAAGACATTTGTTCTCGAATGTATTCAGCTTGTTCTCCAATGATTTTGTTATTTTCCAACTCTCACAGCCGTATGTTAACACTGAGATAACATTTGAATTAAACAGACGAAGCTTGGTATGTATATTCAATGATCGTAATTTCCAATATATATATATATATATATATATATATATATATATATATATATATATATCTATATTATATATATATTTATATATATATATATATATATATATATATATATATATATATATATATATATATATATATATGTGTGTGTGTGTGTGTGTGTGTGTGTGTGCGTGTGTGTGTGTGCGTGTGCGTGTGCGTGTGCGTGTGTATGTATGTATGGATGTTTCTTGTGCAGGAATAACTGACATTGCTTTGTTGGGAGGGGGAGCTTTTTGCTCAGAAAATATCAGAGAAGACAACAAAAAAGGATCACAACGCGAACCAACAGGCATCTCGTAAGAATTTGCCTGTTAAGTACAGAAGATTACAGGACACAGCAGTGCAGAGTAAACGTAGTGCTTCGGTGACGAAATTTTGAAAAAGTGGCAAATCGTACTGTTTTAAGGAGCGATCATTGTTTCCCTTTGCTGTAGTATGTGTTATTTATGTTTTTAACGCTTTTTTTCAAACTTTAAAATGATGATAATGATGATGTAATTGTTACTGATATTTCTATAATTTACACAGCTTAACAGCTTGCAGTTACTGTCTTCATCTTAATTTTCTTATTCCCGCGACAAGTCATACTTTAGTGCATGTTTTAGAAACAAAAGTGACAATGAAGAAAGCAGAATAAAAAGAAAAATAGAAAAATAGAAGGTCTGATCGTGACGTGTGAGGCAGTGAGTCAGAATGAAGCATCCAGTTTCTTGTTTTGATATATCGATCGCCGCATGTGGCTCATGGCATTCGTATTCTATAACTATTATCGACCAACGACTTACTTCAGAACTGCCTAAGTCGTCATCAGTAAACCGTGCTTGCATTATACCGGAACTACGGAGAGCTTAAAAAAAAATCATCAGCAGTCACACGTCGGGGATAGGACAATTTATAGAAACGACACACTGTTGTTTAAACAAGTGAAGATTATCAGCACTTAAATTAAGAAAGCACCCGAAGTCAAGAAGGGAGTCAATCAATCAATACCCTTTAACTCCCCAAGGAGCATAGGCCTTCAACAAACACATGCCAAGTCTTCTTGTCCTGTGCCATCCGCTCAAGTTCTTTCCATGTTTTCCTCATAATTTTCACCTCTGTATCCAGTTCTCTTCTCCATGTGTTTTTTGGTCTACCTCTGCCTCTCTTTTCCTGTGGATTCCAAAACAAGGACTGCCTTGTAATGCTATCAACAGGTCTCCTCAATGTATACCCTATCCATCGCCAGCTTCTTCTTCTCAACTCTTGTTCCACTGGCACTTGTCTGGTTCTTATCATCAATTCCACATTTGTGACTTTGTCATACCATTTCAGTCCTTCTATTCTACGCAAGCACCCGTTTATAAAAGTATCTAGCTTTTTGGTTGTTATTTTTGTTGCTCTCCATGTCTCAGAGCCATACAATAGGACTGACTTCACATTTGAGTTGTAGATTCTTATTTTTGTGTTGGACTTGATTTCTCTTGTTCTCCATATGTTTCCCAATGCAATGAAAGCTCTTCTTGCTTTTGTATTCTTATTTTGATATCATTGTCTGTCCCTCCAACTTTGTCTATATTACTGCCAAGATATGTGTACTATTCTACATCCTTTAGTGGTGTTTCTTCAACTTGTTTATTATTTCTTGCATTTATTCTCATAATCTTTGTCTTTTCCCTGTGTATTTTCCGGCCCACTTGTTGTGACCTCTCATCGAAAATTTTCATTTTCTCTTGCATCTGATTATGGTTATGGGACAGAAGAGCCAAGTCATCTGCAAAATCCAGATCATCAAGCTGTTTAGTCAGATTGCACTGTATTCCATTTCTGTTGTGTGATGTCGATGTTTTCATAACCCAATCTATTGCTAGTAAGAAAAGAAATGGAGGCAAGAGGCATCCCTGCCTCACTCTCGTTCTAATCCTAAACGGTTCTGTAAGTTGTCCTAAAACTCAAGAAATTTACAATTTACAACAAGAAGGGAGTACTAAAAACAAATGTATCAAGCTGGATTCGAAGCCGCGACAGCTGAGTGACTAGAAAGACACAGATTGATAAAACTAATTTCAGCAAGAATTTGTAGTTACCATTAATTGTCCTTCAGTTCACATCGTTGTGTTTCATTATTATTTATCTGTGATGAAAAAATAATACGAACTATCTTCATTTTCTTTTCTAAATGATATATAAATGATATATAAATGATATCGATGATTCTAAATGAAATCGGCGCAAGCAACTGTCTTAACACGACAGGTCTTAAAATAGTTTTGCACATTTTCCAAAATAATTTAAGAAAGGTCAGTTTAATGACCAACTTACATTCAATCTTCCGTGGGTTTTTTTTTTTTTTTGTTTTTTGTTTTTGTTTTTTTACAGAAAATTTTTATATTTCTTCTCTTGCTTGGTAGTCATGTATACAAAACATGTTACTTTGATATGATCTTAAATTCTTCTTTTATGTTTCTAGAACATTCGCATCATCTACTGTTGTGTGAAGTTACCAGCCGAATCCCCTGTTCTGCATGACCGTCTTTTCCTGCTGTGTCGTCAATATCCTCTTGTTACCTCTTCCTTCAGATCTTATTGGTGTTGATTTTTAGCTCACTGTTGTGACGACAAACGTCAGAGACAATTTTCTCCATTTCCGCCAGTCTCTGATGTTTTGAATTATTAACGATTGTTGTTTCCTTCCAACGCTATGCGACCCTTTTATTATTTCTTCTAGCTGTTTTTAACTTCACTTTTTGTTTGTTTGTTAAAGAAAACATGGAAAGACTGAAGAGATGAGTCAGAACCGGAGGGCTATGCCTCTTTATGTTGAGACCCATGCTCGGGATGGGGGGGGGGGGGGGGGGGGGAGGGGGGAAGGGGTTTGGCCAATAGGGAATTGATAATAATGATGAATGTTGCAATCAGAACCAGAAAATATAGTAATCAGGATCATTCTTGAGAGATTTAAAATCAGCCACAGACAACTGAGGCAAAACACAAGCAGATTTTCAATAAAAATAGATCCCGTGGAGACTAGATAGTCACACTGAGCATAATATTTAAACACAGCTTAGAATTAAGCTTACGACTTTACACTGGATTCGTGGACTTTGAAAATGACTAACACTTTAGACAGAGAATCATTTTGGAAACTGATGAGTCATTACGTGTTACCCTATAAGTTTTCTAGCGCTTACCTCTCACGGCAAAAGGAGCCGAGTTCGAAACACGGTGGCGTCAGGCCTCAGTCTACACAGCTGTAAATGGGTATCTGACTCATCTCTTGAGTCAGGGAAAGGAAGTAAAAGGCAACGAGGAAGGAAACTTAATCACCTCACCTCTCAAAGCTGGACCTAATATGACCTAAAACGCGTCAACAGTGAGGAATGCAGTTAGCGACCCATAGCTAGACTGCTTGCGTCAGGGTCAGCGAACCAGAGCTGACCAAGACCATTCTCCACCTCCAGGTGGTGGTCCTGGAAACAGGCTGCATCACTGCAGTCTGCCTGAGTGAGTAGGGATCGAAGAGGGAAGGCTAACCCGGTCCCAAAAATGCCGTGCTGAAGTCGGATGTGTCGGCCGAAAGGCGCAAATATCGCAGCTTCGCTGTAAACGGACACAACGCAACCAACGTCCTTTTCAGGACGAACGAAGAAGAAGAAGGACCTAATATAGTGGAGATTCGCTTCCCTACGGCCGTATATGCTATGGTACTACCATAAGTTTATTAAAACATTCAAGAAAATCTGAGGATATGAAATGAAGAATATTCTTCACGACGATCACCTTACACGAACCATTGAGATACGAATTTGGAGTGCGGCAAGTATGCTTTTTGTCACCATTTCTATTTTTACTGGTTATATGTTTGGATTATGGAAATAATGATATCAACCAACAGAAATGGAATTTACTGCACTCCGACAAAACAGCTTGACGCTCAGTACTTTGCCGATAACTTGACTCTTCTCTCCCGCAACAGAAACCGGATGCAAGACAATATGAGAATACTTAATGAGAGGTCACAGCAATTTGCTTCTGAAAATACACAGATAAAAGACAAAGATTATGAGAATAAATGCTGCAAATTCTAGCCATATTGAATTTAGATGAGGACACATACATCTATCTTTGTAACAACATAAACACTGTTGGAGGAACTGACGGTCATACTAAAAACGAAACACAGAAGGCAGGAAAAGCTTTCATTGCATTGGGAAACATGTTGAAATAACAAGAAATCAAGTCCAATAGAAAAATAAAAAGCTTCAACTCAAATATAAAGGCAGTCCAATTACAAGGCTCTGAAACATAGACAGCAGCATAACAGACACAAAAAAGTTACAGATTTTCATGAATGTGGGCTTGGGCATATTAAAAGAATTAACATGGAATAATGGCACAATGGGCTAATCACCCGTTTGTCAAACACTTTGATTGCATGTTTTACCCGTGAGCCTTGTGCTCTCTGGGTCATCTCTACACTCTGTTTATGGGGTAGAAGAGGTTCCTATTAAGAAAGAAAGAAAGAAAAATGTTATAACAAGATTACCGATAGAAGGACAAGTAAGTGCATCAAAGCTTGGTAAGTGTAAAACTAATCAATGCCAGTGGAAGAAGAAGTGAGGAGAAAAACGTTGACGTCAAACAGGATACACACCTGATACAAGGTAGTCTTTGTTCTGGAATTCCCAGGGTCAGAGAAATAGTGGGTGACGAAAAAAAACACTGAAGAGAGATACGGAGGCACTTTAAGAGGGACAAAGGAGACGTGGAAGATAGTTGATTCACAGGATATTGAGGCGTATCGTGAATATGTTGAAACCAGGGTTGTGTAGTCGGCCAAAACATTTTCCGACTCCTGACATTTTAGAGGTCCGACTCAAGACTCCGACTATAGTTTTTAACTGGTCATTGGGCAGAAAATTTGGAGTCGGAGTCCGGACATTTTTTTACCGACTCCGATTCCACTAAAAAAACGTCCGACTTCCGACTCCGAGTCCACAACTCTGGTTGAAACCAAAAGCTGCACAAAGAGTTGAAAAGCAGTAAGTGAATTTTTGAAGGAATGAATGAATGAATCAATCAATCAATGAATAAATGAATCAATACATGATTAACCAGGTTTCTAACTTTTCTCTTCTCATGGACATATCCAAATGTATCCAACGATTTTCGTGGCTATTAGGATACACATCTTTTTTTTTTTTTTTTTTGGTTTTTTTTTATCATTTCCCTGAGTGGCAACACAAGAGATGTGATGCCGTTTTCGCGTATCGGCAATTATTCATATTATTTGGAATTGAAAACAATATATATCCTAGTTATAACCCATCAAAGGTTGAACGGGATATTTCTCATCGCCAAATTAAAAATTTTTAAAAATGTTCTTAAGGCTTCTTAATTTTACCTGCTTTCTGCAGAATACCCTCTTCGTATGAACTAAAGTTCTTACGTAACTTTTTTTTGCGGAACACAAATGCTGGTTGACAATATTTTAATAAAATTACTTAGCAATTTAATCATTTGTATTAGATTGGTACTGTGACCGTGCGTGTGTATAGTGGGTTCGTATCGCTGCCCTAACAGTAGGTAGTTGTTGATGATGATGATGTTAACTACTTCTGACGAATACTACAGCTGGACAACAGATGGTTGACGATTAAATCTGATAACATACTTCACGCCGACAGCAGTGAGATGTAACGTGAAAAGTTTATTTTCATCTATTGATTTCAACAACAATTTGGAAGGGGATATTCTGCCCAAACCTCCACTTGAGGTATACAACTTTTGTACAGCAACGTTATTTCATGATGAGAACTATAAACCTTCGTCCTTGCATCCTCCTTTAATTCCTTTTGACACTGTCACTGCTTCCATATTCTTATTTACTGACTCTGGGGTCAACATAATAATGGCTTGAGAACCACTGTTGTCATGTAACCCATACTGTCACGGTTCACTCGTCTACTTGCTATGTCATCCTTTTATCTTGTCAGAATTCTAACTGCAATGTCTATGTGTGATCGCTTTGGTGTATCTCTGTGATAAGACTGGCCTACACCGCCAGGGTTGTCTATTTCTACCTATGTCTATTGGTCACACTTCTTGTGGCTTGCTGCGGCTTAATTTTCTTCTCACGAATTCTACAACAGTTTATTCATACCTGATGGTCTTGTAAAACTTGAGAACTTGTACCACTTCTTGACCATAAAAACTGTCTGGATTTGCTGAATCAGCTCTACTAACGATCATGATGGCGTACTAAGCGATTAGAGAGCTCGACAACAGTACATCTTCTGTCATCACAGAAACAACCAAATCGTTGGAATGTTATCTGGGTGACACTCTCTACCATCACTCGCCATATCCGCAACTTTAACACTTGGGAGAGAAAATATTTCCCATCTTACGCCTAACGCGTTTGGATCAGAACTGATTAAACTAAAAACCCTGATTTTCCCATTACAATTATTTGTCACGTACAATACAGTTCACTTAACTCGTATAAAAATTCCCATGCAAAACTTGCTTCGTTTCGCCCTGTCCGAAAAACAACTCACCCAAAATCCTCAAGGGACGTAATAATACATCATCGCCCTTTGCTAAGTAAGTCTATAAATCATAAATTCTTCTCCCCCTTCGTTAACAATAATAAGTGTATGCAAATTTTTAAAACCATAATCTTGACACCCAACAATTTATATATTAAATCCACAACTTTGATTTAAAAGGTAATAAATCTCTGCGGACCTAACGATCTTTTATGTTTGGACATGCGCCCTAATAACCATGTGCCCGGCACAAGAGATCAGTATAGTGACACTTATATGTGTCATTAGATCTTTTGTGTGAAAACACAGAGGATCATTGGTGTCATTGGGTCTTTTTGTGTTGGGACATGCGTTTATGTTGGGCGTGTGCCAATGCGAGTTAATGCGACCTCATGCGAGGGGGAAAAAAATATATAACCATGTGCCCGGCACAAAAGATCAGTATAGTGACACTTATGTGTCATTAGATCTTTTGTGTGAAAACACAGAGGATCATTGGTGACACTTGTGTGTCATTGGGTCTTTTTGTGTTGGGACATGCGTTTGTGTTGGACGTGTTCCAATGCGACTCATGCGAGTTAATGCGACCTCATGCGAGGAAAAAAAAAATGCGACCTCATGCGAGGGAAAAAAATTGACATGCGCCCTAATATCCGGCCTTTGGCTAAGATCATTGTGTCTTAGCCAGGGCCGGAGTCAGGCGTGCTCCACCGCGACTCATGCGAGTTAAAAAATGCGACCTCATGCGAGGAAAAAAATGCGACCTCATGCGAGGGAAAAAAAATATATTTGGACACGCGCCCTAATATAACCGACTAGGTTGAACAGGACGCGCTTCGCCAAAACGAGGCAACAGTTTTAAAGGGTATATTTAGCTTCACTTGGCTCTTGATCTCCGACCATCCCAGTCCTGCTCTTATATTGTTTTTACTTATTCTTCCATTCTTGGCGTGCTGGTTTGCCAACTCGTTACCAGCTATACCTATGTGTGCTGGAACCCACACTAGCCTCACACTAACTATAAATGAGGAATGGAAGACAACATGGAAGAACAGTAGAAAAGGCAGACATGCGTTCAAACTGCTGAAAGAACCAAGGACGTGCCAGGTCAGAGAAGAATTAAAGATACCATCGAACAAAAAACTGTGGCGTCTCCGTCTCGGTGCAGCATACTTTATGATAGAGGAACCACACTGCCAAGAATGTCGGGAAGAGAATGACATAGACCACTACCTGATCCACTGTAAAAAGTACGAACAACAAAGGCTTGAATTCAAAACTTACTATAGAAATCACAATATGACAGGTGATAAGGTTTTATGTATAGATGTCCAATCAATACTTAAAAAATATATACATAAAACAAAGGAAAACATATAAGGTTAGTACTTCAGAAAAGACATGCAACCAAATAGAAATTAAGCAACAAGAACTAACAAATCATTAAAAAAAAGAAAAAAAAACTTACTAACTGTAGTAACCACAATGTAGAAATGAGTGTAGAAAATCTCATAGGCACAAAGACCCCTTCAGAAGTGCAAAAGTTAATAAAACACTATATTACAAAAACTAAAGCTAACATATAAACAATAAATAAGGATCCGAGCCAGTAGTCCAGAGTGGTGAAAGACTCCCCCCAGATATATACAGATTAACCAAATAAACCGTCCAGTGAAAATTAAAAACATACCAGGTTAGAAAATATCATATTTTGGATAATAAAGCTATTTTGAACTATAACTACAAAAGGAAAAATACCTACTAGAGATAATATAGTATAAAATAAATACAAACAAAAACATACTACAATAAATGAAATACGTCCTGATATAACCAACAGCTCCATGTACATGGTAGATGGATGAAAGGGGCGTGCTACAAAGAAAAGTAGCAAACACATTAATAAAAATAAAAAATTATCAAAGTACCACAGTACCAATGTGCGTTTTTAATTGGTCACGTATATAACGTGACGTTAGCTAATAATATCTCACAAAACATGCAATATACGCCCTGATGGGTAACGTTTATCCTAGAATATCAAACGGACTGAAATGGCTGAACGTGTTAAATGAATGGAAGTTATCCAGGAGACAAAGAAACTCTATACAGAACACATCAGCGACAGCCGATAATGAGGACGCATTCATGACATTGAAAACGTTCTTGAAGAAAAGAGAAGAAAATCTTGAGAGTTCATCAGGGACATGCAACAAAGGTGAATTACTCTGTTTGAGAAAATAAATTCATCTTGTAGGAGAGCTGAACAATAAGCAAATCGAAATTACGTATTAAACAATCTAACTTTCTTTCTCACACTCTCTCTTTCTCTCGCTCACTCTCACTCTCTCTCTCTCTCTCTCTATCTCTGAAAATAAAGTTCGTTCGTTCGTTCTCTCTCTCTCTCCCTTTCGGTACAAAACTGCTCTAAATTTAGAAACGTATAATTTGGAATTAAGCTGCTTCTGTATAAATAGTTGTGCCCCCTATAGGAGGTCTCTGATGAGTCAAATAACGAATAGGGCTGCTGCACAGTCAGGCATGTCGTACCAGGTGACTGATATGAGGTTTTGCATGAGGCTGCCAACCTCATCATGTAAAGAAAATTGCTAGAGAAACCCCCACTGCAAGAGCATGTCAATGCTTTTTCAGGCTCCCTATCAGGGTTGTAGAGTCGGCCAAAACATTTTCCGACTCCTGAAATATTAAACACAGCGGGCTGATCACCCGCTTGCCAGCCACTCTGATTACGGAAACAACAATTTATTTTTTGTTGTACCAATAAACGCCATTAGGCGTAACGGAACAACAATTAATTTCTTTTGCCCTAAAATTATAAATAGTTGCAGATCATCATTGTGAACAGACCTCCAACCTAGGCGGTAGATATTGAACGAGTCGATTTTCCTAGAGAAGAAAGACCATTCTCTCGTTCTATTCCTCTTTGTACAAGCTGCATAGTGACCAAGGTATCTGGCTGTCAGTTCAATCAATCAATCAATACCCAGTAGCTCCCCCAGGAGCATAGGCCTTCAACAAACACATGCATGTCTTCCTGTCCCGTGCCATCCGCTCAAGTTCTTTCCATGTTTTCCTCATCATTTTCACCTCTGTATCCAGTTTTCTTCTCCATGTGTTTGTTTGGTCTACCTCTGTCTCTCTTTCCCTGTGGATTCCAGGACAAGGACTGCCTTGTAATGCTATCAACAGGTTTCCTCAATGTGTGTCCAATCCATCGCCAGCGTCTTCTTCTCAGCTCTTGTTCCACTGGCAGTTGTCTGGTTCTTGTCATCAATTCCACATTTGTGACTTTGTCATACCATTTCAGTCCTTCTATTCTACGCAAGCACCCGTTTATAAAAGTCTGTAGCTTTTTAGTTGTTGTTTTTGTTGCTCTCCGTGTCTCAGAGCCATACAATAGGACTGACTTGACATTTGAGTTGTAGATTCTTATTTTCATGTTGGACTTGATTTCTCTTGACCTCCATATGTTTCCCAATGCAATGAAAGCGCCTCTTGCTTTTTGTATTCTTATTTTGATACCATTGTCTGTCCCTCCAACTTTGTCTGTCTTACTACCAAGATATGTGTACGATTCTACATCCTTTAGTGGTGTTTCTTCTAGTTCAATCTTGTTATTCTTCTTCTTCTTCTTCCTCGTTCGTCTTGAAAAGGACCTTGGTTGCGTTGCGTCCGTTTACAGCGAAGCTGCGATATTTGCGCTTTTTGGCCAACACATCCGACTTCAGCACGGCATTTTTTGGGACCGGGTTTGCCTTCCCAATTTGATCCCTACTTTCTCAGCCAGACTGCAGTAGTGCATTCTGTTTCGAGGACCACCACCTGGAGGTGGAGTAGGGTCTTAGTCAGCTCTGGTTCGCTGACCCTGACGCAAGCAGTCAAGCTATGAGTCGCTGACTGCATTCATCTCTCTAGCTGCGTCTTCGGTCCACAATCTTGTTATCATTTTTTGCATTTATTCTCATAATCTTTGTCTTTTCCCTGTGTATTTTCAGGCCCACTTGTTGTGACCTCTCATCGAGAATTTTCATTTTCTCTTGCATTTGATTATGGTTATGGAACAGAAGAGCCAAGTCACCTGCAAAATCCAGATCAGCAAGCTGTTTAGTCAGATTCCACTGGATTCCATTTATGTTGTGTGATGTCAATGTTTTCATAAACCAGTCTATTGCTAGTAAGAAAATAAATGGAGACAAGAGGCATCCCTGTCTCACTCCCGTTCTTATCCTAAACGGTTCTATAAGTTGTCCTTCATGAAGAACTCTGCATGTCATGTCTTCATAGGTCTTTCTTATTAAGTCAATGATCTTCATGGGAACTCCTTAATGCCTCATCATTTCCAAAGTGATTCTCTGTCTACACTGACAAATGCCTTTTCATAGTCCACGAATCCGATGTAAAGCGGTGAATTCCATTCCAGACTTTGTTCAACTATTATTCTCAATATGGCTATCTGGTCTGTACATGATCTGTTTTGTCGAAAACCTGCTTAATCATCTCTCAGTTGCTTGTCTATGGACTCTTTTAATCTCTCAAGGATGATTCTGTTTAATACTTTTCCTGGCACTGATAGTAACATTATTCCTCTATAATTTGTGCACTCTAGTAAATTTCCCTTCTTAGGCAACTTGACCAGATAACCTTCCTTCCATTCTGCTGGTATTTCCTCTCTCTCCTAGACTTTGCCAATTAGTTTGTGTAATATCTCTGTAGAGGTATCAATATCTGTTTTTATGGCCTCTGCTGGAATGCCATCTGGACCAGTTGCTTTTCCATCTTTCAGAAGCTTTATGGCTTTCTTTATTTCTTCTCTACTTGGTCTTTCACAGCTGATTTGTAGCTCCTCTTCTGCTGGCTGGATGTCTGGGGGATTAGTTGGAGCTGGTCTATTGAGAAGTTCCTCAAAATGTTCTGTCCATCTCTTCCTTTGGTCTTGTATATTACTAAGCAATTTCCCATTCTTATCTTTTATGAGGCCATTTGCTTGCTTATATCTCCCTGTTAGCTTCTTTGTGTTGTTGTACAGGTCCCTCATATTTCCTGTGGCTGCAGCTTCCTCTACTTCCCTTGCCAACTCTTCAATATACTTCCTCTTGTCTCTTTTGATGTTTCTTCTTACTTCTTTGTTTGCTTCTATGTACACTTGATGAGCCTTGGCTTTGGAGCTTCTGGTTTTGCTTCTGTTTAAATCGGCTGTCAGTTCGACATAATGAAATCAGATAACACTAGTTTGGTGACGATGATGATGAATGCAGCCACTGGTAAAGTCAGCGTGACATTTTAGAAAGCTTATAAATACAAGATGCGATATTCGATAAAAAAAATTACATATTCTACTATCTGTATTCTACAGCAATCGATCTTCAATGAAGAATCAGCTAAAAATAAACTGTGCAGGAACAATGCAAATTGTTATACTTTCTTTTATGTGATAAGGAGCATAACAGCAAAAAAAGATGAAATATTTTTTTTATGAAAGGCAGTTTAGACAATTTCAGTCCCGGTGAAGCCCGTGCTATCATTAGCTAGTAGTCCATCTTCAGAACTTTACAATCAGTACACTATCAAGACTCTTCGTTTCAATGTCACCTTCAGACCCTCATTATTGACAGACATCCTGGCAGCTTCGTAAGAAGATTACTTGCTAAGTCACAGATCACATTTGTTGACCTTTCATTTTACAAGTATTTCAGTATGAAACTGTCCCCTCCCATCCCTTAAGGTAGGTTTCACTTTTTGGTTTGTTTGTTTGTTTGTTTGGTTTTTTTTGGGGGGGTGGGGGGTGGGGGGGGGGGGTTAACGTCTTTCCCCGTCTCCTCAAATGCTAATTCCTCCCGACTTACTTATGCTGGAACTAAGATGTTACCTACCAAAACTAACGGGACAATTGTACGCGATCTACAGAATATCTAACGTAATCATGGTGAAAATCTGACAGGACTTTTGCATAACTTTCACGTGATGTCTTCTTCTTCTACTACTTCTTCTTCTTCGTACACTTTCAGACTTTAATTTGAATATATTCAAATAAAGCAGTGTCCAGTTTGAGGATATTGGTATCTACGTAGATTTTTTTCAGCACTGATACTGGTGACAGCCATATGTGCTTTTTCTGTTCTTCATCACTTTACAGCAGATATTCAGTAGTCATTTCATCAGTGCTACAGTTACGTGCGGAGTCTGAAGATTACCACTTGTTCTCTTCTGCTGAGTTGGTAACGTGCTTCCGTTTTCTGGTTACTGTGCTGCTCATTTGTTGCAGTATCTGCTTCTGATAAACTCTTGGCCTCTTCATAAGTTTCACGTGATTTGATTTGCGTCTTGTTGCCCAGAAAAAAAGTCGTCTGCTTATGAAGGTTTGCGATAGTAGCTGACTCGACTATGTGCCTACAAAATGATCAACTTGTGTCGTGTGTAGTTAAAGGAAAGTTGTGGTGTACGTCTAATTTAGATACAAGACAAAGAACTGACCTGCATTACAATAATAGCGTCTGTATTCGGGGCACTATAATCACAGCTTCTTTGCTGTGACATTATAATCACAGCGTCTTTGCTGGGACAATACAGTCATAGCGCCTTTACTCGGGACACCATAATCACGAGGTCTTTGTTCGGGACATTATAATCAAAGCGTCTTTGCTGGGACATTCTAATCACAGCGTCTTTGTTTGGGACATTATAATCAAAGGTCTTTGTTTAGGGTATTATAATCACATCTTCTTTGTTCGGGACATTACAATCACAGGGTCTTTGTTTGGGACATTCTTATCACAGCTTCTTTGTTTGGGACATTATAATCAAAGGGTCTTTGTTTAGGGTATTATAATCACATCTTCTTTGTTCGGGACATTACAATCACAGGGTCTTTGTTTGGGACATTCTAATCACAGCTTCTTTGTTCGGGATATTATACTCACAGGGTCTTTGTTTGGGACATTATAATCACAGCTTCTTTGTTCGGGACATTATAATCACGGGGCTTTGTTTGGGACATCATAATCACAGGGTCTTTGCTTAGGACATTATAATCGCAGCTTCTTTATTCGGGACATTATAATCACAGGGTCTTTGGTTGGGACATTATAATCACAGCTTTTTTGTTCGGGACATTATAATCACAGGGTTTTTCTTTGGGAATTCATAATCACAAAGTCTGTGTTCGGGAAATTATAATCACATGGTCTTTGTCAAGTACATTGTAATCCCTGGATCTTTGTTAGGGACATTATAATTACTGGGATTTTTCGGTGATTTTATAATCACAGCGTCTTTGTTCGGGAAATTATAACCACATGGTCTTTGGTAGAGATAGGGTCTTCTGGAGTCTGTTTTTAGCCATGCAAACAGTTTGACAAAGGTCATAAAATACTCGCTGAATCTGTCAATGACAAAAGAAACGAAAACTGTAGAGAAATTAAAGTTAGAACTAAGTAAAATCCAAACAAAAATGAAAATAGATACCAGCCGGAGATAGAAAACCTTGTTGTCACACCAGTAAATCCCAGTGAGAAATTCTGCCGGGACACAATGGAAATCTAGGCGTGTATAATAACAAATAAACCTTCCCTGCGATCTTTGTCCTCTCGAGACTGTGTGTGGTCCCGGCTGCCGGGTCTTCCCAGTATAGTAGAGGCAGTGCTATGTGTCTGTGTCCGTCTAGATAACGTCATTTGACCGTGGTAGAGGCTCGGTCGCACTTACGCCATTAATAAACAAAGCCGTATCCTATCGAGACTGTGAGTGGTCCCGGTTGCCGGGTCTTCCTAGTTCAGGTGGGGCAGAGCTGTGTGTCTTCTTGGTAATACAGCTCGGCAGTGGTAGAAGCTCGGCGCTAGCTGCGCCTACGCCTCGATACGTCTTGTCTCGGAGATATAACCCCCTTTTGCAGGGTAGAGAACCTCTTGTCTCGTGGCATTGCACCCTCGCTACCCGACAGGAGGTTCCCTGGGGTTGCAACGAAGCCCAAGACCGCTGCTCGTCTCGGAGATATAACCCCCTTTGCAGGGTAGAGAGCCATCAAACCTCGGAACATGGCACACACTCTAAAGTGAGACTGGTGCAATATGCTTCTGAGTCTAGGATGCTCCCTGGGGTTGCAAGAAAGCCCACATTTGACAGCCATATGGTGGCGGTGGCTTCGCCACGCGCCACTATGCTGTCTGGCTGCTCGTGCCATGACCGGTGACTGATTTCTCGTGTCAGTCTTGTCTCGGAGATATAACCCCCCTGCACCGGGTAGAGAGTATCAAACCTCTTGGTATCGCACGCACGCCAAAATGGGCCTGGTGTACCATACCGCTGAGTCTAGGATGCTCCCTTGGGGTTGAAACAAAGCCCATACCTCACCTCCCATAACTGGCTCAAGGGTATGAGTGAATAACTCGTCCCCTAAAGGGCAAAAGAGTGGATAACTCGCGCCCAGGGAATCAAAAGAAAGACAGAAAGAAAGAAAAATAACAAATAAAAGGGGGGGGGGGGGGGGGAACGTGTTTTAGGGATCTACTTGTATTATTATTACCAGATACACTAAAACAGACAATAAATGCTCTATACATTCTATTGCACAGTATAAAAATGGTTGCCAGGTATCATTAAGCAGTATATTGTCTGATCTTTCACAAAATAAAAAATAAATTTGTGAACGATATGAATTACTGCTTAATGTTAAGTGGCCATTACTTCTATTCTATGAAATAGGATGTATATATCATTTATTTGCTGCTTTTAGTGTATTTGATCAAAATAATACAAGTGGATACATAAATCGTGTTTATCCTTTTCTTAGCCTTTTTTGGCCCGGGAGGGGGGGGTGGAACGTTTGCTACATTTCAACGTAACGCTCCCATCAACCATTAGTCATGTGCGTAGATGTGTCGGTTATATCGGGACGCCTTCTTTCAGTGAAATATACTTCCCGATATGTGCATACTTTTTGTACTGTTTTTATTTCTCAATGGTGGTCTTCTCTTCGATCCTTAACCACCGACCGTCAAAGCAGTCAGTGACCATCACGCCTAGTGGCGTCTTGTAGGGCAACAACAAATTGATTCCACTTTGCACGGTCGGTGGCCATCCTTCGTACAGTGCCCCCAACTCTGGTTCATTCTTTGCATCTCAGCCTCCACAGTCCTCCGCCAAGTTGTTTTTGGTCGGCCTCTCTTTCGCTTTCCTTCAGGGGTCCAAAGCATAGCTGTTCTTGTGATGGCATCGGGGTCTCTTCTGAGGACATGACCAACCCAGCTCCAGCGTCTGCCGGCTATGATGGTGTGCATGTCCTCTTGCTTGCTACGAGTAAGCAGATCTTGGTTGGTGATGGTATTCGGCCAAAAGATGCGGTGAATTTTTCTTAGGCATGTTGTGTGAAAAGAGGACAATTTTGACATTTCCTTCTCTGTGACTCTCCAGCATTCCGCACCATAGAGAAGCACAGAAAGCACGCAACTCTGGTATAATCTTAATTTTGTGCTTGTGCTGTATTGGGAGGACTTCCAGATGTTATTTAGGCTAAAGAAGGCTGTTTCTTGCCTTATTCATTCTGATGTTGATGTCTTTGCCTGCCCCACCGTCTGGTGTTACTATGCTTCCTAGGTATGTGAAGGTATCTGTCTGTACCAATTGCTGATTCCTTACTGATATGGGCTCAGGTTTGCTCACATTGAGCGTCATGACCTCAGACTTCTTTAAATTGATGTTCAAGCCCACCTGCTGGCTAAATTTATTAAGTCTATCCGTTTTTTCCTGGATGTGTTGATGTGAATGTGCCAGCAGTGCAATGTCATCTGCATATTCCAGATCTTCCAATGTAGAAAATGTAGTCCATCTTATTCCTCTTGGACTGCCCTCTGTTGTCTGGCGTATCACCCAGTCTATGACTGTTAAAAAAAGAGTGGTTGATAAGGCGCATCCCTGTCGTACTCCTGTCTTCACCTCGAAGGTTAGGTTGCTCTGCCCAACACTACACGTAAAATTGGCATAGAGGCTTTTTATGATTGCCACTATGCAGCTTGGAATTCCATAAGCCCTCAGTATTTTCCATAAACTGTCCCTATGTATGCTGTCAAAAGCCTTTTCAAAATCAACAAAATTTATGTAAAGCTGTCTTTGCCATTCTGAGCACTGCTCTATAATGTTCCTGAGAGTGAATATATGGTCTGCACATCTTCTGTTCTTTCTAAATCCTGCTTGTTCTTTCCTCAGTTTGTAGTCTACTGCCTTTGAAATTCTCTGTATAATTATCCTGCCTAGTATTTTGCTGGGAACTGAGAGAAGAGTGATTCCTCTCCAATTATTGCAGTCTGCAAGATCTCCCTTTTTGGGCAATTTGACAATTATTCCTTTGTTCCACTCTGATGGTGTTGTCCCCGTTTTCCACACTTGTGCAAATAGTGGTTCTAATAGTTCTGCTGCTAGTCTCAATGATGGTGAGTTGTTAGAATTGTTGGTGGTATTTTATGGAAATTAGAAATCTACGTGATAACTTTTTAACATTAATCCTGTCGTCCGTGGTGAAAATTGCTTTAATAGTTTTTTTTTTTTTTTTTTTTTTTTTTTTTTAGTACTCTGGCGATTTGATCCAAATTACATTTTCTACGTTCAGATCAATTTTACAATATTTGATGTAACTTTTTTATGCTTTGTCTGTCTCCCTTGTTCTGCAGCAGTGGTGCAATAATGGCCAAACACCGAGTAAAAGATAAAGGTCTTAAAAGGTATCAAACTTTGCTCAAGATTACTCTTGACAGAGATATAAATAGAAGAATAATGCTTCTATTTTAAGTTGTTGTTGTTTTGAAACGGTGATTGGTGGAGAGCGGGCACTTAACAGCTGACCATTATTGCCTCTTCTCGTTCCATCTTGGTCTACCCTGTTCAACCTGAAAATTGGTTATAATTGGGGTATTTAGTGTCATTTTATTTACTAATTTTGTATTAAGTTTAAATGACTATTGTCTTTTGCAGTTGCTGGTTTTAATTTATATTAGTATTTGTCATTTTATTTTCAGTTTTTTTGTATTGTATATAGATAGCTATTGTTCTTTGCACATGATTTTAATTTGTATTAGTGTTTTGTTTTTTAATCTCTTTGCCTTTCCTTGTCATGTGAGTAGTTAATGGGTTTGCTAATTTTCTGGTTTTACTTTTTTTTATGATTTGTTACTTTTGTTGCATAATTTCTATTTGGTTGAATGTCTTTTCTGAAGTACTAACCTTATATGTTTTCCTTTGTTTTATGTATATATCTTTTAAGTATTGATTGGGCATCTCCTGGGGCATCTATACTTAAAACCTTATCACCTGTCATGCCTATATTGTGACTTCTATAGTAAGTTTTTAATTCTAGCCTTTGTTGTTCGTACTTTTTACAGTGGATCAGGTAGTGGTCTATGTCATTCTCTTCCTGACATTCTTGGCAGTGTGGTTCCTCTATCATAAAGTATGCTCCACCGAGACGGAGATGCTACAGTTTTCTGTTGGATGGTATCTTTAATTCTTCTCTGACCTGGCACGTCCTTGTTGGTTCTTTCAGCAGTTTGAACGCGTGTCTGCCTTT
This sequence comes from Oreohelix idahoensis, assembly GCA_024509875.1. Classification (NCBI taxonomy): domain Eukaryota; kingdom Metazoa; phylum Mollusca; class Gastropoda; order Stylommatophora; family Oreohelicidae; genus Oreohelix; species Oreohelix idahoensis. The sequence continues at coordinate 67,084 of JAMPIV010020293.1, forward strand.
TCTACTGTTCTTCCATGTTGTCTTCCATTCCTCGTTTATAGTTATCTTCACTTGGCTCTTGATCTCCGACCTTCCCAGTCCTGCTGTTATTTTGTTTTTACTCATTCTTCCATTCTTGGCGTTCTGGTCTGCCAACTCGTTACCAGCTATACCTATGTGTGCTGGAACCCACACTAGCCTCACACTACATCCTCTGTTCCCTAGTGATGTATTAATTGCTAGAATTTCTTCCTTTATGTCTGGCCAGCTACATTTACCTGTGTGTTCTAGTGCCTGTAGTGATGATAGTGAGTCTGAAAATATCGTAACAGCTTCTGGTGGGTTATCTTCAATTATTTCTAAACTTTTTAAAATTGCTACCATCTCTGCGGTCAAAATCGAAGCCCCTTCTGTTACACTGTAGCTTTTTTCTTCTTCTTCTTCCTCGTTCGTCCTGAAAAGGACGTTGGTTGCGTTGTGTTTGTTTACGCCGTAGCTGCGATATCTGCGCCTTTCGGCCGACACATCCGACTTCAGTTGGGCATTTTTTGGGACCGGGTTTGCCTTCCCTCTTCGATCCCTACTCTCTCAGCCAGACTGCAGTGATGCAACCTGTTTCCAGGACCACCACGTGGAGGTGGAGTAGGGTCTTGGTCAGCTCTGGTTCGCTGACCCTGACGCAAGCAGTCAAGCTATGGGTCGCTGACTGCATTCTCTATTTCTGCATCTTTGGGTCCCTAGCTTTTTTTTTTTTTTTTTTTTTAAATTCCCCATTGCGGTATTACAACTCCTGCACCTAGTTGCCCACTATCATGCTCCTTCTGTGAGGAAAGGTTTCGACTTGTATTTTACGAGCCCCTAGCTTAAAGTGATTTATCAAAATATTAGTTTTATAGCTCTATATGGTTATGTATTTTTTTAATGAGTCATACGGATGCAAATTCACTCAATAAAGATTAATGTAACTATAGATTTGTATTTACATATAACAGGTTGTATAATCAATTATTGGTTAACAAGATTCAAGAAATAAAGTTATTTCAACAAAGAAAGCAAACAAGTTGTTTTTCTCATCAAAAGAATGATTTGGGTGGATATTCTACAGAGTCTATATGCTGGGTCAGTACTATGATACTTAACTGGCCAGGTGTTGAAAAGCTTCGTCGATGATTTTGGGTTCAGTCACTGCTGGTTCCCAAAGGTGTTTTGGACTGTTTCTTCTCTTCAGGAGTCAGATACTTTGGCAGCAGCATGTCCCTTGCGGCAAGGGGAAAGGGGGGGGGGGAGGTAACTATTTAGATTATGCAAGCAATCATCTTCAAGACCAGTTTTATGTAGGCACCTATCGTCGACTGCTGGCAAATTGTACCACAAACTAAGAGGAAGCACATGCCTCTTATTAAGTATCGTGTATCCTGATATGAACATCATGCGACCTCAGCTTCCATCCATCCTTTCATCTTCCTCATAATTTCGCCTTCCCTGAGCATTAAATTTGAACCCATTGACTTGGATTAAAGTGATTTTGAACAGCGGAAGACAACAATTTAATTATTCTATATGTATATGTTTATAAAATAATTACTCAAATGTAAATATAATGAATATATACGTCATGATATCATCATCATCCACTCCCTGCTCTTTATGGAACTTGGAACTACCTCTGCTGTTGGTTCCTTGTAATGAAGCCCGCATGAAGCAGTCACCAGCTCTTGCAGTAGTGGTTCTTGTGTCAAGTTATTTGAAGTGATGTTGCCAGCTCCATGTGCAACTGTACATCCACAAGCCATATATATATATATATATATATATATATATATATATATATATATATATATATATATATATATATATATATATATATATATATATATATATATATATATGAAATGCAAAATGTAAAATGATAAAATAAACATATTTAAACATATTACAACTTACCCTGATATTTGGGGACATTACAAACTTTGTGCACGGGAAAGATCCGAATATTGTCCGGCAACTGTTTTAAGATGCTGTCTCTCCGGTGGTTAGGGTTACTGCGTTAACTATAATGCCAATTATTCAAGTTGTAGGCAGATTCCGAGGACTCGTGACTTCCAGTACTATAGTTGATATTTTATCCTTTTCTAATTTTAGAAGATCTTCTAGTATTCTGTCCTGCCCTATACTGGAATCCTGATTCTATTCGTTATCCTGGCTGTCTGAGATTTCTCCTTGATGAGATGAAAATGCTGAAAAATTAAAAGTCTTAAAATGTTCGAGGTTATAAGCGAAATTTTCGCTCCCATGCACTTGTTTCTCCGTTGGAGAAAGATCCTATCAGAAACAGTTTTAGTCCAACTTTCCAATATCAAACCAACCGCAAATAAGCGTCTGATTTTGGTAAAGGGTTCCCCCACTCTAATGCTGAACATTACTACATGACAGCATAAGATATTCCTCTTTTATGTCATTTTTTTCAAACTCGTCTGAACAGACTTCATTACCGGATAAGGTCTTGCCATTTCAGTGTTACTTGTCATGTTTACAATAATCACCACATCACTGATTTATCCCTGATTATCACTGATAATCTCTTCTAAGATGTTACTTTCTCTTAGTTGTTTATTACAACAAATTCATCTGCCGAAATTGTTATATTATAGTTATAATGATTTTATATTAATATAATACTTTTTCATTAATTTCATTTCTTTAGTCATGAAACTATAAATGCCACTGGCATATTTCAAGGTCATTGTTTAAATAGGCGACTAATACCAGATTCTGCATTAGGCTGGCAACCTCACCATGTGAAACGAATTGCTACAGAAACCACCGCTGCAAGAGCATGCGAATGGTTATAGCATGCTTCCTGCAAAGGGACCCACTACAGTGGTAGCTGCATGCTCCATGAAGAGTGAAAAAGAAGATGATTATGGTGGTGATGATGATGATGATAATGATGAATTGCTTAAATGTGACAGTGTATTTTGCTATTCCTGGAAACCGTCTGTGTACTGGGTGATGTTAATATTGTTAATGGGAGCATTAGTTGTTGCGTTGATTGCATCAGGGATGTACCACCCTGTCGAAGATTGGACATACCTCGAGGCGATGTATTTCTGCTTCATTACATTCGCCACAATTGGCTTCGGGGATTATGTAGTCAGTCAGAAAACTGAATATCCTAATGTAGTGCTTTACCGGCTAGGAAACTTCATCTTTATCGTGTTGGGCTGTTGCTGCATTTACAGCCTCTTTAATGTGACTTCCATCGTCATTAAACAGATGCTGAATTGGATGCTGCGAAAACTGAACTGCCAATGCAAAATACGTAGGTCTTCCTTGACGCGACGGAATGCCATCACACCAGGACACGTTAAGCGAGATGACACAGTTAGAGGGGCTGCAACAGGAGGCGGTGCCAAGGCTCCCACTGTGACAGTTACAGACGTCGAAGGAGACAGTGACTCTGAATATCGAAGAAACTCGGGAGAAATGATCTCCATGAAAGATTTCTTACAGGCTAACAAGATTAGCCTGGCAATGATGCAGAAGCAGCTGTGGGAGACTGCACAGCGAGGCTCATATCATAATAACAACAGTGGCTTTCAGGGAGGTTGTGGACCTCTGGCTATTCTCAACCAAAAACTTGGCCAAGACGAGTACGACCCATCCACTTGATAGCAGGGGCACATTTAGCACTTAAAACTTCCATTTCGTCCAAATGTGTCTTTTTCCCTTATCTTCTACTATCCCGAGTCAGCCTTATCGCTGCACTCTCTTCTTCTAGAAGTTCGTGGATGGAGTATACTAATGCCATTCTCAAAAGGACGCATCATATTCACTCTTTGTGCATGAAAGCGTTCTGCTATGCAAGATATCCGCGTTGCACATTAGGATTCTCAAGAATGCTAGCTCACAATTTATGAAGAATCTCGTTTGGCGTTTATCATTTTAATCCGAAGATACAGTATTTAAACATAAATGCTATTGTATTTTGAACTCTTCACTTTAATTCCAATAAACAACAATTCGCCAAATACATGAATATAGCACTCTAGAGAATACACGTGTCTTATGATTATTTTCATATTATGATTACAGTGCTCTAGAATTTAAACTACTTCTCCCTGGATTATTATTGATGCAAGTGACAAACAATGTACAGGGGGATTCTTAAATTCGATGCTCAGTTATAATGACTTTGTATTTAAATCATACTTGGTTTATTATAATTTAATGTCTTCAGTCACGAAGCTATAAATGCAACTAATATATTTCAAGGCGAATGTTTATACTGTACATTAATGCTCTAAATCTAAAACAAGAACAAGAAACAAATATTGTTCTCGTCCATTTGAGAATGTTTTATGTTTGTCGACTTTGCAAGTTTTATGAAAGTCAGTCAGTGCTTACAAGCACACAATATTAAATATCTGCCCATTTTTGATTATTATTTGACCTTTTTATGCACAATTATAAAAGTATCTGAGCACCGCATCAACCTTCATAAACCCTATATTACCACAATCGTTATTAATTCATTATTTCGTTAACAGTTTAAAGAGTGCAAAATAGATCAGCAAGCTGATTGGTTAAACATTAAGGCTAATGGACTTTGATTCCATGGTGCTGTCAGACTCGCACGAACCATTATTTCACAAATTAACTGGGGTGAAGTGTGCATAATTCAAAGAATTTCTACAACTCGTTTTACAGATTCCAGGATGCTATCAGGTTGGGTAGGGGGGCGAGAGAGAAAGAGAGAGATATATTATTTGACAAATGAACTGGTGTGCACGTAATTCAAAGAATATCTTCAACTCATCTTATTGGTTCCAGGATGCCATCAGTCTGGCGCGAACCATTGTAACAAATGAACTGAGGTGCGCATAACTCAAAAGATTTCTACAACTCTGTTGCTTCCAGGTTGCCATTAGTCCGGCATAACCTTTATTTGAGAAATGACCTGATGTGTTCCTCAACTTCCAAAGAATCTCTACAACTTTATCTTATATTACAGTTCCCGTATTTTCTTCTGTATTCCTCCTTTTTCGTTTCTTAAGGAACTTGTGACCAGCACTGCAATTGACCCGTTCGCTGGAAGCCTGCGCTAAAGTAGCTCATGGGCTACTATTACAGAGGTTTTTGTAGCAATTTTCTTGTTACTATGAGGTCACCAACCACTTGCACAACCTTAAATTCGTGACCTCTGGCACAATACCTGAAAGGGCAGTAATCTAATTCTGTCTTTGTTTCATCACAGGTCTCGGGGGGAGGGGGGGAATCCTAGATCACGTGATAGTGTTTATGTTGTAAGTTAATCCTCACAAGTGCAGCTTTAAAGGCTTCGTCTGCGACGACGACAAATGTCCATCCTCTATGCATTGATAAGTGAGGGCTGAAGTTTAAAACAGAAAGTGTCCATGAATTCTAAAACGTATGTTTATCCTTGCTTTATGATAAGCACATAATCTATTAAAATAATTATTCTTCACATCCATGTAACGTTTTCACAATCATGTTGATTTTGCGTCTGCAATTGTAAAAGTAAAGAACATTGTTTACAATGTACCATGTACAATAAAATGATTAGTTAGCTGTTTGATGTAAGTAAGCGAGCATGTACGTACGTGTTTTGCATGAAGTAACCCAATAACTGGTGTAAAATTGTAAAAGTAGATCACAAACACAGAAGGTAAGTTTATAATGCGGAACAATATTCTTCTTTTTCGCACACTTTCAAATGTCAACATGACTTTGTTTAAAGAAAGCAGTAATAAACCTGTGGTTGTTGGTATCTCCATAGAGTGTGTCCAGAAATGGTACTGGTGACGTCCACGTCAGCTTTCTCTGTTTCTCATATTGTCGCATTAGTACTTTTGCCGCAGATGTTCATCGGTCACTTTTTTATGGTGCCGTAGTTACATTCATCAGTAGTTTCCATTTATACTTCTTGAATTGATGGTATCTCGATCTGTTGTGGTCTGTGCGGTGTCTGAAGATTACTTACTACTTGTTCACTTCTGTTAAGCTGGTAATATGCATCATTTTTATGGTGACGTGAAAGCTTTGCTTCTCGCATGTTCCTGCGTCTACTCCTGATAAAATTCTTGGTCTCTTCATTAGTTATTCTTGTATCAGGCTGAGGTTACTTTCCACGTTCCTTTTCCAATATGTCAGCCTCTTCATTGCCAGGATTACTGCAATGAGATGGGATGCACTTTATTATAACTCTTTTGAATCCCTGACATAGTTTGCAGGGAATAGTATTGAATTATTGTGATCCTGTTCTATAAAGTTGAAACTTACTTATTGTGTTTTAATCTGCTTTGAACTTATGTTTGTAGGTTTGTGATTGTGTATATGTATGTGTGTGTGTGGACGCGCGTCAGCAGTATGCATGAAGGAAAATTGCCAGATTTTTTATAATCGAATAGCTGCAACATCACTGTGCACGAATAGATGCAATATATAGATATACTACCAGGGTTTCTGTAGTCGAATCTGTGTATTCTCACGTCGCGTGGATGGATGTAATAAATAAATAGACATGCTACCAGATTTTTCTACAGTTGAATTTGTGTGCTATCACTTCGTGTGAATAGATATAATATACATGCTACCACATTTTCTATAGTTTAATCTGTATATTATCACTCAGCGTGGATGGATGTAATATATAGAGATATATGACCTCACATTTTACATAGATGAGTCTGTGTATTACCACATAGCGTGGGTGGATGTAATATATAAATTTACATTATGCCATATTTTATATAGTTTATTATGTGCATTATCACTGAGCATGGATGGATGTAACATATAGATAAATATGACGTCACATTATCTGTAGTTGAATATGTGCATTATCACTGAGAGTATATGGATGCAATATAACAAGTAGAAAATACTGTTTTGTGTTTGCTTTGATGAATTATAAATGTATATATGATTAGATGAATATGAGTGACTGAGAAAATAAAGCCATATGGTGAACATAAGACCAAACCAGTGCTGTTTCTGCATCGAAGTTGCCTTGAACTTATCTCCAATAATTTCAGTCTCCTGCCTTTGTTAAGAACTTTGATCAACTATGTTCTGTCCAGCTCTTAATAGACCAGCACTTACAGTTCTGACGCTCCTCTTGTTCATTAGCTTTCAGCTTTACTATCACGGTTTTCAAAGGTGTTTTGCTGTTTTTCAATCAATCAATCAATAACCAAGGATCATAGGCCTTCAACAAAAGCTCAAGTTCTTTTCATATCATCTTCATCATTTTCACTTCTGCCTCCAGTTCTCTTCTCCTTGAATTTTGTTTATCTACCTCTACCTCTCTTACCTTAGTGTTTCCAGAAGAAGGACTGCCGTGTAATGCTATCAACAAGCTTCTTCAGTGTGTGCCCTACCCAATCGCCAGCGTCTTCTTCTCATCTCATGTTCCACTGGCACTTGACTGGTTCTTGTCAGCATTTCTACATTGGTAACTTTGTGGCACCATTTCAATCATTCTATTCTACGCACACACCCATTTATGAATGCCTGTGTTCTTATTTCCTCTTTCTAAGTCCAACATATTTTTATATGTCCAGTTTAAGTCTGTTTCATTAATTCTCTCGTTTCTAGTTTTTCTAGGACTACCATATTTCTTTTCTTTTGTTTTTCTCAGATGCGCCCCATTCTTCTATATATCCACGTTCCAATAGCCTCGCTTCTTTCTTCTAATTGCTTGTTCATTGTCCATATTTCTGCTCCATACAAGAATGTAGAGTACATATAACATTTGATGACTCATTTTTAATTAATTAGTTATTTGGATGTTAATATCTAAATCGTATCATTAAATGTTTTATTGTATGCTCATATTCTCTTCATTACTTCTGTTTCACATCTGTCATCTCTGTTACGTGTCCAAGATATGATAAACGACTGATTTGTTCTAGCATCTTTCTATATATTCTTATGTTTAAGTTGACTTCTGTTTTTGTGAGTGTTAATGTTCAATCGAAATTCACGGCTTCTATTGTTATGTTGCTTCAACAGTACTAGCAGTTCTTGTTCGCTGTCAGCAAACAAAACTGTCTTCTGCATATGTTAATGTTTTTTTACTATTTTGGTATTTATGTCCTCGGTGATAGCGTCTGTTTGAAATTTGCTTCTCCTGTTTCATACTCCTATATGGCAGCGAGACATGGACAACCAATGCTAAGCAAGAGAGAAGGCTTAGTACCTACGGTGTCTACGCAACATCTTCGGTATTTCGTTGAAGGACAAAGTAACAAATGTCGAGGTGTTGTCACATGCTGGCCTTCAAAGCATGTATGCGCTGCTTAGATAGAGCATACTACACTGGCTTGGCCATTTCCGCCGCATGGAAAATGGTCGCATCCCGAAAGATATCTTCTACGGATAACTGGCAGATAGCAAAAGAACAGTTGGGCGACCACAGCTGAGGTTCAAAGATGTGCGCAAGAGAGAAATGAGGGCACTGGACATAAATCCAGCAACCTGGGAGGATGAAGCTGCCGATCGCACGAAGTGGCGATGCTCTCTACGCCATCGCCTCAGATTGGGCGAAAAGAAGCTCTCACTGCAAACAGAAGAGAGGAGAGGAGAAAACGTCGAAAAGAACACCAGGAAAATAAGCAGCTGAGGACTGTCACCTCAGGGGCGCATTCCCATAGTCAGTTATGACTGAAGGGGCTATTATTGTTATTATGATTATTATTATTATTATCTCCTGTAAATGAAATAAGCCAGGAGAGACAAGACATATACGTCCTTCATTCTTCTTTTAATATCAAGATATCATCATCATTATTCCCCTTTGCACTCCTTATAGAGCATAGAGCCAACACTGCGGCTTGATCCCCGCGTGCAAGGAAGCCGCGGCACCAATCATTTACACGCTCATGCAGCAGCCGTGGTTCCTATGGCAATATGTTTTACAAGATGAAGTTGCCAGCCTCATACACAACCTCATATAGTCTCTTGATACGATAAGCCTAAGTGAACGGTAGTACTATTCTATCTCTGTCTCTTGATACGATAAGCCTAAGTGAACGGTAGTACTATTCTATCTCTGTCTCTTGATACGATAAGCCTAAGTGAACGGTAGTACTATTCTATCTCTGTCTCTTCAGAGACCCCCGGAGGTAACTACACCAGGCTTGTCAATGCATGGTGAATAATTATTGACAAATTAGTTGATAGCGTTACCTGGCAGTACTTGTTCTTGAATTCCCAAGGTAATAGAAGAAGAGGCAGACAGAAGAACAAATGTAGAAGAGATCAAGAGAAATAAATAAAAATGATAAGACATGTAAAGATCTTGAGCTGTTGGCAGGACTTGACATGTGTTTGTTGAAGGCCTATGCTCCTTGGGAAGCTAAAGGATATTGATTGATTGAATTATTTGCAGAGTAATTTTTTCTTCATAACTGTTTATTTCCAGAATTGATTCATTATGCTTCAACGCCTTGCAGACAATAGTCCTCCAACAAATTTACGCCAGTTCTGTCTGTAATTATGTGGTGTCCATAAAATCTATTTGTTATAGACATTCAGTTAGTTTTTTGTGATTTCTTCTTCTTCAAGTATCATGCCTAGTGGCTTAGGAGATCATGTCTCTCCACAACTTCCTGTCTCCAGTACAATTTATCAGTTCTGTTGTTGACTTCTTTCCACGCCACAATGTCAGACTTCCAGTATTTGCTCTCTTTGTCTTCCTCTATTTCTTTTTTCTTCAATCTTACCGTTTGTTACGATATATTCCAGCTTTCCTCTTCTCCTAACACTCCCCCCAAACAGTGGATTGCTTCTTTCTAACTTGTGAAATAAGTTTTCTTTACGTATTCGCCTCTTTCAGAACATCCTCATTACTCTTTTTGGCTGCCCATGGAATTTTTAACATTCTTCTGTAAAACCACATCTCATTGGCCTCTAGTGATTTCCCTACTTGTTTATTAATTGTCCTTGACTCACTCCCATATGTCAGGATTGGTACTATACAACACTGAAAGACTCTTTTTCTTACTTCCAATGACAAAGAACCGTTGCATAAAATACTCTTCATTTTATAGAATACTGTTTTAGCCCGAGCCATTCTGCTCTTCACTCTGTCTTTTCACGACACTCTGGCAAAAGCCATCTTGTAGTCACTGAAACACACAAACTTTTCTGTGTTTCTATATTTCCTGTCAGTATCCTAATACAAAAAACTGTTTCTATGGTTGCATTGTTCTGCCAAAAACCAGCTGTTGTTCACTATCATCGTTGTCTGTTTTACTTTTGTGTCAAAATGCTGTAAGATCTTGGGCAGTAATTTGATTGTGGGAGTCATTAAGCTGACTGCCCTATTATCTGAACACTTCACAGCCTTAGTTTTTATTTATTTATTTTTTTGAGCAAAGTTAAAGACTGATATCTACATATGGTATGTGCCCTAAACTGTACATGTTATCACATAGACCTGTCATTTTATGTACGCCATTTGTCTTTGAAAATAAAAGAAAAAGAACAGAGAGCACCGAAAAAACGAGAAACTTACGAGAAACATTTATCTTGAACATTGAAACGCTGCAGGAAAAACATTTCATTACGAGTTTTCTCCTTCGTAAAGGTTGTCTGCTGCTGTTCTATTTCACTCTCTCTCTCTCTATCTCTCGCTCTCTGTCTCTGTCTGTCGGTCTGTCGGTCTGTCTCTCTCTGTCTCTGTCTCTGTCTCTGTCTCTCTCTCTCTCTCTCTCTCTCTCTCTCTCTCTCTCTCTCTCTCTCTCTCTCTCTCTCTCTCTCTCTCTCTCTGTTAATTATTTTATAAAATTTGGCCATTCCTTTTATTGGAATGAGGTCTGAATTTATATTGTCCTATGGCTGGGTTTAACTATTAAAATATTTTATTCAATCTACGTGTGTGTGTGTATATATATATATATATATATATATATATATATATATATATATATATATATATATATATTATACTCGTATAATATATATATATATATATATATATATATATATATATATATTTATATATATATATATATATATATTAACTCGAAGAAAGCGGAGTTGCATCAGATGAGCCTCCTTATTTGCATCGCCTCATCCACCACCTCGACAATGAGTCTTCTCTGTTCAGCCCAATTTATGGTTATAATTACGGTGCTTAGTTTAGCTTTATACACACTTTGCTATGACAATTACAGCATAGTTACAATTTACAATTAAGTCAAATAATTGGACCGTTTAAGCTATTTATGCTTAATCACATTTTGTTTTTCTTCATCGTGTTTCATAGTTTGTCTTTCATTACTGTGCACAGTGTATGGATGACCTTGTTTGGAGTTTTCATGTCTTGTGTCTTGCTTTTTTTGTGCTATTATTTTCATTACTAGCAACAACCCGCCAAAATTGGCAGGTTTTTAATTATAGTGTGTTGATTTTGTTACACGTATTACATTGCTGCTTCTTCTATAGTCTCGCTTGCTCGCTGTGAATGACGCGATCGTCTCTTCCTTTTAGCCATCTTATCATTTTGATCCATAATAATGTCTGCAATACTTTAAATTAAAATTTTGTCTTGAAGAAACAATCCAAAAACTTAAATTTTTAAGAAAAATGAGTTAAATCCGTTTCCCGAATGAAACTGGACAGAAGAATATCTTGATTGTCTGTTGATTTAATCTGCATCTCCGCACCTTCCTGTCTCCAGTTCAAGTTGTTGGCTTCTTTCCACAATCAAACTGCTTGCTCGCTGTGAATGACGCGATCGTCTCTTCCTTTTAGGCATCTTATTATTTTGATCCATAATAATAAGTCTGCAATGCTTTAAATTAAAATTTTGTTTTGAAGAAACAATTAAAAAAAACTTACATTTTAAGGTTATTTTTAAGAAAAATGATGAGTTAAATCCGTTTCACGAATGAAACTGGACAGATGAGTATCTTGATTGTCTGTTGATTTAATGCACAGCGTCACACTTTTCTATTTTCGCGAGAGTACATATAAGGGGAAACAATACAATTATTGTCTAACTTTCAACCACAGTTGCACCCCCTTAGCTGTGATTTAAAGTTAATGTACTCTCTCGAAAATAGAAAAAGTGCGCAAATGGCTGTGTGCAAAATGTGATTGACCGACCGACCGACCTACCGAGGTACTTACGGCGAGAATTATGGTATTGGATTAGCTTCACTGTATAATTGGTCCTTCTTTTTAATGGAACCGTTGTCACTTTCCTTAGTTTATAGATTTCCTTAATGTATGTTTATTAAATATTTTAAAACAATATTTTTATACATCATAAATATATTTTACTGGTTTACTTTTGTTTTCTTAATTAATATTAGTCTAATCATGATTAATCCTGCTACATACTGTATTATTTATTACTTGGTTCTTGTATATGGTCTTGGTGTATTCCCCAAACCAGTGTACATTGTGCAGAGATTTCACGTCACCTTGAATCCTATGTATCAGACATGGAGACATCCAGACTTTTGGATTTAGCAGCACTCTGTATCTATTTTGTGGCTGGGTTGACTGCTGCTTGTAATGGTACTTAACCTTTATGTTGGTCCCCGAGCCCGGGAATTTTTGTATGTTTGTTTGTTCTATCAGGAGTGCATGAGCATATTCGCCCTTTCTACTTTATTCCCACATGGTATTCCACTCCACTCCTATGCTATGGTATGATTGCTTTTGTTTTTACTGTCAGATCTGCATAATCATGCTCGTACGTTACTAGTGTGTAGTCTACCCTCTTTGGCTGCCTCGTTTTTTAGTTCATTTCCACCAATTTCTAAGTGGGCTGGAACCTACGCAAGCCTCACATTGCACCTATAGTTAAATAAAGATTTATTGATTAGCATTATCTCTTCTCTTATGTCTGGTACGATGCATTCATGTCAGTGTTCGAATACTTGTAGGGATGGCAGCAAATTTGTAAAGATAGTAAGGTCCAGGAAGTGGGGGGGGGGGGGGAATAGGGCTTTTACTGTGACTATCATTTCAGTCGTAAAGATGACAGCACCCTTGATAATGCTGCAGCTTTTGTTCATTCCCTAGTTTAGTTGTATTGCTTCTACGCCTAACTGACCACTGTCGATCGTGGATGGATTCATCTGAGCATTGCCTCGTGAGTTATTGTCGTGAAATATTCTAATCCACATATATAAATTAAAAAGTAAATGTAAAGCCTAACAAATAAATTTAATAAAAGGAAAGAAGAATGGTAAAGAACAGTGCTGTCACAATGACTGTACTCGAAATTCCCCTTGTTTTCTAATTCGTCTGCAAATTGTAACGTTTCCCGTTGATAGTAAAAGCCTACTGCTTCAATACCCGCTTTCTACGATAAAACGTGTACTGCCTTTCTAAGAAAAACCTTGAGATACGCAAGCTGACCTATATTTAATATTCCATTCATGTCATTTTATACACTAAGTTATCATAAACGAAAGACAGATGGACTAAGGATAGACAGAAAGGGAGGGGCTGAAAGCCGGAACGCAGACAATACTACCACAGTCTCGCGATACACAATTAATGCCACCCCTAACACGCGTGTAAGGCCACAAGCACTAGCTTTTTTTCAAATCGACAGTGATAAAAAACACTACCCATACGAGTTAGGTTTTAAAAACCTGAAAAACGCTTATTAGGAAACATGACATTATACTGGTTTACGTTTGAAAACATTACAGTACCCAGACACCACATCGTATTCGAAGTGAACAGGAGGTAGAAGAAAGTGCATATTTTGAACGCAGCCCCTTAGCCCCATTAAATTTATATATTTGGGTTCCTTAGGACTTGCTGACAAAGAATATGTTAAACGTTACGCAAATAGTCTAGGAATTAACAAATTATAGCCAAAAGAAATAGTGAGGGATGTCAGACAACACCAAAATCAGAATCGCTCAGTGGCAGATTTTCACACCACCATTGTACGGGAAATAGGCTGACATGTTACCTCCTATTTGATTGGCGGAAAGTAAATGTAAGGCTAAACACGATTAGTCGGACTATAAATATTGATTCTTTGTTGTTAGGGAAACGGGAGTAGGAGTACTTTTTTTCAAACGCTTGTGTAAACATGGCACGATTGGTTAGACCCGCCAATATAGTCAATCAGAGGCGTCAGGTCAGCACCACATTTTCAAATAAACTTACTAAAGAACCAGTGCGTTGAGCGCCAGTGCATATTTTTCTAAATAAAAGCCTGGGACATCGGCAGATCGAAATTGTGCTATATTCATTGCCAGTCAACGTAACTGTGTATTATTCCATGAATTGTGGTAAGCTTGAAATATTTGATATCTTTTTAATGAAAATTGAATGTAAATTGATAATTTATGTCTGTATATATGTGTGGTTCAGTAGCGAACATGAGGTAAAGCCTATATAGTGCTCCACCCTGAACAGAAGGTGTCGGAGGAAAGTAAAATTGCATGGAATTGCCAAACAGTACACTGACACCTATCTCATTGACTAGAAAGAAATAATGCTGGAATTGCAGAGGCGTAGTAACCATTAGGGAGGAGTATACTGGTGAAAATTGTTTCAGATGAAGATAGCAGTTGGCCTACCGCTCTGAACTCAGTGTTTGTTATGTATTGTGTTCAGTCTGGAAATTTATTATAAATTAGTTCTGAAATAGGAGGTACAACCTTCTTGTTTCAGGGACCGTGGTCCTAAAGTTATTGAGCAGCACCTGGTCTGAGCTTTGCTGAACCTAGAGGCTGACAGCATACTCCTGGGTCCAGATAGTGACCAGTGAGGTGTCTCCAGAACACAGGGAGGCTATCGAGCAGAGGAGTCTTTTCCGGCCGCCATCACGAAAGATAAGCGTCTGTGGCCAGAGGAGCTCAACATTATGCCCCCTCAAAATCTGACTTTATAATAAAACAGAGGGAAAATACAGTGTTTAAATTGATAGGAACTGTGAACTTTTCCCCATATTATTTCCAAGATAAACAAACACTTGAAGTCATGATGACACATAACAACATAGCTTGAAAAAACAAAACCAGTATTACCTCATATTACTACTACACAACTGACACACATAGGATAATATTAATAAAATATGTCACTACAAGGTTCATATTGATAAATTCTGTACATATAAATTGTAATTACAATTGATTGTGATTCCTGGTTCACTTTGTATTTGAATCAGGACACATATATTAGTGAAAGAAATTAATACATATTTATATTTGAAACTTTACCAGTGCCTCATTTAAGATAGTCTTATAGAGTGTTAAATGTGTGTGAGTGTCACAGTGTTGTCAAGTGTGGTGGAATAAATTAAATTGTTTATCTGTCTGTTGTTGTTGTGACTTACACTTCATCATTTACATAACCCTAGACATTTAACGTAGTCATCACAATATTCCAGAATAATTCTGACTGAGGTATAATGTGGTAGCAAGCAAGGTTATCTGTAAAACACTACACCTATTAGATACAGATACCTTCACAGCTGATCTCAGTCAGTACACTAAGTCCCCTATAAATATTTATATCATCCCACTTTACCACATATATTGGGGTCTCGCTCCAGGGATATTGAACTTTCTCCTGTTATAGATATTGGGAATAATAAAGAATTAAAAGGTATCCTTTGGTGGAAATAAAGAAGGTTGAGCTCTCAGTGCCTGTAGTGTCCTTAGATAATTATTGAAAGATTGAATTGTTTACAATTGCATGTTAGACAATGGCCGACTTGGCAAAATTTCGATCTGCTGCTGTACAGACTGCGAAAGAGTTAGGAATGGACGGGCAAATTATGATTGCTTATGTCACTGCTGAATGTGACAAATATATTGAACGGGAAGAAAGAAGATTAGAAAAAGAGGCCGAAAGAAAGTTAGAGGCTGAGACTAAGAGGTTGCAGGCTGAGGCTGAGGCTAAGAGGTTGCAGATTGAGGCTGACAAAGAGGCTAAAGCATTGGAAGCCGAGGAAAGAAGACAGGCTGCAGAAAGAGAAGAAAAGAGATTAGCTGCAGAAAGGGAAGCAGAAAAGGAGGAGAAGAGATTACAAAGGGAACATGAGTTACGACTAAGGGAGTTTGAGTTTCAAGGCCATGCTCCTGAAAATGGTGCCAGTCCCTTTACCTCTGATGCCACTGCTAGCCAGGGAGCCTCAACCTCAGCTATGAATTTTCATTTAGATCATTTTGTTGAGAAAGACGATGATATTGAGAGCTATCTAAATAGATATGAACTGTTAGCTACCACATATGGGTTAGAGAGAGAAAGGTGGAGCTTAAAGTTATCTCAAGGTCTTCGTGGGGCAGCTTATGAAGTTTTTGCCAAAATGAGCAGAGGTGATCAGGAAAATTATGACATGTTAAAGCAGGCTCTTTTGTTAAGATATGAAAAGAACGCAGAATTTTATAGGAAAAAATTTAGGAATGCTAAACTACTGTCAGGTGAAACCTATCACCAGTTCTCTGCACGAATAGAGACATACTTGGAGAAATGGACTTCTCTGGGGAAAACCCAAGATCTTAAGAAAATGATCCTTATAGAACAATTAAGAGAGTCCATGGCTCCAGACCTGAGAAAGTTTCTCATGGAACAAGGTGCAGAGAGGCTGGGTGAGTTGCTAAATGTTGCAGAAAGGTATCAAGCGGCTCAGGCAGAGGTATCAGGTAATAAAAAGAAACAGGTGGAAAATTTTGGGGCACCACAGAACTTTAATAAATTTGATCCTAGAGATCAAAACAAAGGTAAGCACCAGTTTGATAGGCAACGGTATGACAATAAAAATAAAACCCCACAATTCGATGAAAGGAAATATGATGAAAGAAAATCTTTCAACCAAGGAAAAAGGTGGTGTAAAAATTGTAAGATGAACAATCATGACACTGACCATTGTAGAAGGAAACCTCCTCATTGTGCTGCTATGACATCTGGGAAAAAGGAAAAAAAGGTCAAACCTGCAGAACTACAGGAACCATACCACCCCCCAGTGTGTGAAGATGTCATCTGTAATGGTGTCACTATAAGGTGTTTATATGATACCGGTTTAGATTACGATTCCGTTGTGAGTTCTCACCTGGTGCAGGCAGATCAATACACCACAGAAACAGTGGAGATTCAAACTGCAACCAAGGATGTAGCTACCATGACACTTCCCGTCGCCCGGATAAAGGTGAAAACGCGATATGTGGAAGGAATCATAAAAGCAGCAGTGATAAATGAGCCAATCTACTCTCTGATATTGGGGTGTAGATATGTCTTCTTGGGGAATCCCAAGAGACCTGTGATATTGGCAACAGTGCAGACCAGATCACAGTCTAAAAAGGAGGAGGAAAATCCAATAAATACTCATCCAGATGAGATGAGGAAGGCACAGGCGGAGGACAAAACACTCAAGCCGTGTTTCAAGAAGTTGCCCAAAACCCATACACCTCCAGGCAAGGGAGAGTTTTATATGAAGAACAAGCTGATATATAGGAAGGCTGGATCTGAATCCAATGGTCACGGACAGCTGGTCCTTCCCACTTCATATAGGACTAAAGTGTTGGAACTAGGGCATGCGATTCCCTTCAGTGGTCATATGGGGATCAGCGCAACAGGACAGCGTATAGCTTGTCACTATTTCTGGCCAGGGATAACTGAAGATATCAAACGATATGTAAAATCCTGTCCAGAGTGCCAACGAGTAGCACCTAAACATTGGACTGCACCAGCAACTCTGGGGGAAATGCCCATAGTGGGAACACCCTTTGAGAGAGTTGCCGTGGATCTTGTGGGACCTCTCACCCGAACCAAGAGAAGGAACAGCTACATTCTGACTCTGGTGGACACTTGTTCTATGTGGGGAGAGGTGGTAGCCCTGTCATCGATTGATTCTAAACATGTGGCAGAGGCATTGCTCACAATTTTCACAAGGTTAGGCTTTCCCAATCAAATCTTGACTGATAATGGCTCTCAGTTCAAGGGGAAACTAACTGAAGAAGTTTTCAGGATCTTCCATGCCAAACACTTCCATTGTAGTGTGTACCACCCCCAAGGGAACGGCCAAGTGGAAAGATTTAATGGCACGTTGATGTCAATCCTGAGAAAGTTGGCACACGAAAAACCAGATACGTGGGACCAGTACCTTCACGCCGCCCTCTTTGCTTATCGGGAGGTACCCCATAGTTCAACCGGTATGGCCCCGGCAACATTATTGTTTGGAAGGCCAATAAAAGGTCCACTCGAAGCTCTGTTAAGAACGTGGACTGACGAAAAGGCAGAGGAAAATATTACATCCTCATACCAATATGTGAATGAGCTGACCACTCGTTTAAAAACTGGCTGGAAACTTGCCAATGAAAATTTAAGACAAGCCAGGAAGAAACATGCTGCCTATTATAACAGGAAAGCTAAAGACAGAGATTTGGCTGTGGGAGAGAAGGTACTGCTTCTTCTCCCCGGTAGCCAGAATAAGTTACAAATTGGATGGCAAGGTCCATATACAGTTCTAGAGAAGGTGTCTAGAACCAATTATAAGATAGATAAGAAGGGGAAAGAAAAAATCTATCATGTGAATCTCCTGAAGAAATATTTGGAAAGAGAACATCAGGAAGAGACACACTTGTTGACCTTGTCCATTGCCATGGAGATGAAAAAGGAACCACTTTCATCATTTGAATATCCATTACACCCCTGTGAGACAGCGGCACAGGTGAAAATCAGTACACATTTAACGAAAACTCAGAAAGAGAGAGTGCAACAGGTTCTAGATAATCATGCAGAGGTGTTAACAGACCGACCTGGGCATACAAACTTATTGGAATATGATATGAAACTGATAGACCCCACACCTGTATGTATGAAACCCTATTCGATTCCTTTTGCTAAGGAGAAAGCTTTGAAGGAAGAGATAGACTATTTGTTGAAGGAAGGAATTATTTCACACAGTGAATCTTCGTATAGTTCCGGTGTTGTACTCCTAAGGAAGCCCTTTGGAGAACATAGACTCTGTATAGATTACAGGAGACTGAATGCTATTACAGAAGGACAGGTGGATCCATTGCCGGATACAAATCAGTTGTTTGCCAGACTAAATAAAGCTAAATATTTCTCAAGGGTGGATCTGAGTAAAGGCTACTATCAGATTCCAGTAAAACCTGAGATCAGACAAAATTGTTGGATGTAAACAATTCGGAGGAACGTAATGAATCCCTGAGTTGCCTCTTTGATTGAGGATATTCCGAATGTTTCATACAGGCTAATAAGAAGATTATGGGATCCACTACGAAAACTCTGCTATCACCAGGTATATGTTATCTCCTCATAACGTACATTTTGAGGAAAATCTAATGTTCTCTGGACATGTCATTGCGCAGACTCAGAGAAGAGAAATGGTGAATACGGGTTGTGAAGCAGCATTAAGACAAGCAGTCACATTTGCGGCTGTTCAGTAACATAACCGAAAAATATTATTGGTTGTAGAGGTCTGAGGCAGATTTCATGAGTAGTGCCTACTCTGAATGGACCCAACTACATAAAACCATGATAGCACAACAGCAGAGTAAAGTCAAGTTGACTTACATTTATCTATGTGTATATAGAATAAAGGACTGACATAAGATGTCTGTTTTAAGAGGGGAGATGTCGTGAAATATTCTAATCCACATATATAAATTAAAAAGTAAATGTAAAGCCTAACAAATAAATTTAATAAAAGGAAAGAAGAATGGTAAAGAACAGTGCTGTCACAATGACTGTACTCGAAATTCCCCTTGTTTTCTAATTCGTCTGCAAATTGTAACGTTTCCCGTTGAAAGTAAAAGCCTACTGCTTCAATACCCGCTTTCTACGATAAAACGTGTACTGCCTTTCTAAGAAAAACCTTGAGATACGCAAGCTGACCTATATTTAATATTCCATTCATGTCATTTTATACACTAAGTTATCATAAACGAAAGACAGATGGACTAAGGATAGACAGAAAGGGAGGGGCTGAAAGCCGGAACGCAGACAATACTACCACAGTCTCGCGATACACAATTAATGCCACCCCCAACACGCGTGTAAGGCCACAAGCACTAGCTTTTTTTCAAATCGACAGTGATAAAAAACACTACCCATACGAGTTAGGTTTTAAAAACCTGAAAAACGCTTATTAGGAAACATGACATTATACTGGTTTACGTTTGAAAACATTACAGTACCCAGACACCACATCGTATTCGAAGTGAACAGGAGGTAGAAGAAAGTGCATATTTTGAACGCAGCCCCTTAGCCCCATTGAATTTATATATTTGGGTTCCTTAGGACTTGCTGACAAAGAATATGTTGAACGTTACGCAAATAGTCTAGGAATTAACAAATTATAGCCAAAAGAAATAGTGAGGGATGTCAGACAACACCAAAATCAGAATCGCTCAGTGGCAGATTTTCACACCACCATTGTACGGGAAATAGGCTGACATGTTACCTCCTATTTAATTGGCGGAAAGTAAATGTAAGGCTAAACACGATTAGTCGAACTATAAATATTGATTCTTTGTTGTTAGGGAAACGGGAGTAGGAGTACTTTTTTTCAAACGCTTGTGTAAACATGGCACGATTGGTTAGACCCGCCAATATAGTCAATCAGAGGCGTCAGGTCAGCACCACATTTTCAAATAAACTTACTAAAGAACCAGTGCGTTGAGCGCCAGTGCATATTTTTCTAAATAAAAGCCTGGGACATCGGCAGATCGAAATTGTGCTATATTCATTGCCAGTCAACGTAACTGTGTATTATTCCATGAATTGTGGTAAGCTTGAAATATTTGATATCTTTTTAATGAAAATTGAATGTAAATTGATAATTTATGTCTGTATATATGTGTGGTTCAGTAGCGAACATGAGGTAAAGCCTATATAGTGCTCCAACCTGAACAGAAGGTGTCGGAGGAAAGTAAAACTACATGGAATTGCCAAACAGTACACTGACACCTATCTTATTGACTAGAAAGAAATAATGCTGGAATTGCAGAGGCGTAGTAACCATTAGGGAGGAGTATACTGGTGAAAATTGTTTCAGATGAAGATAGCAGTTGGCCTACCGCTCTGAACTCAGTGTTTGTTATGTATTGTGTTCAGTCTGGAAATTTATTATAAATTAGTTCTGAAATAGGAGGTACAACCTTCTTGTTTCAGGGACCGTGGTCCTAAAGTTATTGAGCAGCACCTGGTCTGAGCTTTGCTGAACCTAGAGGCTGACAGCATACTCCTGGGTCCAGATAGTGACCAGTGAGGTGTCTCCAGAACACAGGGAGGCTATCGAGCAGAGGAGTCTTTTCCTGCCGCCATCACGAAAGATAAGCGTCTGTGGCCAGAGGAGCTCAACATTATGCCCCCCCCCCCCCCCTCAAAATCTGACTTTATAATAAAACAGAGGGAAAATACAGTGTTTAAATTGATAGGAACTGTGAACTTTTCCCCATATTATTTCCAAGATAAACAAACACTTGAAGTCATGATGACACATAACAACATAGCTTGAAAAAACAAAACCAGTATTACCTCATATTACTACTACACAACTGACACACATAGGATAATATTAATAAAATATGTCACTACAAGGTTCATATTGATAAATTCTGTACATATAAATTGTAATTACAATTGATTGTGATTCCTGGTTCACTTTGTATTTGAATCAGGACACATATATTAGTGAAAGAAATTAATACATATTTATATTTGAAACTTTACCAGTGCCTCATTTAAGATAGTCTTATAGAGTGTTAAATGTATGTGAGTGTCACAGTGTTGTCAAGTGTGGTGGAATAAATTAAATTGTTTATCTGTCTGTTGTTGTTGTGACTTACACTTCATCATTTACATAACCCTAGACATTTAACGTAGTCATCACAATATTCCAGAATAATTCTGACTGAGGTATAATGTGGTAGCAAGCAAGGTTATCTGTAAAACACTACACCTATTAGATACAGATACCTTCACAGCTGATCTCAGTCAGTACACTAAGTCCCCTATAAATATTTATATCATCCCACTTTACCACAGTTATTCATATACTTTCTTAATATTTTCAAAGCCAATGTGTCATCGATACACTGTTTATGTTAGACTGTAATCTTTACCTGGCGTTGTTTCATAGGGCGTTCCCTCAGACATATTATACAAGGCGAGTAAAACAATGTTGTGCACGAGGCTGTAAACCTCATAATGTAAAAAATAAAATTACTACAGGTATCACCACTGCACGAGCATATAAATACTCGGTAGGCTTCCTGCAAGGGGAGCAACTACATTGGTGGCCCTATGCTCCCTAATTTATATAAACTTGCAATTGTATTTGATAGGTCTTCGTACTGTTTTAAGTCTCCCATTGTTCTCCGCCCTGTGTGATATACGTTTGGATCAAAAGGGGTCTCACACATTTGCTAGGTTTCTAAGAAAGGCTTTATATGCAAAGCGTTTCATCGTGAGCCACTTTGGTCCGGTAGTTAATTCTCAGCGCTTTCCCTCTTACATAAGAAGGACTTTGCCCAGAGCTACTTCCAGTGTCTCTATTGATGTTGATCTTGTTGCGCCAGCAATTATTCTCATGGCTTGATATTGAATTTGTTTAGTTTAGTCGTGAGGAAAGTTGAAGCTGAATCGTACACAATGCTAGCATAGTCTGTTTTTCTCCCTGATAAAATAAATTATAGAATACGAACATAATTTTGGTACTGCCCTCAACCTTTACCCTTTATGGTTATTAACATATTAACGAGGGTCTTCCAGTTTTCCCCTAAATTGTCAATACAATATTTTCTTTTTCTTTGAACATACATATGTTTTGTTTCGCTCGTATTGTTCTATATTAAAGGAGGGATCCCGTTACACGCCCATTGAGGCATATTGGGAATATGGTGTTAGGCCAATATTTTCTTGACCATCGGCACACTAGGGGTAACGTGGTCAACATCACGCCGGCCGCCTTAACTTTCCCAGAGTTGCTCTGGTACCCAGTTGGGGCTGGGTCGACCTAGGAGCAGTTTGCGGCCTAAAAAAATCCCACCTCATGTGGGGATCGAACCATAGACCACTGAGCTGTATTGTTCTATACTTATTATTATTTTCTTTAGTTTATTTTACTGTATTTTTGTATGGAATTTTTTATTCATATATCGTGTATGTTTTTCCTGTTTAAATTGTTTATCAGTATATTATGTGTCTTTTTCATCAAAACGTGATTACATTGCCTTTCTGGCCCTTCTTACAGATTGATTTTATTGCCTATAGAACAGAAGTTATGAATATTTGAAACTGCATAAGGACTTTATGATATATATAAAGTTCAGTTTTTAATGCACCATTTCTGCATCCAATGCCTGGGCTGATCTTTCAACGGCAGATCGTTGCTCTAAATATCCGTGTTACATTTAGTATTTTGCTAAACCGCTCTTGTATACATACAGTTGAAAAGCGTTTCTCAAACAAGCAGACCTGTGGACAAGCACCACTAACCCTTCCTAGAATTATTTCATAAACAAAACATTGAATATGAAAATAGAGACACTGATAGTTAAACTACTGAACGGTCACATGTTCAGATCTGGTGTCCCCTGAGAGTCACGGGACCACCGACTGAGGTAAGCTGCTTTAGGGACATGCTTTTGGTTACAGTTTCAGAAATCTGCATGTCACTTTATCTTCTATAGTACGAGTATTTCCATATATAGCATAACTTGCGTCATTTGTCTTGACACAAGCTATACTTCCAGCTAGTTTGCCAGTTAATCCTGCTTGCTGTAATAGAAACAACGCTTCACACTGACAGCAGTCTAGATCTGGATGCACTTTTCTTCTTACTGACCCAAGAAAAGTCAGACAAAACTAGACATTGAAAATGTTACATGACACTGACATAATAAAGGTTCTCCCTTCCCTCGCTCAAATTTCCTTCCCCCACTCCATTTTATTTTCTCGTGGAAAGCTTTGACAAACGAATTACTTAGCTTTGCAGTTAACGGCTTCGGGGAGCCAGAGAAATGACCTGAGAAAAACAGTTAAACACAGCAATACAGTCTATTTGAAAGTTGTGGAGAATTTCTGGATGGGGATAAAAATTATGTAAGCGGAGAAGGACTACTGTTTCTGAGATAAGTAAAGGAGTTTAACATTGCAGTTTACAAGGTGGTAGGGGCGTATATGAAAACTGTAGAGAAGGGATACGACTATTTGAACATTTTATAGAAGGGCAGTTACTGTAAAGAAATAATATTTAGACTGAAAATTGTGGAGGTAAGCAGAGCCGCAGTGTCAGACCTTCCCTACACACACCTCCACCAACTAGCTAAAGTTGCTTTAATTACGAGGGGCTGTGGTAAAGTGGGATGTTATAAATATTTATAGGGGACTTAGTGTACTGACTGAGATCAGCTGTGAAGGTATATATATATATATATATCTAATAAGAGTAGTGTATTATATATAACCTTACTTGCTGCCACATATGTATACCTCAGTCAGAATTATTCTGGAATAGTGTGATGGCTACGTTATATGTCTAGGGTATGTGTATGATGAAGTGTAAGTCAAAACAACAACAGACAGATAAACAATTTAATTTATTCCACTACACTTCACAACACTGTGACACTCACATACATAAAACACTCTACAAGGATATCTTAAAGGAGTCACTGATAACTTTTCAAATAACAATATGTATTCATTGCTGTCATGAATGTATATGTGTCCTGATTCAAATACAAAGGAACCAGGAATCACAATCAATTTTAATTACAAGTTATATGTACAGAATTTATTAATATGAATCTTGTAGTGACATCTATTTTTAATAGTATCCTATGTGTGTTAGTTGTGTAGTAGTAATATGAGGTAATACTGGTTTTGTTTTGTTCAAGCTCTGTTGGTATTTGTCATCATGACTTCAATAGTTTGTCTTTATTGGAACTAGTATTGGAGATGTTCTCAGTTCCTGATATTAAAACAATTAAATTCCCCTCTTAATTGTATTTTACACTGTCATTTTAAGATGGGGGTACATAATGTTGAGCTCAGCTGGCCACATCAGCTTATCTTGCGTGATGGCGGCAGGAAAAGACTCCTCTGCTCGATTTCTCCCCTGGGCTCTGGAGACACCTCACTGATAGCTAAATGGACCAAGGAGTATGCTGTCCGACTCTGGATTCAGCAAAGCTCTGACCAGGTGCTGCTCAATAACGTTAAGACCACAGTCCCACAATTCATAGAATAATAAACAGTTTCGTTGACTGGCAATGGATATAGCACAACTCCGATCTGCCGGTGTTCCAGGCTTTATTTTATATAAAATATACACTGGTGCTCAACGTACTGCTTCTTAGTAGGTTTATTACAAGATGTGGCAATGAACAGACGCTCTGAATCAAGTATATTCGCAGCTCTACCCAATGAAACCACGTCTAACCATCTTTTCAAAAAAGTACCCCTTCTATTCGTTTCCCATAACAACACAAGATAGTATTTATAGCCCGACCAATCGTGTTTAGTCTTATATTTGTTGCGCTCCAATCAATTTGGAGTTAACATGGTAGGCTATTTCCGTAACGTAAGGTTTTTTCAAACACGTTATAAAAAAATTTTATGAGCAGAAATGATTTCATGCTGTCAGGCACCCCCACTATTTTATTTTGGTTATAATTTATTAATTCCTAGACTATTTGCGTAACGTTTTACATATTCTTTGTCAGCAAGCCCTAAGGAACCCAAATATACAAATTTAAAAGAGCTAAGTGGCTGCGTTCAAAATATGCAATTTCTTCTACCTCCTGTTTCGAAGATGTGCTGTCTGGGTACTGTAATGTTTTCAAACGTAAACCCATCTAATGTTATCTTTTCTAATAAGCGTTTTTCAAGATTTTAAAACCTAACTCTGGGAAGGTTAGTGTTTTTATCACTGTCCGTCTGAAAAAAAAGTTAGTGCATGTGGCCTTACACGCGTGATAGTAGTAATTGTATATCGCGTTACGCTTGTTGGGGGTGGCATTAATAGCGAGACACGTGTTTAGTGTTGCATGCGTTCCTGATTTTCATTCGCCCCTCTCTCTTTCTATTTGAGTCCATCTGTTCGTTCGTTTTGGTAACGTAGTATAATTAATGTTAGGATTAATTTAGGTCATTACGCAGTGTGCCTCTCAATGTTTTTCTTAGAAATGCAATACCCGTTTTAATGTGTTGTGGAAACGCTTGTATTTATGCAGTGGCTTATATTTAACGTGGAAACGTTACAATTTGCAGACGAAGCATAAAACAAAGGGGGATTTCGAGTACTGTCATTGTGACTGCACTGTTCTTTACCATTCTTCTTCCTTTTATAGAATTTATTTGTTAGGCTTTATATTTACCTGATAATTTATATATGTGGATTAGAATATTTCACGACACCTCCCCTCTTAAAACAGACATTCCATGTCAGTCCTTTATTCTATATACACATAGATAAATGTAAGTCAACTTGACTTTACTCTGCTGTGGTGCTATCATGGTTTTATGTAGTTGGGTCCATTCAGAGTAGGCACTACTCTGAAATCTGCCTCAGACTTCTACAACCAATAATATATTTCGGTTATGTTACTGAACAGCCGCAAGTGTGAGTGCTTGTCTTAATGCTGCTTCGCAACCCGTATTCCCCATTTCTCTTCTCTGAGTCTGCGCAATGACATGTCCAGAGAACATTATATTTTCCTCAAAATGTACGTTATGAGGAGATAACATATACCTGGTGATAGCAGAGTTTTCGTAGTGGATCCCATAATCTTCTTATTATCCTGTATGAAACATTCGGAATATCCTCAATCAAAGAGGCAACTCAGGGATTCATTACGTTCCTCCGAAATGTTTACATCCAACAATTTTCTCATCATTCTAGAGAAGACACTAGGCGCATTCTTCAATCCAAATGGCAATCTATTAAACTCATAGTGTCCTTCTGAGGTACTAAAAGCTAGGTATGGTCTAACCTCAGGCTTTACTGGAATCTGATAGTATCCTTTACTCAGATCCACTTTTGAGAAATATTTAGCTTTATTTAGTCTGGCAAACAGCTGATTTGTATCCGGCAATGGATCCACCTGTCCTTCTGTAATAGCATTCAGTCTCCTGTAATCTATACAGAGTCTATGTTCTCCAGAGGGCTTCCTTAAGAGTACAACACCGGAACTATACGAAGATTCACTGTGTGAAATAATTCCTTCCTTCAATAGATAGTCTATCTCTTCCTTCAAAGCTTTCTCCTTAGCAAACGGAATCGAATATGGTTTCATACAGACAGGTGTGGGGTCTATCAGTTTCATATCATATTCCAATAGGTTTGTATGCCCTGGTCGGTCTGTTAACACCTCTGCATGATTATTTAGAACCTGTTGCACTCTCTCTTTCTGAGTTTTCGTTAAATGTGTACTGATTTTCACCTGTGCTGCTGTCTCACAGGGGTGTAATGGATATTCAAATGATGAAAGTGGTTCCTTTTTCATCTCCATGGCGATGGACAAGGTCAACAAGTGTGTCTCTTCCTGATGTTCTCTTTCCAAATATTTCTTCAGGAGATTCACATGATAGATTTTTTCTTTCCCCTTCTTATCTATCTTATAATTTGTTCTAGACACCTTCTCTAGAACTGTATATGGACCTTGCCATCCAATCTGTAACTTATTCTGACTCCCGGGGAGAAGAAGCAGTACCTTCTCTCCCACAGCCAAATCTCTGTCTTTCGCCTTCCTGTTATAATAGGCAGCATGTTTCTTCCTGGCTTGTTTCAAATTTTCATTGGCAAGTTTCCAGCCAGTTTTTAAACGAGTGGTCAGCTCATTCACATATTGGTATGAAGATGTAATGTTTTCCTCTGCCTTTTCATCAGTCCACGTTCTTAACAAAGCTACATATGGACCTTTAATTTTGTGGACCTATTTGTCCATGCACCGGTATGGTCTCTTCCACTCGAAGCTTTATAGTGATGATTTTTCCTCCCAGAATTATCATTCACAAAACGACCGCTACCAATTTTTCTTTTGGGGCTTTCTCCCCACTTAAAATTCTTGATGAGAGATTTCCTCTCTACAACCTCTTCCTCCAGTTTGTTTAAGTCCGATTGAGGGATTGTCGGCTTATCCTGGGGTAAGACATCTTTTTGCACTCTCCGCATAGTGGTCATTGTAAAACAGTGAAGCTTGTCCGTGAAAAGGGGCTTCCCATTCCATTTGGTCCACTTTTTCAAATTTATATCTCTTTTTATTATCAGGCCTAATTTTGCCCCGTGGCGTGTCCAGGTCCTGATCAATGTTCCCACTTGTGGGTGTTCCCTCATGTGCTATGCTACACCTTTCTACAAAATTCTCAATGTCCCATCTTGCTTTGAGCCAATAATAATTGTGAGCCACCTGTTGAATGATGGTACCTATCTTCTCATGGTCCCCATCTGGTTTCACATGTAGGCTCCTTATTAAGTCTGCCCTATATCTTTTAGGAAGTACCAGCTGTCCCTGACCTTTGGATCTAGCTCCAGTCTTCCTATACATCAACTTGTTTTTCATGTAAAAATCTCCCTTGCCTGGAGTTGTATGACAAGTTGACAATTTTCTGAAACACGGCTTGAGTGTTTTATCCCCAGCCTGTGCCTTCCTCATCTCTTCTGGAGTGGTATCCAACATAATATCCTCCTCCTGTCTTGAGGTCGACCTGACCTGAAGGGTTGCCATATACACAGGTTTCCTTCTGCAACGGTCAGTGTCATGATTGTCCATCTGACAATTTTTACACCACCTATTTCCTTGGTTGAAAGATTTTCTTTCATCATATTTCCTTTCATCGAATTGTGGGAATTTATTTTTATTTTCATACCGTGGCCTATCAAACTGGTGCTTACCTTTGTTTTGATCCTTAGGATCAAATTTATTAAAGTTCTGTGGTGCCCTAAAGTTATCCACTTGTTTCTTTTTATTACCTGTTACCTCTGCTTGAGCTGCTTGATACCTTTCAGCAACATTTAGCAACTCACCCAGCCTCTCTGCACCTTGTTCCATGAGAAACTTTCTCAGGTCTGGAGCCATGGACTCTCTTAGTTGCTCTATAAGGACCATTTCCTTAAGATCTTGGGTTTTCCCCAGAGAAGTCCATTTCTCCAAGTATGTCTCTATTCGTGCAGAGAACTGGTGATAGGTTTCACCTGACAGTAGTTTAGCATTCCTAAATTTTTTCCTATAAAATTCTGCATTCTTTTCATATCTTAACAAAAGAGCCTGCTTTAGCATGTCATAATTTTCCTGATCACCTCTGCTCATTTTTGCAAAAACTTCATAAGCTGCCCCACGAAGTCCTTGAGATAACTTTAAGCTCCACCTTTCTCTCTCTAACCCATACGTGGTAGCTAATAGTTCATACCTATTTAGATAGCTCTCTATATCATCGTCTTTCTCAACAAAATGATCTAAATGAAAATTCATAGCTGAGGTTGAGGCTCCTTGGCTAGCAGTGGCATCAGAGGCAAAGGGACTGGCACCATTTTCAGGAGCATGGCCCTGAAACTCAAACTCCCTAAGTCGTAACTCATGTTCCCTTTGTAATCTTTTATCTTCTGCTTCCCTTTCTGCAGCTAATTTCTTGTCTTCTCTTTCTGCAGCTAATTTCTTCTCTTCTCTTTCTGCAGCTAATTTCTTCTCTTCTCTTTCTGCAGCTAATTTCTTCTCTTCTCTTTCTGCTTCCAATTTCTTAGCCTCAGCCTCAATCTGCAACCTCTTAGTCTCAGCCTCAGCCTCAAATTGTAACTTCTTAATTTCCCTTTCAGCCTCTAACTTTCTTTCGGCTTCAAACCTTCTTTCTTCGCGTTCAATAAATTTGTCACATTCCGTAGTGACATAGGCAACCATAACTTGCCCATCTAATCCTAACTCTTTTGCAGTCTGAACAGCAGCAGATCGAAATTTGGCCAGGTCCGCCATTGTCTATCAGGTAAATTTATACAATGTCTAACCAACAATTCAATCTCTAAATATATATCTAATGGACAACACAGGCACCGAGAGCTCAACCTTATTTAATTCCACCCAAGGATACCTTTTTATTTCTTATTATTCCCTGAAGTGAATTACCCCCCAATATTTTTAATAGGGAAAGATTCAAAATCCCAAGAGCGAGACCCCAATATATGTGGTAAAGTGGGATGTTATAAATATTTATAGGGGACTTAGTGTACTGACTGAGATCAGCTGTGAAGGTATATATATATATCTAATAAGAGTAGTGTATTATATATAACCTTACTTGCTGCCACATATGTATACCTCAGTCAGAATTATTCTGGAATAGTGTGATGACTACGTTATATGTCTAGGGTATGTGTATGATGAAGTGTAAGTCAAAACAACAACAGACAGATAAACAATTTAATTTATTCCACTACACTTCACAACACTGTGACACTCACATACATAAAACACTCTACAAGGATATCTTAAAGGAGTCACTGATAACTTTTCAAATAACAATATGTATTCATTGCTGTCATGAATGTATATGTGTCCTGATTCAAATACAAAGGAACCAGGAATCACAATCAATTTTAATTACAAGTTATATGTACAGAATTTATTAATATGAATCTTGTAGTGACATCTATTTTTTAATAGTATCCTATGTGTGTTAGTTGTGTAGTAGTAATATGAGGTAATACTGGTTTTGTTTTGTTCAAGCTCTGTTGGTATTTGTCATCATGACTTCAATAGTTTGTCTTTATTGGAACTAGTATTGGAGATGTTCTCAGTTCCTGATATTAAAACAATTAAATTCCCCTCTTAATTGTATTTTACACTGTCATTTTAAGATGGGGGTACATAATGTTGAGCTCAGCTGGCCACATCAGCTTATCTTGCGTGATGGCGGCAGGAAAAGACTCCTCTGCTCGATTTCTCCCCTGGGCTCTGGAGACACCTCACTGATAGCTAAATGGACCAAGGAGTATGCTGTTCGACTCTGGATTCAGCAAAGCTCTGACCAGGTGCTGCTCAATAACGTTAAGACCACAGTCCCACAATTCATAGAATAATAAACAGTTTCGTTGACTGGCAATGGATATAGCACAACTCCGATCTGCCGGTGTTCCAGGCTTTATTTTATATAAAATATACACTGGTGCTCAAGATACTGCTTCTTAGTAGGTTTATTACAAGATGTGGCAATGAACAGACGCTCTGAATCAAGTATATTCGCAGCTCTACCCAATGAAACCACGTCTAACCATCTTTTCAAAAAAGTACCCCTTCTATTCGTTTCCCATAACACAAGATAGTATTTATAGCCCGACCAATCGTGTTTAGTCTTATATTTGTTGCGCTCCAATCAATTTGGAGTTAACATGGTAGGCTATTTCCGTAACGTAAGGTTTTTTCAAACACGTTATATAAAAATTTTATGAGCAGAAATGATTTCATGCTGTCAGGCACCCCCACTATTTTATTTTGGTTATAATTTATTAATTCCTAGACTATTTGCGTAACGTTTTACATATTCTTTGTCAGCAAGCCCTAAGGAACCCAAATATACAAATTTAAAAGAGCTAAGTGGCTGCGTTCAAAATATGCAATTTCTTCTACCTCCTGTTTCGAAGATGTGCTGTCTGGGTACTGTAATGTTTTCAAACGTAAACCCATCTAATGTTATCTTTTCTAATAAGCGTTTTTCAAGATTTTAAAACCTAACTCTGGGAAGGTTAGTGTTTTTATCACTGTCCGTCTGAAAAAAAAAGTTAGTGCATGTGGCCTTACACGCGTGATAGTAGTAATTGTATATCGCGTTACGCTTGTTGGGGGTGGCATTAATAGCGAGACACGTGTTTAGTGTTGCATGCGTTCCTGATTTCATTCGCCCCTCTCTCTTTCTATTTGAGTCCATCTGTTCGTTCGTTTTGGTTACGTAGTATAATTAATGTTAGGATTAATTTAGGTCATTACGCAGTGTGCCTCTCAATGTTTTTCTTAGAAATGCAATACCCGTTTTAATGTGTTGTGGAAACGCTTGTATTTATGCAGTGGCTTATATTTAACGTGGAAACGTTACAATTTGCAGACGAAGCATAAAACAAAGGGGGATTTCGAGTACTGTCATTGTGACTGCACTGTTCTTTACCATTCTTCTTCCTTTTATAGAATTTATTTGTTAGGCTTTATATTTACCTGATAATTTATATATGTGGATTAGAATATTTCACGACAGGGGCGTTCAGAAAGTAATGCACCACATCGTTTTTCTCAGGAGCTGTTTATTCAAAAAGCATGAAATTTATACACAATATACATGGATATGTCATGTAAACATTGGTATTATTCAACATAATCCCCATCAACTTGTACGGCTTTATGCCAGCGCGAAACAAGTGCATGTATTTATAGCCCGTACCAGATTTTCTCTTGATCATGTAGCCATTTCTTCGCTGCATGAATCACTCCTTCATCATCTTCAAACCTTGTCCCATGGAGTGCATCTTTAAGTGGACCAAATAGATGAAAATCAGAGGGTGCTAAATCGGGACTATAGGGTGGATGGGGTAGTACAGTCCAACCCAATTTGGTGATTGCTTCCCGAGTTGCCAGACTTGTATGAGGTCGCGCATTGTCGTGAAGGAGAAGCAGGTCTGCTGGATTCTTGTGCGGCCGAACTCTGCGAAAACGTTGATTGAGTTTTTTTCCTTGTCTTAATGTAAGTTTGCGAATTGAGTGTCTCTCCTCTTGGCATAATGTCCACAAGAATTACACGTTAAATGTCCCAAAAGACAGTGATCATGACCTTTCCAACTGAAGGAATTGTCTTGAATTTCTTTCTTCGTGGTGGTTGCGGATGATGCCACTCCATTGACTGTCTTTTTGTTTCAGGTTCAAAATGATGTGCCCAGGTTTCGTCACCTGTAACGATCTTAGCCAAAAAGTTCTCTCCATCAGCATTGAAACGCTCCAACAATTCAGAAGAAATTGCTTTCCTTTGCAATCGGTGGTCATTTGTGAGACTTCGAGGAACCCATCTTGCGCAAACCTTAGAAAATCCGAGAGTTTTTTATAACTGCATTTGCACTACCAATGCTTACTGACAGCTGTATGGCCAATTGTTGAGTAGGGGGATTCGCCTATCAGTAACAATAATGCCCTCAGCGCATTTCAACATTTCTGCGTTGGTGGCTGTGGCAGGACGTCCACAGCGCGGCCGGTCAAGCAGCTCCGTATCTCCACTTCCTGATTCTTTGATTCTCTGAACCTAGCAACTGACTGTACTCCTGTCGACTGCAAAACTTCCATACACATCACATAGACGCTTGTGAATTTTCACAACAGTTTCCTTCTCTGCAACGAGAAATTCTATCACAATTCGCTGCTTATAACGCAAGTTGCTAACACGCTCCATTTCAACGGTTTAGGGCAGCCGTATTATTTTTCCGGTTGCGGTGCAATTTGATGCTCACAATTGGCGCATGCCATATTTAAAGTGTGCAAAATGTCATGCTTCTGTCTTCATTATTAGCTGAGAAAAACGATGTGGTGCATTACTTTCTGAACGCCCCTCGTAATTGTTCTGCTCACTTTGTGTCTTTGTTTTGGAGTATGTTACGTAACAGTTTCTTTTTGTGCTCTTCGCTAGGCGAAGAAAGTGATTATGCCATCATAGCAAATAATATGTAACAGTTCAGATTCGAAATATATAAGCGCCAATATTTGAAGGCGATCCTGTTACATCTCTGAGCACAAATACCTTTTCACAAGTCATAATGCGAAGAAACATCTTTACCAAGAACGATCTGAAGCTGCTGTGTATAAGAATATAACTTATTTAAGGAACTTTTGCTGGTAAATTTTTGTTTTACTCTTGAAATTTGCTGCTTCCAGAAGATGTACTGCCTTTGCCCATTCGTTAAAAAAGAAGAATGAATCCCCAGGAGTTAAACATTACAGATAAAGTTGGATTATTTCAAGATGTATTAAAAAGTAGGAAGTTCTTAAGATTTTAGAGAAAAAAACATGCAGTATTTGACCGTAGTATGAAGGATAAGAAAAATTGAAAATTAGTTGAAAAAAGGCTGGTGCATTGCTAAGCAAAGCAAATAATAACAAATGTTTTCATTTAAAAAAAACACACACAAAAATACCATAAATACAATGTATGGCAAAAAATGTGTGGACCAACTGTAAAAATAGATTAGTTCATTGCGGGAAGTTTATATTTCGGTGTGCTATGTATTCTCCTTTTATATGTTCACAACACAAAGTAAATATGCCGAATCTGTGGGTTCAAAGTGCGCATCTAGCAATCCCATAATCAACATTTTGAACGTTATTGCAATGGCTTAAACTAGTGCCCTAGATTTCTATAGAGAGTTACGTCAACTATGTCAGAATCGAAAACGAGGCTGAACGACGTAGACGCCATTTTCAGCTGGACAATACCAGGGTTAGTAGCGAGAATAAGCATCGAGTAAGATTTTTTTTTTTTTAATTAATGAAGAAAAATATCCCGTTCAACCTCTGATGGGTTATAATTAGGATATATATTGTTTTCAATTCCAAATAATATGAACAACTGCCGATATGAGAAAGTAGCATCACATTTGTCAAATCATTGTAAATAGGGACAATCACAATTATGCAAATACGTTAAATAAATAAACACAAAACAAAACAAAAAAACAAACAAAATCAAGAAGAAACTCTGAACAAGAATAATATTAAAATGGAGGGGTGTAAAGGCCTGGTGTTTCCAGTTATATAACTGACTTTAACAGATATTTAATTGACTTTCATCTGTTAAAAGTCATATACATTGTAAGAACAGCATCAGACCTTCACATTCCCAGCCAATAATATTAACATTTGTTCGTGTTAAATATTGTTTGACTATATTTTGCAGTTCCCTAGGTCTGTCTTTTCTTAACACCTCTTCTATATTTATAAGATTATATATATATATATATATATATATATATATATACATATATATATATATATATATATATATATATATATATATATATATATATATATATATATATATATATATATATATATATATAATATTGTAGAAGGTGTGAATGTGTCTAAATGGTTGTGATAGGGGTATCAGGTGACAAATGTTAATGTTGTATTCTTGATGACATCAGCAAACGTTGGACATCATCAGGATGGATGTAGATATGCTATATTATGTGCGCTGTTAGAGGCAAATCAGAAAGTCGGGCTTACAGAAGGCCGACATGGTGTGTGGGTGTATAGACAAGTCAATGAGCGAATGCGTGTAGTAAGACAGCAATGATCACACACACCTAAAACACATGTAATATTCAGGAAATTGTTGGAAACGACTGTGGTACGATTGTTCACGATTTATTAACTCCATAGAAACAAGGACATCACCAATACACTGTCAATGGGACATCGTTCACACACATCATGGAATAACAACAGTTCATTACATCCAATATCAACGACTCTCTGAACAGACTGCAGGTATCGCAGTGCTAGCAGTACGTCAGTAATTCCTCTCTACCTTCTCTGACGAAATAAGCCATGTAAGACTCTGGCAAAATAAGCCGCATAAGTGCCGGGCTTCAAAATATATAATGTTCTCTGTATCTCCTCTGACAAAACAAGTCATGTAAATCTCTGGCCAAATAAGCCGCATAAGTGCCGGGCTTCAAAATATATAATGTTCTTTGTATCTCCTCTGACAAAACAAGTCATGTAAATCTCTGGCCAAATAAGCCGCATAAGTGCCGGGCTTCAAAATATATAATGTTCTCTGTATCTCCTCTGACAAAACATGTCATGTAAATCTCTGGCCAAATAAGCCGCATAAGTGCCGGGCTTAAAAAAATATAATATGTACTTTTACCTTCACTGACAGCATCAGAAATAAGGCACATAAATATCAGCCATCAATCCTTGGCTTTCAGAAATATATATCGGGGAAATCTCCAACATTTCTATAACACAAAACTATTTTCCCCGAACACACGGTCAGCAATAAACATGGCTGATCACCTTCTCGGCCAAACGCCCAGGCACGACTGTCACGGGATCCCGTCTCTCGCTCCCGCTCAAACAATCACGCATGCGCGGATAACCGCGAGGCGTGAGTTAAACTCAAACGAGAACTTTCTGGAAAGATCTCGACAAATGTTCGAGAGAAATCTCGAACAGAGAATCTTAAACGCACAAATAGAAAGTCAAGGGAGATAACAACTAAATCTGACCTGACATGCAAGAATATAAATGTTTACATCCCCTAGCTTAAAACCAAACTGACTTTAACAGTCTACTGCACCCCCCGGGTGAAAAAAAATTATAACATAATTTTTTTTTAAACCATACATCAAATAGGAATAAGCTGAGGTCGGTAGCATACAAATATCTACACTTAAGTATACCCTATATAAAGTCATATAAAAAATGAACAAAAGAGGGATAGGAGTAAGTGTAACATACAAAAAAAAAACGAAGTATAGACAGAAAACGGGATAAGCCTACGAAGAATATCAACTTCAAAGAGGTATGAAGTATAAGTATGCCATGATATCAAAAGAGAAAAGGAAAAGTAAAACGACAACAAAGCCCAGATGGAATACTAAAGGAAAAAGAAAAAAATGAAGGGAAGCAATGCCCTGAGAATAAAGAAAGCAGAAATATGTCATGGAAAACAATTACATGGAACAATGCATAGTATAAATGAACACCATTGTAATCTAACAAAAAAAATAATATCCTGAGCATGATAACCCAGACAATCATGGCTATTACTGACGCACAATGGAGCGTCGGGTGAGAAAAGTACCTCACAACTTTAGAGAAAATATTTTCACAAAGTGCCAACATTATAAAAATAGGAGCTGCCACTATCGCACCATAAAGTGCTGGGTACAGAAACAACAATACAATACCAGAAAAAATTTACATTCTCCCATGACTACATATATGTCAAAAAATAATAATAATATCGACATGTCTTGCAATGATAAGTTACGAAAAAAGAGGTGTCATTACAATATTATACTTTCAACATAGTAACCTACAGTAGTATAGTGACATTAAAATATCATAAAAAAGTTATACCACATCATAATACAATATCTTTTACCATAATAATAATAATAATAATAATAGCCCCTTCAGTCATAACTGACTATGGGAATGCGCCCCTGAGGTGACAGCCCTCAGCTGCTTATTTTCCTGGTGCTCCTTTCGACGTTTTCTCCTCACCTCTGCTTCTTGTGTGAGCCTCTCTTCGCCCAGTCTGAGGTGGCGCCGTAAATAGCATCGCCACTTAGTGCGATCGGCAGCTTCATCCTCCCATGTTGCTGGATCCATGTCCAGTGCCCTCATATCTATCCATAATATCGTATACTAATGTACAACAATGTTAACTATCTTGAACAAGTACATATAAGAGATTAGTTCCGAAGTCCCATATCATCCTGTACTCAAGAGGGCACCACAGACATCTAAAGTAGCGTCAAATCTTGAAATATCTGGTAAACGGTTGAGACTCTCAAAATAACAGCGCTGACTCTCATGGAACAGCATACGCTGAGAAAAAATACAAATGAACATCTCTGTTTGATGACCGTAAGATTTTATAATATATTACAGTTAATGTTAATCTTTAGCTATCAAATGTGGCCATGTAAACTTCCGGCCCCTGTATGGTTATAATCAAACCTTCCTCCGTTACTCTAGAAAAGGTAACAGAGAAAGTAGTACAAACTAAAGCAGAGTCGTGAATTCGACAGGGTCATAAAAGTATGTGAGAAAAATAGCAGCATGTAATTTATGAAAAGAAAAGTCGTGAGCATACACATGATTCCCGCGTCAAAAGGCAAATCTAGAGGATGGTAATGACGACTAAGAGCGTCATGATGGCTGACAATCCGAGATTTTGCGCAAGACAAAGGAAATGCAGTTGATAAATGCGTACATCCTAAAGGCTGAACTGACGTCATAGCCTGTGTACTGGGCAAAGAGAAAAACAAGAAGCATACAATAAAGATGCAAAACCTGACATTAGTAAACTTGGACCTAAGTCGAATTTTAAAAGAAAAGCAGTAAGTACGACAAAAAGTCGTAAAAGATGAAGATACTGAGCTAACCGGCCCAGTAAAAAAAGTAAAGAAACTCAAAAGCTATAGATATGTACTAACAATTACGTTCGTACATGTAGCAGATAAAACACTAACCATTGCAGTAAAGAAGTTGCCATTAACGTGACTGGATATAGACTCAGTCGTAGCACTAAAGTTAGTGTCTGTGTCAGACAAAATCGAAGGATCTTCTTCTACAATAGTAGTTAAAGAAGAATCAAAGTTAGATTTTTGACGTACTGAGGTATGTCGAACTGGGCTAAAAGAAGCACTCAAATTAGTATGATGAACAATCGTATCATCAATACTACAAGATTGCACCAAATTAGCAGAATGCATTGCGTTAGCAGATTGTACTTGGTGATAAGATTTTGGCACAGTTCCTAAGGTAGAAGCAGTAAGGTGATGTTGCTGTTCCCAAGCAGCAATTTGTACCGGCGTACAAACCTTTACACCATGTATCTGTCCGACAGTAAGGTCAGCGATAGGTGCTCTGAGCAAACATGCGTGTATATACCCAGTGAAAAATGGTGTGGCAATGTGAACTACGGCAGTCGGAAAACTCTCAACTGTCCCACCGAATGTCACACATTTCACCATATTACCTGTTGCACAAGATGGATGGACTAGAGACTGCCTAATTCCAACAGTTGCGCATCCAGAATCAAAGAGAACTGAGACTGGATTATTATTCACAAACCCCTTATGTAGAGTAAGAGACCCTCTTCCGTCATGCGCAGCTGCGGCAGGAAGAGGGGGTAGAGGATGACCGCAACTCAAGGTAGTTATAGCTGTAGGTTGAAACAAAGTTGTGCACTCCGGGCACTGAGATGCTCTCTCGAAATCGAAAGCAGAGCAAGCAATAGTGTTAGAGACACCATTATTATTGTTACCTTGATTATTAATAACCTGGGGCTCTTGTTGAGCAGAGTTAGCATGGCGATAAGATCTATTATTATTTGGAGATCTACTGTCATATCGCGATCTATCATTTTGAGATCTACCGTTATATCGCGATCTATCACGACTATTATCTCTATTGAGAGCATTGTTATTCGCTCTATTGAAACTACTGTTCTGATTTGAACCCCAGTTAGCATTGTCGCGATTACTATTTCCCCTTTGATCAAAATATCTGTTAGATGGATCTTGTTGTCCTCGAGAAAAATTATTATCAGGTTGATAACCTCTATTGTAGTTACCCCTCCCAAAATTTTCATAATTGTTGGGACTAAAATGTTGAGGACCGTTAAATTGTCTCCAGTTTCTTGAAGAAGAATCATAACGTGATGAACCCCCTTGGTTTTGTCCATAATTACGATTATATCTACCACCAAAATTTCGATCAGCACTTTGAGATCAACGTCGCCAATTAGGACTATATGATATTGCTGAAGCAACGGGTAAACCTTCTTTGACTTCAGAATTGCTAACAGTTACATTAGGATGTGCCGTGACATATTGGCGACCGTATTGTTCCATTTCTTTCAAATTAGGAGGCTTTCGCTCATGTAGAAAGGAAAGAAAGGATTTATTCACTGACGACATAACTTTGTCCCGGAGCAATAAGTCCTTAGGGGCTTCATATGTGTGTTCAGTTTTTGAAAGTTCAACCCAACGTGAAAACGTAAGGCTAATATCAGATATAAAATCTGAAAAATCTGTCCCTGTCTCCGGCAATAGAGACTTAAAGCGTAGGCGATAACCTTCTTCATCTAGTTGGTATTTTTTTTAATAAGGCAGCTCTGACCACCTCATAGTTATTTGCGTCAGGACCTTCTAACATACTTATAGTATTCAAAGCTTCACCCTTAAATAACTTCCTAAGTTGTTTACAATATTGCGATTTATCTACCTGATTAGATTCGCATGAAAGTTCAAATCTATTTAGATAGAACAAGATACCGTCACAGTCAGAGTTGAAAACAGGCAATTTAATATCATATGATTTAGTATGTGCCTTGTTAGAAGTTGTTTGATTGATTGTCTCATTTTCAGCATTACCCATATTCACTACCTTTATTTTTTCCAGCTCCATAGCTAAGACTCTCTCGTCGTGTAACATTTTCTGTTTTTCAGCCTCCATTTCTAATTTTTTATTTTCAGCCTCTCTTTCTATTTTTTTATTTTCAGCCTCCATTTGCATCTGTATTGTTTTATCTTCAGCCTCTCTTTCTAATTTTTTATTTTCCATTTCCATTTGGAATTTTCTCTCATCTGCCTGCATTTGCAATTTTCTATCTTCAGCTTCAATTTTTTGTTTTTCAACTTCCATTTTCTGTCTCTTTTCTTCAGCCTTCTGTGCCTTGGCATATTCAGCAAGTGCAAATTCTTCTAATTTCTCCTCAGTCTTGCCAAGGGGTTTCCCTTGTGCAATGAAATAATCCAAAGTAGACATTATGCTGGATTATATAAGATAAATACCTTGTGCAATAATTATTATTTGAGAAACTCACTTTATCCCAACTCAGTGGATGACAAGTCTTTGCCCAAGACCTTGTATAATTACTTTACTTATCAATAATATAATTAATCACTTATATACTTATTGTGCATAACAATATTGACAGTGTATGACAAC
This sequence comes from Oreohelix idahoensis, assembly GCA_024509875.1. Classification (NCBI taxonomy): domain Eukaryota; kingdom Metazoa; phylum Mollusca; class Gastropoda; order Stylommatophora; family Oreohelicidae; genus Oreohelix; species Oreohelix idahoensis. The sequence goes on from JAMPIV010020293.1 coordinate 107,766, forward strand.
AATGAATAATCTCATCTAGAAAGACAAAGACAAAATATCAAGGACAAACGACAACGTTTGCAGGAATCAACTAAAACATAGTAGAAATAAAGTAAAGAGTATTGCAAAACTTGCAACGACAGCTGCGAATAGAGCGATGAGACAATGACAACACAGTGTATAAACGAAAAGTTGTAAAGAAATAAACGATAGGAAGGGGAGGCAGACAAATACAAACAAATTAATCAAAACTGAAGAACAGAGAAAATATAACAAAAACGACAATGAGACATCTCGGTACAACTAAACAACTATATCACAAATAACCAAACACAGTGGACTATAATACGCAGCAAAAATGTTTGCTGGAGGTTTCCACTGCGGGAATTTCGCAATAGAGTCCCTAAAGAACGCTTACAGTAGGCCCTCGGTTAAGTGGGATGTATCCCACTGCATGTCTCCACCCAACCTGCCCGCGAAAATGAGAAACAAATAACATAAAACACCACGACCTAAACATAGAACACAAAGATCTCATATGGTTCTGAAGAAGGTCTAATTACCAACACAGAGGCACAGATTACAACAACAAACGGCCACTTATCTTTAACTGTTGAAAAATATCCTGGCCTCCAGAACAGCAGCAATGAAGCTCATAGAAATCACAGTTCGGCGACAAAAGGATCCAACGCTGAAGGGATACTGTAACTGTATGACTCACGGTACAGGCATCTTCCATTACTCAGATTCCCAACATGTTGAACTTGCTCGCAGAAAATCTGGACCGCTACCACTGCTCTCGATTTGAACAAACTGTGCACAAAACTCTGTACTGACAACACTGTAGATTTTGTTGGATTTCTGCACAGGAAACAAGGACTGGATTCCCCTGTTGTAAGGTAGAGAGGCTTCCGGGCAACGCCGAGTACTTTCGGCTAATATAAGCCACTACAGTTGAACTTGAAAATATCGCTGTTAATAGCCCCATCGAGCTGGCCAACCACTGTAGAAGGTGTGAATGTGTCTAAATGGTTGCGATAGGGGTGTCAGGTGACAAATGTTAATGTTGTATTCTTGATGACATCAGCAAACGTTGGACATCATCAGGATGGATGTAGATATGCTATATTATGTGCGCTGTTAGAGGCAAATCAGCAGGTCGGGCTTACAGAAGGCTGACATGGTGTGTGGGTGTATAGACAAGTCAATGAGCGAATGCGTGTAATAAGACAGCAATGATCACACACACCTAAAACACATGTAATATTCAGGAAATTGTTGGAAACTACTGTGGTACGATTGTTCACGATTTATTAACTCCATAGAAACAAGGACATCACCAATACACTGTCAATGGGACATCGTTCACACACATCATGGAATAACAACAGTTCATTACATCCAATATCAACGACTCTCTGAACAGACTGCAGGTATCGCAGTGCTAGCAGTACGTCAGTAATTCCTCTCTACCTTCTCTGACGAAATAAGCCATGTAAGACTCTGGCCAAATAAGCCGCATAAGTGTCGGGCTTCAAAATATATAATGTTCTCTGTATCTCCTCTGACAAAACAAGTCATGTAAATCTCTGGCCAAATAAGCCGCATAAGTGCCGGGCTTCAAAATATATAATGTTCTCTGTATCTCCTCTGACAAAACAAGTCATGTAAATCTCTGGCCAAATAAGCCGCATAAGTGCCGGGCTTCAAAAAATATAATATGTACTTTTACCTTCACTGACAGCTTCAGAAATAAGTCACATAAATATCAGTCATCAATCCTTGGCTTTCATAAATATATATCGGGGAAATCTCCAACATTTCTATAACACAAAACTATTTTCCCCGTACACACGGTCGGCAAAAAACATGGCTGATCACCTTCTCGGCCAAACGCCCAGGCACGACTGTCACGGGATCCCGTCTCTCGCTCCCGCTCAAACAATCACGCATGCGCGGATAACCGCGAGGCGTGAGTTAAACTCAAACGAGAACTTTCTGGAAAGATCTCGACAAATGTTCGAGAGAAATCTCGAACAGAGAATCTTAAACGCACAAATGGAAAGTCAAGGGAGATAACAACTAAATCTGACCTGACATGCAAGAATATAAATGTTTACATCCCCTAGCTTAAAACCAAACTGACTTTAACAAATATTAATATAATATATAATTATAAATTTATATATTATATATTTTTTTATTTTTTATATAATTTTAAATTATATTATATAAATTATATAATTTTATAATTATATAATTGTAATATATAAAATATAAAACTATATAATATAATAACATTTTATATTTTTATTAATTATAATAACATTATAATAAAACTATATAATAAATTATATAATATTATTATTATATAATAATAAAAATTATATAATATAATATATAAATTATATATATATATATATATATATATATATATATATATATATATATATATATATATATATATATATATATATATATATATATATATATATATATATATATATATATATATATATATATATATATATATATATATATATACTGTTCAAAAAAAGAAACGCATAGCTACTGAAGGCACACATATAGCCATAATTTTGACATTCAATAACTTTTTTAATTTAACGAGTTAATTGTACAAATTGCACACAAGAATACCTTAAGGTTCAACCAATCAATTGACAGTTGTTTTGCATCTGGGTCACGGGAGTTTTTTGGCGTACGGGCTTTCCCGTTAGTATGGTGTCTGGCCTCCTCTTGCATCGATCAGCGACTGGCATCTCCTGGGCATGGATGCGATCAGACGTCTGATGTGGGCCTGTGGGATGGCTGCCCACTCTTCCTGGAGTGCCTAGAACAGATCACGACAATTTGCTGGAGCAACGTCTCGGCGACAAACACGTCAATGCAGCTCATCCTACAGGTGCTCAATCGGACTCATGTCTGGAGACAGGGATGGCCAGGGAAGGGTGAGAATGTTGTTAGCAGTCAGAAACTGCGTGGTCAACCGTGCACAATGGGGTCTGGCGTTGTCCTGTTGAAACACAGACCTTTGGGCAGCCAAAAGTTGAAGGACATGGGGTTGAAGAATTTCATTGACGTATCGTTGCGCATTCAAGCCTCCTTCAATGTGCACCAATTGACTCCTTCCGTTGTAACTGATCATTCCCCACATCATTGCACCTCCACCCCCGTGCGGCGGAGCTTCATCAACGCAATTTTGGGCAAAACGTTCATTTCGCCTACGGCAGACCCTACGCCGTCTATCATGATGCTGCAACAAAAAGAAAGATTCGTCACTAAACCAGACACGTCTCCATTGATTGTCAGCTGCCCAGGGACGATGCTGGTTGTGCCCAAAGAAGTCGATTTTGGCGATGGCGGCGCGTAAGGACAGGTCCTCGGTGAGGTCGTTGTGCCCAAAGTCCAGCGTCATGCAGTCTGTTCAGGACAGTTTGATCAGACACATGACGTCCTGCAGGCAATGACTGGGCAGTTGAGGAAGCTGTTGTAAACCTGTCTCTGAGGTGACGAAGCCGAATAAAGCGATCCTCCGCTGCTGTTGTCACTCTGGGTCGTCCACTGCGATGCCGGTCTTCAACTGAGCCAGTGGCTTGGAACCGGTGCCAAAGTCGACTGATGGTACTCTGATGCACGTTTAGATGCCTGGCAACCTGACTTTGACTTTCGCCTGCATGCAGTCGGCCAATAGCAATGTTCCTTAAATTTATCGATAGAGACGCCATAAATGTCTTCTTGAAAATGAACTGAATTTTGTTTGTGTAGCGTTATCCTTTTATGGGGTTTCAGTTGCGTAGTAAGTGAATAGTGTTCACCCCAAATTTTGTTGCTTTCACGTGCGCGCAACATGAGCTGTGGTCAAAAATTGCGTCATAAACACTATTGACCACTGCGTTGTAACGATTACAAAAACGAACGCAATTCAGGTCAACACGTGCATTTGACACTGTAAAGAACATTTGAGGCTGGTTTTTATATACCCTAGCACCAAATTTTACTTACAAACTCATTAAAAACGCGCCCTTGGATAGTTATGCGTTTCTTTTTTTGAACAGTATATATATATATATATATATATATATATATATATATATATATATATATATATATATATATATATATATATATATATATATATATATATATATATATATATATATATATATATATATATATATATATATATATATATATATATATATATATATATATATATATATATATATATATATATATAAAATTATAATAAAATCTCCGGTCCAAAATATGTAATTAGATTTTGTTAAAACTATCTATACATTGTCGCATTTTTAATGAAAACAAAAACTGATGTTATCATCTGGATCCAGTAAAACTGTCAGTGTCTACAACAGTCATTCACCAGTTTCCACATTTCAAACTAGGTAAATAGTTCAATTCGAAGGGAGTATGTTTTGCTAAGTGTTGCAATTCTAACGGAATGTTTGTTGCCAAATAGTGGAATTCTGACGGAATATAAAATTTAACGGAGTTAAAAATTCACGCTACTGATTCTATTCAACAAACCGGTAAGTAAACTAGTTTTCTTCTTTTTGTTTTGTTAGTTGACATTCAAAGAATAGTACAAATATGTGCTACTGTATTTGCATCTAATTTTATTTCAAATTATTAGTTAACCTAAACGATTGGTTCCATTTTCCTGCAATACAGGTACAGCCGAAAATGGCGGCCAAATTTTAGTTGGCGTAACTCTCTATAGAAATCTAGTGGAATGGGGAAAAAAAACAAATAGTAATGCGTCTTACAAGGAGAAAGGACAGGAAAAACCTACGTTGCGGCCACAAGGCCTTCGTCAGGGACAGACAAACAAGACAGGAGGGAAAGAAAGAAAATGAGAATTAAGTAGAGAACATGAAACTATAAAAATAAGAGAAAAATAACTCCCTTGTGTCCAGTCACATGTCCAGTCACAGAAGCAAGATGTCCTATGTAATTACAAACATATGGCAGTCATCTTGCTTCTGTGACTGGACATGTGACTGGACACAAGGGAGTTATTTTTCTCTTATTTTTATAGTTTCATGTTCTCTACTTAATTCTCATTTTCTTTCTTTCCCTCCTGTCTTGTTTGTCTGTCCCTGACGAAGGCCGTGTGGCCGCAACGTAGGTTTTTCCTGTCCTTTCTCCTTGTAAGACGCATTACTATTTGTTTTTTTTTTCCCATTCCACTGTTTTACCCCCGTCTTACGGCAGTACTCCTCATATACTTATAGAAATCTAGGGCACTAGCTTAAACATGCGAACAAAAGGACAGACTACTACAAGACAACATAAAAATCTATTTAGAACACGTGATAGGTACAACAGCCAGAAGCATCCAAGGAAAACATGAATAGGCACATCACAAATTGATGTGCTGAAACTTCAAGAGACAATTATGTTATCAAAAGGCAAATAAATAAATAATCTTCATGACTACTAATTATTATGGATGTATACGTGGAGAATTTGAAGAGTACGCGAAATATAACCATTATAAAAAAAAAAAGAGCTTAAAAAAAAAAAAAAAACAGGAAGAACTGCAGGACAAATATGAAAGAAAAAGAGAGAAGACACTGTGATTGTAGATTTATGATAGAGCGAAATCGTCATCACCATTTTCCTTTTCTCGCCTACTGCAACATGGAGCCAGGGCTGCCAATTTAGATTTTTTGACGCCGAATTCCTGAACTTTTTGGTTTTTTTTTTTTCTTTTGAGATCGTTTGGCGTCAGAAATATCGTTCGGCTTTTAAGCTTTTCCCCTTTGCAAATAAAAATTGCGTATGTGTGTTCACAATAATGACAATAAGGACAAGAAAAATGTTATCGTTATAGATTAACTTACTGACATTTCAAAATAAAAAAAAGACGTGTATGTGTCTCGGTTAGCTTTTTGAATGATAGGACAAATACAATTTAATTAGATTTCTTGGCTTCATTCAGGGGCAAGTGGCTGAGAGGAAAAACATACTCAATTTGATGTAGAAAGAAATTACAAAATGTGTACAGAGTTTTAGAAATGCATCGGTTTTGCATCTGATGGTGCATCAGCCATTGTTGGTTGTAAAACTCCGCGTGGTCTAGTTTGATTGGTTTTGTTTTAAGGACTATCTTCATTGCACACGGACAACTCCATCAGTGCTCCGATCTCCTCCCTTAGATTACACACAGAGGATCTTAGCACAGTGCACAAACTCCGTAGCACCAGCGAGAATCCCAATGTATATAGGAATCACACATTCTAGAAATATTTTCATGGTGGGTAGGTTTCTAATTTTTAAATGTTGCCAGGGCAGTGGCCTTACTATTTACGATTTCCAACTGCCGTAGAATTTTTAACGTGCGCAACTTACACACGGGACCTCCTATTTTTTCGCCCTTATCCGAGAAGGCTAGGCATCCGATCTCACTACCTAGAAGACCTGGGGGAGTATGACATTATTAGGATCACTGGTTCTGAAAAAAAAAAATTCCATAAGTTTCATTCCTTCTACTGGGAATCGAACCTGGTATGTTTAGAATTCTAGGCGGATGCCATTCCTCTTAGCCACTCCGACTCACGTGATCTAGTTTGAAAGACGTCTCTCCTTATTGCGTGTAGCTTATATGTATTTGCCCTTCACTTGCATGGTGCATTCAACATGCGGTATCAATAATACTACCAAATACTGGAATTGGTTTTTTTTTTAAATACCTCGCTCGTATTATCATAGTGAGAAGGCGAGAATCATACAAAGAATTTTTAGAGTGATAAACACCTCTACGTAATCTCAGTCTTCTCAAATAACCTCTCTTCCGTTTGAAAATAAAACCTTCATCGACTTGGTGGCTCGTGCGAGAAAAATTTGTTTTTAATATTATGAAGTGTGAGGAGCTAAAGGCTTATTTCACTTCTGGTTAGCTAATATAAGCGAAGTTAGATACACAAATCAAAGCTCAACTGTTAAAGGAAATGGCAGACTACAAAAACTACTTGCTCTTTGTGTTTACGATGCATGTTGTAAATGTAGTGGTTTTTGATGTTATTGCGTGGTTGCTATGTTACCTAGTGTACTGGATGAGGTCAGCTGTGAAGGCTCCTGAAGATAACAGTTTATGTCATTTACAGAATGCCTTTCTGCTACCACTTATGACCTCAAACAGACTTATTCTGCTATTATGTATGTTAGCTACGTTTAATGTCTAGGGTAATGAAATGTGATGTGTAGGTACTTAAATACACAGACACACACATGTAAACACTAATTCTAATAATAATAATAAGCTCTATGATCAAATCAACTAACACTGGCTTTAGAATTTAAATTTGACAATCTTTTGAATTTATTTAGTCCCGAACCAAATGTTCTTCTGGTCAGGACGTATGAAACAATATGTATTTATCAATAAAAGTGCATATATATATATTGAATAATCAAAATGAAAATTTCGTACATAGATATATTGTTACATTGGTTAATATTAACACTAACTACAGTGTCTTTGGAAAACTAGCACTGGATGTCTAGTCGGGGTGGTGTCATCATTCCCGATCTCTGTTTATAATGGTCATTGTCTTTGAAATATGGAATTGAGGTATAGTTTTTATACACCAGGATTTTGTTTATTTATTTTATTGTGGAAAAGTTTGATGAATCCACAGCAGGCCAGGTTTTCAACTTATCTGGCCTGTGACGATGCAGTAAAGAATTCAAGTGGCCCACTCCTCACAGTAGCTGGAGAAAAATGGTAGGCTTCTTAGGCATCCACTCTTGGACCTCTTCAAAGCATCTGGCACTAGCGTAGTGCCAGACCAGAAACTCTGAAACCAAAATTTCTGCCATGTGTCAACACACTGGCTACTGCACCATTTTTACACACAATCAACAAAGCTTTAGAAAAAAAAATAGTCCTGAACCAAATGTTCTTCTGGTCAGGACGTATGAAACAATATGTATTTATCAATAAAAGTGCATATATATATATTGAATAATCAAAATGAAAATTTTGTACATAGATATATTGTTACATTGGTTAATATTAACACTAACTACAGTGTCTTTGGAAAACTAGCACTGGATGTCTTGTCAAAGATCGGGTCAGAAATATGGAATTGAGGTATAGTTTTTATACACCAGGATTTTGTTTATTTATTTTATTGTGGAAAAGTTTGATGAATCCACAGCAGGCCAGGTTTTCAACTTATCTGGCCTGTGACGATGCAGTAAAGAATTCTCTCTGTCAACACACTGCCTACTGCACCATTTTTACACACAACAAACCATCGGGTTCAGATCTCTCTGACCAACTCAGCACATCTCACCCAGGCGGTATCAAATAGCACCAGTTTCCCATGACTGCATTGCATCCGAAATATGTTCATTAGTCTCCTTTTCCATCCAATAAGGTGGGTGATATGTTCCCACTGATCTCAAATATAGATCTGTCTTCTATAGTCTTAGATATGTTTTCCTATATTATTTGTTTGCCTCTAGGCCCTGGACTGTCGCTGGGGACCTAGAATAAGCACTCACTTGTCGTAGTCATTTTTCATGACATGGCAGTATCAATCACTCAAAAATATTAAATAAAAAAGGTAAATGCTTTTTCCCTTACCACAATTCAAAATTGAAAACACAGTTACCTTGTACTAGCAAAACTCAGCTAAGCTGCTTGCTAGATTATGGCGTCCCATTGATAATATATAATATTTCCTGGAAATCACTCTTCTAGCATTAACGAACTGTGTATATGGACAGTCTTTTAAAAAATGGCACTAGCGGGCGTCTTTCTTTCTATAATATGAACGCTTCCGTCCAATCAGCGGACTTCCCCTCTACCGTTCAAATATTTAAACTACAATGTCCAATTTCGGTCCAGTCTCAGTCTAGTGTGTAGTATTTTTCTGTCGGTCTGTCCGTCCCAACTTGGTTTTTCCCAAAATTACACTTGTTTTTGGACTAACTACAAGAAAAAACTACACAAATTTTGTCTCCACCTACTTCTAAGATTCTATGCTAAGTTATTTGTAGCTACTATCCTCCTATCCTGCCCCTAGTCCACATGTAATGTTTTTCTGCATTTTTAGTCTCAAGGACGTCAAAATGTAACTTTAGTGAAAATATGCACACACAAAATGTCGGCTAGTCTGTATTGAACAATACAGTATTTCGTCAATATCTTCCGTGTTATCTGTCCGTCTTTGTAATTAAAAGTATATTATTTCTCAGAGAAAGATGGGCTATCAAACTAGCTAGTTTTTATTCTCATAAACTTATTATTAAGAAAAAACCTACTTTTTCAAGGTTAGTTTTGAAATTTGTTTTTGTACCTTCGTTCACGGCGTTTGCCGCTATATTCAAACTAAAACGACTATTTACCGTAGAACGTCCAAGATACGTCTGTTTCTAACAAGAGCTAAGGTCGTTTTTCTTCCAATTCCTTACATTGTGTCAACTAGTGGCGTAATTTTTTCTTTAAAAACTACAAATTGCGTCTTCTAGACTTTAGATTCAAACACGTGTTTAGACCGTCACATTTTTTTTTCTTTTATCTCCGTTTCTACCCCGTCTAAAAGGATAGGCCGTTAGTTTGCATGTCCTAACTAGTTAGTTTTCAATGACCCTAGAAAACGCTGGCGTAGGTGAAGAAGCAACGGCATATTTTACCTATATTTTTATCCCTACATGTTATTTTACCTGTTATCTTTATAAATGGAGGAATTTTAACGTTGCATCACTGTAATTTCACCACACATCTCCCCACCTGAGAACATTCACTAATGCAAGTTCCAAAACCAGTGATACACATAGATAAAATTAACTCCTCCCGCCTGCCAACTACTCTAAATTTGATCACAGGGGTGCCTACTGAGGAAATCTGCACCGACATTCTGTGATCCCGGGATATATTCAATATTAAACTGATATGGTTGCAACAATAAAGACCATCTTAACAATCTTGCATTTTCATGCTTGGCCTGAGATAAGAACACGAGAGGCTGGTGATCTGTCTGGACCACAAAAGTCCTACCATACAGATAGATTTGGAACTTTTTTATTGCCCAGATTAACGCTAAACATTCTTTTTCGCTTGTGGAATATCCTTGTTCCGCTTTGTTCAACTTGCGGCTTGCATATGCGACTGGGTTCAGTTCCCCATTGGGTGAAGAGGACCTTTGCAACAGAGCAGCCCCCAGGCCTACATTGCTTGCGTCTGTTCTCATCACAAAATCCTGAGTCAAATCAGGCAATTTGAGAATAGGCTTGCTAGTGAGTTTTTCCTTTAACTCTTGAAATGCCAATTCACATTGCGCTGACCAAACAATTTTATCTGGATTTCCCTTGCGAGTCAGATCAGTCAGAGGAGCACATATAGAGTTAAAATTTTTGATATATTTTTGGTAAAACCCACATAACGACACGAATGATCGCACGTCTTTTTTTGTTTGCGGTCTAGGTGCTCTCTGCAGTTTTTTCCAAGTTCTTGGGGTCAGGGGTCATGTTACCCTGATATACAGTATGTCCCAAGAATTCCAACTCTTTGCATCCAATACAACATTTTTTTGGTCTAGCAGTTAAGTTCGCTTCTCTGAGCCTATCAAATAACATATTCAGAGAGTTAATGTGTTCTTCAAATGTTTCTGTGGCAATGAGAATATCATGCATGAAATTTGTGATACATGGATTATTCAAGGGATCCAACATTTTGCGCATCATCCTAGAAAATACACTCGGAGCATTTTTCAATCCGAATGGTAGCATGTTGAATTCATAATGTCCTTCCGAGGTGCTAAAAGCTAAATAAGGTCTAACTTCAGGCTTCACTGGAATCTGGTAATAGCCTTTGCTAAGATCCACCTTCGAAAAGTATTTTGCCTTGTTAAATCTGCCAAATAACTGTTTTGTGTCCGGTAATGGATCCACCTGACCTTCTGTGACAGCATTCAGTTTCCTGTAATCTATGCACAGTCTATGTTCCCCAGACGGTTTCCTCAACAAAACTACACTGCAGCTAAAAGAAGATTCACTGTGAGAAATAATCCCTTCTTTCAACAAATAATCTATTTCCTCTTTCAATGCTTTCTCCTTAGCGAACGGAACAGAATAGGCTCTCATACAGATTGGTGTTGAGTCTACCAGCTTCATGTCATACTGTAGCAAATTTGTATGTCCTGGTTTATCTGTTAACACATCCGTATGTTCCTCCAGAACCTGTTGAACTCTCTCCCTCTGATTTTTAGTCAGGTGCTTACTGACTTTTACCTGTGCGGCTGTCTCACAGGGGTGTAATGGGTATTCATGTGAGGTGAGTGGTTCCTTTTTCATTTCAGTTGCGATAGCCAAGGTCAGTAAGGAGGTGCTTTCCTGGATTGGTCTGTCCAGATATTTCTTTAAAAGGTTCACATGACATATTTTCTCCTTCCCCTTTTTGTCAATTTTATAGTTTGTTCTAGACACCTTCTCTAGAACCGTATATGGACCTTGCCATCCAATTTGCAACTTATTCTGGCTGCCGGGTAGTAGAAGAAGCACTTTCTCTCCCACAGCTAATTCTCTGTCCTTTGCTTTCCTATTAAAATAAGCTGCATGTTTCTTCCTGGCTTGTCTCAAATTATCATTTGCCAGTTTCCATCCAGCTTTCAGACGAGTGGTCAGCTCGTTCACATATTGATATGATGAGGTAACAGTCTCTTCTGCTTTCTCATCTGTCCAGGTCCTTAATAATGCTTCTAATGGACCTTTTATTGGCCTCCCAAATAACAGGGTTGCGGGAGCCATCCCGGTTGAACTATGTGGTACTTCCCGGTACGCAAACAACGCAGCGGGCAGAAACTGAACCCACATATCAGGTTTTTCATGTGCCAGCTTCCTCAGGATAGAAATGAGAGTCCCATTGAACCTCTCTATCTGGCCGTTCCCTTGTGGATGGTACGGACTGCAATGAAAGTGTCTGGCTTGAAATAGCTTAAAAACTTCTTCCGTTAGTTTCCCCTTGAACTGAAAGCCATTATCAGTCAAGATTTGATGCGGGAATCCTAATCTTGTGAATATTGTAAGTAATGCCTCTGCCACATGCTTCGAATCAATTGATGGCAGGGCTACCGCCTCTCCCCACATAGAACAAGTGTCCACCAGAGTAAGGATGTAACTGTTCCTCCTCTTGGTCCGAGTGAGAGGTCCCACAATATCCACTGCAACCCTCTCAAAAGGTGTTCCCACTATGGGCATTTCCCCTAGAGTTGCAGGAGCAGTCCAATGCTTTGGAGCTACCCTTTGACATTCTGGACAGGATTTGACATATCTTTTTATATCTTCTGTTATCCCTGGCCAGAGGTAATGACAAGCTATACGCTGTCCTGTGGCGCTGATCCCCATGTGACCACTGAAGGGAATCGCATGCCCTAGTTCCATCACTTTATCCCTATATGAAGTGGGAAGAACCAGCTGGTTGTGACCATTTGCTCCAGTTCCGGCCTTCCTGTATATCAATTTGTTCTTCATAAAGTACTCTCCCTTGCTTGGAGGTGTGTGGCATTTGGGCAATTTTTTAAAACATGGCTTGAGTGTCCTATCCTCAGCCTGCGCCTTCCTCATCTCTTCTGGATGAGCATTTATAGGTTCACCTTCTTCCTCCTTTGACTGTGACCTGGTCTGCACTGTCGCCATGATCACAGGTCTCTCGGGATTCCCCAAGAAGACGTATCTACACCCCAATATCAGAGGGTAGATTGGTTCATCTATCACTGCTGCTCTGATTTCCCCTTCCACATAGCGAGTTTTCACCGTTATCCTTGCGATGGGAAGTGTCATGAGTGGTATGTCCTTAGTCGCCCCTTGTATTTCCACTGTTTCTGTGGTATACTGACTTGGGTCCACTAGGCTAGCCTTCACAACTGAATCATAATCCAAACCTGTATCATATAGGCACCTTATGGGGACCCCATTACAAATAACATCCTCACAAACTGGGGGGTGATAAGGTTCCTGCTGTCCATTAGGATTAACCTTTAATCTCTGGTTCCCCGATTTCATTGCAGCAATGTTTGAAGGTTTCCTTTTACAAAATTCGGTGTTATGGTTGTCCTTCTTACACCATTTGCACCACCTCTTTCCTTGGTTAAAAGGTTTTCTTTCATTATATTTTTGGTCATTGAACTGAGAGTTTCTATCACGATAATCATTTCATGGCCATCAAAGTTTGTCCTACCTTTATTACCTTGTTCTCTGGTATCAAATTTATTAAAGTGCTGTGGGGCTTTAAAATTTTCTATATGTTTCTTTTTAGAGCCAACTACCTCTGCCTGGGCTGCTTGATACCTCTCAGCGACATTCAAAACCTCCCCCAACCTCTCTGCACCTTGTTCCATGAGAAATTTTCTCAGGTCTGGAGCCATGGACTCTCTTAATTGCTCTATCATGATCATTTCTTTGAGATCTTGGGTCTTCCCCAGAGCAGTCCATTTCTCCAAATAGGTTTCCAGTCTGGCAGAGAATTGGTGGTATGTCTCCCCAGACAACAGTTTGGCATTTCTAACTTTCTTACGATAAAATTCACCATTCTTCTCGTACCTTAATAACAAAGCCTGCTTTAGCATGTCATAATTGTCTTGGTCGTCTCTATTCATTTTAGCAAAAACTTCATAAGAAGTACCTCTAAGCCCCTGGGATAACTTAAGACTCCACCTCTCTCTTTCCAACCCATACGTAGTAGCCAATAGTTCAAATCTACTTAGGTACCCCTCTATGTCATCGTCTTTCTAAACAAAATGGTCTAAATGAAACCCCATAGCTGAGGTTGAGGCTCCCTGACTAGGCGTGGCATCTGAGGCAAAGGGGCTGGCACCATTTTCCGGAGCATGGCCTTGTAATTCCAGCTCCCTTAGTCGTAACTCGTGCTCCCTTTGCAATCTCCTATCTTCTGCTTCCCTTTGCTGTCGTTTTTCTTCTGCCTCCAATGCCCTAGCCTCCTTGTCAGCCTCAATCTGCAGCCTCTTAAGTTCTTTGTCAGCCTCAATTTGTAACCTCTTCTCTTCAGCTAACCTCCTATCTTCCCTTTCAATATACTTGTCACATTCTGAAGTTACATATTGAATTAAAACCTGACCATCCATGTTCATTTCCTTAACCGTCAGCACAGCAGCCGATCTGAATTTGGCTAGATCTGCCATACTATATCACACAATTTAACAATGACTAAGGTAAATTACAATCTCTAATTATTAAGGTAATATATTAATTAATTAATTACCACTGGCTGTGAAGATTCATCAACTTTTACTTCCCACTTTTAATTTTAGGGACACTGTTAAATTTATACAACTTATGCCCCCAATAGTTTAATTCCCGGACCAGGAGACCCTAATATCTTTGATAAACCTAAATCCCGGACAAGAGCTACCCAATATTTGTAGTGGTTTTTGATGTTATTGCGTGGTTGCTATGTTACCTAGTGTACTGGATGAGGTCAGCTGTGAAGGCTCCTGAAGATAACAGTTTATGTGAGTTACAGAATGCCTTTCTGCTACCACTTATGACCTCAAACAGACTTATTCTGCTATTATGTATGTTAGCTACGTTTAATGTCTAGGGTAATGAAATGTGAATTGTAGGTACTTAAATACACAGACACACACATGTAAACACTAATTCTAATAATAATAATAAGCTCTATGATCAAATCAACTAACACTGGCTTTAGAATTTAAATTCGACAATCTTTTGAATTTATTTAGTCCTGAACCAAATGTTCTTCTGGTCAGGACGTATGAAACAATATGTATTTATCAATAAAAGTGCATATATATATATATTGAATAATGAAAATGAAAATTTCGTACATAGATATATTGTTACATTGGTTAATATTAACACTAACTACAGTGTCTTTGGAAAACTAGCACTGGATGTCTAGTCGGGGTGGTGTCATCATTCCCGATCTCTGTTTATAATGGTCATTGTCTTTGAAATATGGAATTGAGGTATAGTTTTTATACACCAGGATTTTGTTTATTTATTTTATTGTGGAAAAGTTTGATGAATCCACAGCAGGCCAGGTTTTCAACTTATCTGGCCTGTGACGATGCAGTAAAGAATTCAAGTGGCCCACTCCTCACAGTAGCTGGAGAAAAATGGTAGGCTTCTTAGGCATCCACTCTTGGACCTCTTTAAAGCATCTGGCACTAGCGTAGTGCCAAACCAGAAACTCTGAAACCAAAATTTGTGCCATGTGTCAACACACTGCCTACTGCACCATTTTTACACACAACAAAGCAAAAAAAAATACAAAGATCGGGTCAGATCTCTCTGACCAACTCAGCACATCTCACCCAGGCGGTATCAAATAGCACCAGTTTCCCATGACTGCATTGCATCCGAAATATGTTCATTAGTCTCCTTTTCCATCCAAAAAGGTGGGTGATATGTTCCCACTGATCTCAAATATAGATCTGTCTTCTATAGTCTTGGATATGTTTTCCTATATTATTTGTTTGCCTCTAGGCCCTGGACTGTCGCTGGGGACCTAGAATAAGCACTCACTTGTCGTAGTCATTTTTCATGACATGGCAGTATCAATCACTCAAATATATTAAATAAAAAACGTAAATGCTTTTTCCCTTACCACAATTCAAAATTGAAAACACAGTTACGTTGTACTAGCAAAACTCAGCTGAGCTGCTGGCTGGATTATGGCGTCCCACTGATAATATATAATATTTCCTGGAAATCACTCTAATGCTGGCATTAACGAACTCTGGGTGTATATGGACAGTCTTTTAAAAAATGGCACTTGCGGGCGTCTTCCTTTTCCCATGAACGCGTGGCCGTCCAATCAGCGGACTTCTCCCCTCTACCGTTCAAATATTTAAACTACAATGTCCAATTTCTACTTCCACTGTCTAGTGTGTAGTATTTTTTCTGTCGGTCTGTCCGTCCCCAACTTGTTTTTCCCAAAATATTACACTTGTTTGCTTTTTGGACTACCTACTACAAAAAAAAACTACACAGTTACGTTGTTGTCTCCCCCTGACTTCTAGATTCTATGCTAAGTTATTTTTTTAGCTATTTCCTATCCTCTTCTAGCATCCTGCCCCTAGTCCCACATGGACATGTTTTTTAAAAATGGCACTGCATTTTTCTTTCTATCAAGGACGTCAAAATGACTTAACTTTAGTGAAATATGTGCAAACAAAAATGTCGGCAATCTGTCGGTGAACAATACAGTATTTCGTCAATATTTCCGTCGGTTATCTGTCCGTCTTTGTAATTAAAAGTACATTGTATTTTTCTAGACTAAAGATGGGCTAAAAAACTAGCTAGTTTTTATTCTCCTAAACTTTTATTAAGTTATTTTTAACTAAATCCTGCCCTTTTTCCAAGGTTAGTTTTGAAATTTGCATTTTTGTACCTTCGTTCAAGGACGTTTTGCCGCTATATTCAAACTAAAATGCGACTATTTAAAAACTGTCGGCTAGTCTGTGTTTTCTAACAAGAGCTAAGGTTGTTTTTCTTCCTATTTCCTTACATTGTGTCAACTAGCCAATTAAGATGGTTTGGCCATGTCTGCAGAATGGGAGAGGATCGGATACCACGACGGGCATGGGAAACAGAGAGCCAAGGATCCAGACCCCGAGGACGACCCAGAGTCCGCTGGGAGGACAACATTAGACAATCTTTGAAGGATCGAGGACTAGAATGGAACCAGGCCAGGAGGAAGACAGCCGATAGGATAGTCTGGCGCTCTCTCTTCCAAACCTCTACACCTCACGGTAGAAGGGGAACGACTAAGTAAGTAAGTGTCAACTAGTGGCGTAATTTTTTCTTTAAAAACCACAAATTGCGTCTTCAAGACTTTAGATTCAAACACGTGTTTAGACCGTCACATTTTTTTTTCTTTTATCTCCGTTTCTACCCCGTCTAAAAGGATAGGCCGTTAGTTTGCATGTCCTAACTAGTTAGTTTTCAATGACCCTAGAAAACGCTGGCGTAGGTGAAGAAGCAACGGCATATCTTACCTATATTTTTATCCCTACATGTTATTTTACCTGTTATCTTTATAAATGGAGGAATTTTAACGTTGCATCACTGTAATTTCACCACATTAACTGAATTTGAAAGACTGAGCAATCGTTTTTATCAAAACAACACGAAACCTCACAATCATTATCAAGAACTATGGTTACACCAGCATATTCTTCAGAGAACAGGCTATATTATATAGTCTGTCAGTAGACAGAGAAACAAAGAATTCATCAAGTTGATTTTTGTGTCCAATTTTTACCAGAATGCGCTTCTACAGCAGAATAAGAGCACTGAGGTCCATCAAGAAGTAACAAATCCAAAGCAAGATACGGTGTTATCTATGCTAAAAGAATCTCTCAATCAATTTAGATGTAGACTTCCCTGAGCAAGAGACACTTTTCAAGGCCTATCAAAATTGAAGCATGCGATCATTTTGAACCAGGTTTCAAGGTTCCCCATTTCAGAATTACTGTTTATACATATTGAAGGAAACAACATCAGCACGACAGACGGAGTAATGCAGAAAAATAAACTTTTGGATTGGTTTACTTCAACATGAGACATTTAAAAAGCTCACCACCTAAAACATCTACTTAAAAAAATATTTAAAGGCTTTATCTGGGTTTTTTTTGTGTGACAGTGTTTGGCTTTTTCTCAAAATTGTAATCTGGCAACCCCGCATTGGAGTCACCACTGCAGCCGGTGGAAACCGACATCAAACTTTAATACGTTTTTGCAGCGGCGGTTGTTGTTGTTGTTTTCGTCTACTATGTTGCTGTAATACCCTGTTCAATGCAGCGGCGGTGCAGCAATTTGTTTCACTTAATGAGATTGCTTGCCTCTTGCACAACCTCATATTAATCGCGACATGCCTGAGGAAGAGCAGTTCTATACTCTCTTTGACTCATCAGATACCCCCCGGAAACTACTCAGGGCAAAGCGATATATAAATATGCAAAATACTTATCTCACGTGCATTTACAGAGATGTTCATTTACATCATCAGCTAAAGTATTGCATTTCAACCGTACTGGTCAAGTTGAACACATTGTACAATCTGGCATGTCATAGAAGCGTCGGTCCTGAGCGGCTAGTGTGCTCCCACATGAAGCAACTGCCATTAAATATGCAGTGACAATAATGGCAACTCGATTTGGCTGTCGTGTTTGTAATTACATAGGACATGAATTATAGATTTGATCTGGTTATCTTTTTGTTATCATCTTGCACATCAAATGCATGTGTGCGTTGATAATTTTGAGCGAAAGCAATCATGACTATAATCAAGTTCTTCCCGCACTTCACATTTCCATATCACAATTGTTGTGGTAAGCTCACGTGTAAATAAACAACCAAACACACTTACATGTCTATCTAATTTATCGTTTTATCTGTATCGTTATCTCTGCCTGTCTATCCATCGATATATCATCCAGCTATCAATTATCTCTATGTCTATCTGCCTCTCTGTCTATCATTACTTGAATGTCCACTACTATATCCCCTAATCCTCCAGTCAAATAGCTAATAGATTATCTACATTATTAACAAGACTGTTCTGGAAGAAACACCACTACAAAATGTAGAATCATACACATACCTTGTTGGAGAGGCAGACAACGATATCAAATAAAGAATACAAAAGGCTAGAAGAGCTATAATTGCGTTGGAAAATAAATGGAGATCAAAAGAAATCAACTGTAGGCCTAACACAAAAATCTGAATTTTCAATTGAAATGTCAAGTCATTCCTATTGTATGGTTCTGTCAAGTCAGTCCTATTGTAGCCTATGGTTCTGTCAAGTCAGTCCTATTGTATGGTTCTGTCAAGTCAGTCTTATTGTATGGTTCTGTCAAGTCAGTCCTATTGTATGGTTCTAAAAAAATGGACAACAGCACAAACAACAACCAAAAAGCTGCCAACTTTCACAAATGGATGTTTGCCTAGAATAGAATAATTGAAGTGGTATGGCCAGATCCAGACAAGCGCTAGTGGAACAAGAGATGAGGAGATACTAGAGATGGAAAGGACACACAGCGAGGAAACACAATGATAGCATTGCCAGATGGTCCTTGTTCTGGAAGCCCCCGGGTAAGATAGGTAGAGAAAGACCAAAGAACACGCGGAGAAGAGAGCTGGATGATGGTGATGAAGAAGACATGAAAGACCTTGAGCTGATGGCACGGGACAGGAAGACTTGGCATAAGTTTGTTGAAGACCTGGGCTCCTTGGGTAGTTGAAAGTTGATGAATGAAGATCTACATATTATTATGAAATAAAATGGAACCAATAGGAGATAATCTGACTTTGTGAAAGGCTAGGCATTGCTGCTACACACCCACTAATCATGAAATACGAACTCCTAACTAGATAAAAAGTTATACATAGCGTGAAGGTCTAAGAAACCAAATGAGGAAATAATGGGGAGGAAACACCTCCGATCACTAATAACAAAGAAAGTATGTTTCGGTGTATATATTGCAGAAATCTGTTTTGTTGTGTGGATTGAGTAATATGTTTCGTTGTACAGACTGCAGAAATGTATTGTGTTGTATAAACTGGAGAAACATGTTTCGGTGTGTAGATGGGAGAAACCTGTTTCGTTGTGTAGATGGGAGAAACCTGTTTCGTTGTGTAGATCGGAGACATCTGTTTCGTTGTACAGATTGGAGAAACCTGTTTCGTTGTATAGATTGGATAAATGTATTTTCTTGTGTAAATTGGACTCACCTGCTGGCTATACATATTCAGTCTATTTCCTGCAATGTGTATACAAGGTAATTTCGGAATGGGGGACCTGAAACCTGGTTCAAAATTATCACATGCCTCATTTTGGTAGGCTTTGAAACGTGTATCTCTAGCGAAGTCAACATCTAAATTGATTGCTTCTTCTAGCATAGACAAACATCGTATCTTGCTTTAAGATTTTCTACTTTTTGATGGACCTCAGTGCTCTTGTTCTGGTGTAGAAACGCATTCTGTTAAGAATTCGACACCAAAATCAACTTGATAAATTCTTGTTGTTTGCCATCTGATATCATAAAATCTGTTCTCTGAAAGACTATGTTGGTGCAAGCATAGTTATTGGTAATTGTGGTGGGTTTTGATGTTATGAATGTTGGTGTTGTATTTAATTTGTAACTGAGGTCAAGCTGTGACGGCCCCTGAGTCTAACAATTGATCGGGTGTGTTCTCAGGGAACCGTTCTGCTACCACCCTAAGATCTCACTCAGAGTTATATTTTACACTTAGAATAAATGATGACTGCGTCTAAATGTCTAGGGTAATGTAAGTGTGGTGTGATAGTAACCCAATACACAAACACACACACACACACACAGATATTAAATTCTATGATCAACTCAACTAACACAGTGTTTTAAATTTGGTATTTAACACTTTTTTTACTATTTATTTTGTCCTGAACCTAATATTATTTTGGTCAGGACTATCGAAATCAAATGAAATCAATATATATATATATATATATATATATATATATATATATATATATATCCCTGTCATTATTCGCAAATATTCTTTTCACTTTAGACACTTTATTGAGTGGAAATGGTTTTTATTTTATACAGTATATTATTATATGGTAGATAGTTGATGAATCGTTCCGTGCCAGGACTTATGCACTTATCTGGCACGTGAAGCTAGATAATAGTTGTCTTTCCGGCCAACGGCCACTGTCTCAATCTTCCTGGGGCAATCTTGGTAGAGAGCTTGTACCAAGATTACAGTTCCAGTGGTAGAGAGCTTGTACCACTACAGCAACCTCCACTTTCTCACTGTTTATTATATTCAGGAAGCTGGCACTAGCATAGTGCCAGTAAAAAAAAAACCTGCAACATGAAGATTATTGTTTGTCTTAACATAATATCTAATCCACCAAATCCACAATTAATAATGCATTCAAAATAAAAGAACAGGGTCAGATCTCTCTGACCAACCCAGCTCATCCAATCTAGATTGATGGAACAACTTGTACCAGTTTTCACATTCCTCTCCTCTAATGGCTACAACACCTCTGCCATTATCATTGATCTTTTTCCATAAAATAAGGTAGGTGATATGATCCCTGCTGACAACCTATGTAATCTTTTGGTTCTACACCTCTGGTAGTTTGTTAATATGGTGGAGCAACACATAAGCCTTGCATAAGTCTGCTAGTGACTTATGTACTTACAGTCGTAAAATATCTTCATTACCCAAGTCGTACAACACAATTAATAATATAAATAATGTTAATAATTTATGTCTTACCACAAATTCAATGAATAAACACAGGAACGATGACTTGGCACAGATTCAGCTTTGCTGCTGGCGAGACTATGAATTTTTATTTATTTAGTTTAGTTTTATTTAAAATTCACACTTCTAGTACATCGTCCTGCTCAAGGGACAGATTCTTAGACAAATGGCGTCCAGCCTTCAAAGTTTTCATTAATATTAAATGTGTTGGCCAATGAGACCATGCGACTATCAATTTGAATCGAAATTTAAAAAAAAACAAAATTCCAAACAACTATGTGCTACTCTGCAAAATATATTTAGTTTTGGGCTAACCAATAATACCTCTCCCTCTTCCTAACTCCACCCAATCAGATTAGATGTACCCTCTTCTGCCTCATTTCAACCACGTTCAAAAAATGTTATGGATAAAATAAGCAGGCATGAGTCCGTTCGTCAGTCTGTCCTAGCATATATAGTATTATTGCAATATCTTGGTTATTAATTGGACGATTTTGTAAATTGAAAGATATTATTGATCAGGAGACCATATTCCATTAATATATCTAAGTTTTATGACCAGATTCCATTTAGTTTGTAATTCCATATTTTTCCTTTTGAATAAATATACACCATCTGTTTCCCTCTCTCCAACGCTTTTTTCAAACTAAACCGACATTGTCTGGGTTTACTCTACAATACAGGAAATGAGAGCGGTATGTGTGTTTATATATTTCCACTGCGTGACTATAGGACAATACAAGTATTGGCCTTGCGTCGTATTTTCAAATCTGCCACTAGCAATATCGCGCGTACGTTACAATTTGTGATTCCAAACAACGCGTGCTGATAGTAGCATTCTTCTGTCTCTCCTTTCCCCTCCTTCTTGTCTCTCATTCCGTCTAGAACAAAAATTACGCCTCGATTTGTTTCAAACATGTTACATTTATTTTCTCTACCGTAAGGCCTATTGAAAGCGATATGTTTGCAGGCGGGGCGAAGAAGCTAATCGCAACCCAATATTTTATTTCTACATTCTTTAAGTTATAAATGTGGGTTATTTGAACTGTTGTCCGTACAGATTTCGCTTTACGACATAATCTCCCCGGTTTGAAAAGCTGACACCAATAGTGAAGCTTTCAATATCTGGACGACAATCAAGTTCAAATTAAGTTAACCTGCCTTTACTCTGCCCTTATATTTATCATGGATTTCTGCCGTGGGGTCATTCAAAATAGGCACGACTAAAGAAATCTGCCTCAGACCTCTGCAATCCACGAACATATTTTTCAGCGGCAGGTGCGACTGCCTGTCTTATGCTGATTATAAATCATTTATCACCATTCCTCTTCCCTGAGTCTGTCCCATGACATGTCCAGAGTGTATTAGATGTTTCTCTAAGTTACAATAATTATGAGGAGGTAATCTATAAATGGTGATGGCAGAGTTATGTAGGGGATCCATTAATTTCTCCATCAGCCTGGATAATCACTCGGAGTAATTTCAATCCAAAAAAGCAACATTTGCCTTCAATGTGCCCCCTCCGATGTGCACACTGCCATTCATTGGTCTGAGCTCAGGCTTGACTTAAATTTGGAAACACCCTCTACTAATAGTTATATATCGTTCTATAATATGCCACTCAAATGGAGGCCATATTCACCAACTGTATTATCCGCCTAACGACAATTTGGTGATATAATATAATAGGTGGGAAATGAATTTCTGCATCAGAAATCAATTTGCCCTTTTAGCATTGCTATAATATGTGGGTGATCTACATCCAATGTCCGTACAATACTTCCAATTGGACTGGGTGGGGCCGGTTAACTACCACTGTCACCGGTGCCCTCATGATGCTAAATTAATAGCCATATTGTGAAGCGATTTGAGCATTTTCCCAATTCCTCAATCGTCCACTCCCCACTTTTCTTACGTTAACCTTTTGTTTCGGTTTCAAATTTGGCTGATTATCTTCAATGCTAATATTTGCCAGTTCCCGGAATGCTGCTTCAAATTGAGCCAAGGATGACTGGTCTTTGTTTCTGTTTTCTCTGGGTGCCATACGCAGAGTTGCCAATCTAAATATTTTAGGGGAAGACTGTTTGTGGGAAGGTACATACCTATCCTCTGTGTCTACCTTATTATGTTTGTTTTCCTTTTGATTTTTAGGCCCATGTTTTTCATAATGCTTGGCTAGCATCTGTTTATTAATTTTCCAACATGTGGAATTTACCTTGCAGCACTGGTCACAAGCCTCAACAAATTTTTCAGTGTCTTCAGCTACGCCTGGCCAGAAATATGTCACAGATGTCCTTTGACGGGTGATTCCACTCCTCTGATGTCCCCCCTCTGGTACAACATGTGCTTGCGCCATCACTTGTTGTCTATAACTCCAGGGCAGAACTAACTGTCCATATCCATTGGGTCCTGCTCTAGCTTTCCTGTAGAGCAGTCCCTCCTTCCAATAAAATTGTCCTTTTCTAGGGTGAGTATGGCTGTTTGGCAATTTGCCAAAGCAAGGTTTTAAT
This sequence comes from Oreohelix idahoensis, assembly GCA_024509875.1. Taxonomy (NCBI): domain Eukaryota; kingdom Metazoa; phylum Mollusca; class Gastropoda; order Stylommatophora; family Oreohelicidae; genus Oreohelix; species Oreohelix idahoensis. The sequence goes on from JAMPIV010020293.1 coordinate 131,555, forward strand.
GATTTGTCCTTTGCCTGGGCCTTTCTCATCTGCTTAGGATGAATGTGTAGTGGTGGTGTTTCCTCCTTACTAGGGATCGACCTGACCTGAAGCGTGGCCATTACCACAGGTTTTACAGGGCTTCCTAGAAACACATATTTCTTGCCTAACACCAGCGGGTAGTTAGGGTCGTCACACACGGCTGCTCTAATCACTCCTTCCACGTACCTAGTCTTGACATTGATCTCGGCTACGTGAAGTGTCATGGTAGCTGTTCCCTTTAGGGCCCCTTGTATTTCCACTTTCTCTGTGGTATACTGGTCAGGGTGCACCAGGGTTGCACTCACAACAGAGTCATATTCCAAACCGGAATCGTAAAGGCACCTGACTCTGGCACCATTACATGTCACTTCTTCACAGATGGGGGGATGATGAGGTTCATGCTGTTCTGTAGGCAAGTCCTTCTTTCTTCCCTTGTCCACTGTTATCATGCATGCCACGCGATATGGAGGAACTTTCCTACCACAGTCAATTGTATTATGATTATTCATCCTACATATTTTACAATATTTTCCTTCCTGTCTGAAGGGTCTCCTGTCATTGAATTGTGGGTTTCTATCTCTATGGTCAAAGCTTGACCTACCAAAGTTGGGTTTACCTCGGTTTTCCTGATCTTTATTTTCAAATTTATTAGAGTTTTGTGGGGCCTTATAATTTTCTACATGCTTCTTCTTTGTGCCAGCCACTTCTGCCTGGGCCGCCTGATACCTCTCAGCGACATTAAGTACCTCACCCAACCTCTCTGCACCTTGTTAAATGAGAAACTTTCTCAGGTCTGGAGCCATGGACTCCCTTAATTGCTCTATCATGATCATCTCTTTAAGATCTTGGGTCATCCCCAGAGCAGTCCATTTCTCCAAATAGGTTTCCAACCTGGCAGAGAATTGGGGGTATGTCTCTCCAGACAAAAGTTTGGCATTTCTAAACTTCTTACGATAAAATTCACCATTCTTCTAATATCTTAACAACAAAGCCTGAATGACTCTATGTCATCATCTTTATCAACAAAATGATCTAAATGGAATCCCTTGACTGAGTTGGAGGCCCCCTGACTAGCAATAGCATCAGAGGTAGAGGGGCTGGTACCATTTTCAGGAGCATGGCCTTGTAATTCCAACTCCCTTAGTCGTAACTCGTGCTCCCTCTGTAATCTCTTATCCTCTGCTTCCCTTTCTGCAATCTGTCTTCTTTCCTCCTTTTCTGCTTCCATCTGCATCTGCAGTCGTTTTTCTTCAGCCCTAATTCCTTAGCTTCAGCCTCCAATTTCTTTTCTTCAAATTGGAGCCGTTTAATCTCAGCCTCTCTATCAGCCTCTAATGCCCTAGCCTCTTTGTCAGCCTCAATCTGTAACCTTTTAATTTCTTTCTCAGCCTCTAATTTTCTTTCGGCCTCCCTTTCTTCCCTATCTCTTGCAATAAATTTGTCAACTTCAGCTGTTACATACTGGACCAGCTCTGGCCCATCTATACCCATCTCTTTTTCAGCCAGCACAGCAGCAGATCTAAACTTGGCCAAGTCTGCCATTCTGTCTTAAGCAACTTTAATAATGTTCTAAGACAAATTTAAACTCTAATAAACAAAGTACCAACTATGATTAATTAATTAACTACTGGCCGTGACAATTCATCAACTGTTAATTTCCACCTTAAAGTACTTTTATCTTTATTATAGGATATTTTTAACCTCTAGGGACAATAGTGATACAATATTGAATTTTATAATAAATGATAATTTTAAATCCCCGAGCGAGCTACCCAATATAAGTGGTGCTATGAGAAGTTCAAATCCCGGACGAGCTTTCCAATATATCTGGTGGGTTTTGATGTTATGAATGTTGGTGTTGTATTTAATTTGTAACTGAGTGAGATCAAGTTGTGAAGGCCCCTGAGTCTAACAATTGATGGGGTGTGTTCTCAGGGAACCGTTCTGCTACCACCCTAAGAACTCACTCAGAGTTATATTTTACACTTAGAATAAATGATGACTACGTCTAAATGTCTAGGGTAATGTAAGTGTGGTGTGATGGTAACCCAATACACAAACACACACACACACACATAGAGATATTAAATTCTATGATCAACTCAACTAACACAGTGTTTTAAATTTGGTATTTAACAATTTTTTTACAATTTATTTTGTCCTGAACCTAATATTATTTTGGTCAGGACTATCGAAATCAAATGAAATCAATGTGTGTGTATAAATAAATAAATAAATAAATAAATATATATATATATATATATATATATATATATATATATATATATATATATATATATATATATATATATATATATATATATATATATATATATATATATATATATATATATATTTATTTATTTATTTATTTATTTATTTATTTATTTATTTATTTATATTTATTTATTTATATATATATGCAATTTAATTAAACAAAAGGGACAATATGTCCAAACACATAATTTAAAATCTAAGAATAATGTTAATATATCTCTACTACTGTTTAACTGGTACTAGATGGCGGGTTGTGGATTGTACATCATCCCCTGTCATTATTCGCAAATATTCTTTTCACTTTAGACACTTTATTGAGTGGAAATGGTTTTTATTTTATACAGTATATTATTATATGGTAGATAGTTGATGAATCGTTCCGTGCCAGGACTTATGCACTTATCTGGCACGTGAAGCTAGATAATAGTTGTCTTTCCGGCCAACGGCCACTGTCTCAATCTTCCTTGGATACAACACCTCTGCCATTATCATTGATCTTTTTCCATAAAATAAGGTAGGTGATATGATCCCTGCTGACAACCTATGTAATCTTTTGGTTCTACACCTCTGGTAGTTTGTTAATATGGTGGAGCAACACATAAGCCTTGCATAAGTCTGCTAGTGACTTATGTACTTACAGTCGTAAAATATCTTCATTACCCAAGTCGTACAACACAATTAATAATATAAATAATGTTAATAATTTCTGTCTTACCACAAATTCAATGAATAAACACAGGAACGATGACTTGGCACAGATTCAGCTTTGCTGCTGGCGAGACTATGAATTTTTATTTATTTAGTTTAGTTTTATTTAAAATTCACACTTCTAGTACATCGTCCTGCTCAAGGGACAGATTCTTAGACAAATGGCGTCCAGCCTTCAAAGTTTTCATTAACATTAAATGTGTTGGCCAATGAGACCATGCGACTATCAATTTGAATCGAAATTTAAAAAAAACAAAATTCCAAACAACTATGTGCTACTCTGCAAAATATATTTAGTTTTGGGCTAACCAATAATACCTCTCCCTCTTCCTAACTCCACCCAATCAGATTAGATGTACCCTCTTCTGCCTCATTTCAACCACGTTCAAAAAATGTTATGGATAAAATAAGCAGGCATGAGTCCGTTCGTCAGTCTGTCCTAGCATATATAGTATTATTGCAATATCTTGGTTATTAACTGGACGATTTTGTAAATTGAAAGATATTATTGATCAGGAGACCATATTCCATTAATATATCTAAGTTTTATGACCAGATTCCATTTAGTTTGTAATTCCATATTTTTCCTTTTAAATAAATACATGTATACACCATCTTTTTCCCTCTCTCCAACGCTTTTTTCAAACTAAACCGACATTGTCTGGGTTTACTCTACAATACAGGAAATGAGAGCGGTATGTGTGTTTATGTATTTCCACTGCGTGACTATAGGACGATACAAGTATTGGCCTTGCGTCGTATTTTCAAATCTGCCACTAGCAATATCGCGCGTACGTTACAATTTGTGATTCCAAACAACGAGTGCTGATAGTAGCATTCTTCTGTCTCTCCTTTCCCCTCCTTCTTGTCTCTCATTCCGTCTAGAACAAAAATTACGCCTCGATTTGTTTCAAACATGTTACATTTATTTTCTCTACCGTAAGGCCTATTGAAAGCGATATGTTTGCAGGCGGGGCGAAGAAGCTAATCGCAACCCAATATTTTATTTCTACATTCTTTAAGTTATAAAGGTGGGTTATTTGAACTGTTGTCCGTACAGATTTCGCTTTACGACAGTAATGCTTGTGAGGTTTTGCGTTGTTCTGATAAAAACGACCGGCCATTCTTTCAAATTCCGTAACAACAGATATTGTAAACACAAAGAACAAGTAGTTGTTGTATTTCATTTAACGGTCAAGTTTTTAATTGTGTATCCAACTTTGCTTAGGCTAGCTAAGCAGGATTGAAATAAGTCTTTATCTGCTCCCACTTCATCATAATATTAAAAACAACCTTTTCTCGCACCAGCCACCTAGTTGATGAAGGTTTTATTTTCAAAGGGGAGAAGGACAATTTAAGAAGGCTGAGATTACGTTGTTTATCTTTCTAATGGAACAGCAAGAAAACTTTTGAATAAATATTGCCATGTTGTTTGATTACAGGTCATGAAGAAGTTTCCATCAAAATTAAAAATTATTTGACTGTCAAAGAAGATATGACATGAAAATGTTAATTAATGTCACTGCATCGACATATTATTGAACCACCATTAGTTGCCTCAACATGTGAAGACCATCATCCCTCAAGAGGCAAACAAATTAGGAGAGGGGAAAAGGTGCTAGGGCTTAATGGAGACTGCAAAATCATGACGTCACCTGGTGGGTTCATCATCATCATCAGTTTCCATCTCCACATCAAAGGTCGGCTGCATTGGATCTCCAACGTCTTCTGTCTCTCATCTTGATGGTGCACTCTGATAGACTCTTTCCAGTCTCTTGTCTTGATGGTGCACTCTGATACTCTTTCCTGTCTCTTGTCTTGATGGTGCACTCTGATAGACTCTTTCCTGTCTCTTGTCTTGATGGTGCACTCTGATAGACTCTTTCCTGTCTCTTGTCTTGATGGTGCACTCTGATAGACTCTTTCCTGTCTCTTGTCTTGATGGTGCACTCTGATAGAACTCTTTCCTGTCTCTTGTCTTGATGGTGCACTCTGATAGATTCTTTCCTGTCTCTTGTCTTGATGGTGCACTCTGATAGACTCTTTCCTGTCTCTTGTCTTGATGGTGCACTCTGATAGACTCTTTCCTGTCTCTTGTCTTGATGGTGCACTCTGATAGACTCTTTCCTGTCTCTTGTCTTGATGGTGCACTCTGATAGAACTCTTTCCTGTCTCTTGTCTTGATGGTGCACTCTGATAGATTCTTTCCTGTCTCTTGTCTTGATGGTGCACTCTGATAGATTCTTTCCTGTCTCTTGTCTTGATGGTGCACTCTGATAGATTCTTTCCTGTCTCTTGTCTTGATGGTGCACTCTGATAGACTCTTTCCTGTCTCTTGTCTTGATGGTGCACTCTGATAGACTCTTTCCTGTCTCTTGTCTTGATGGTGCACTCTGATACACTCTTTCCTGTCCATCTGTCTGAGTTATCTTCACCCTTTTAGCGCTGTCTTCCTCTTGCACGTTTGCCTTCAACTCTTCCTTCTGTTACTGGTCTTCAATAAGGTGTTATGTCTTTTTACGTGCCCAAAATATTTTAGCTGTCTTCTTCTTTGTACACTCTCAGACGTCCACTTGAAGGTTTTCAATGAAAGCAGTAGTCAGCTTGAGGTTATTTGAATCTCCGTAGAGCTTTTCCACGAATGGTACTGGTGTCCGCAATATGCACTTTCTCTGTTCCGCATATGTTGGGCAACTTAAAGCAGATGTTTAGCAGTCATTTTATCAGTGCCACAGTAGATCAGTAGTTCCTATCTTTAGCTTGTTGAATAGATGGTATCTCAATCTGTTGTGGCCATTGCAGAGTCTGAAGATTACCACTTGTTCTCTTCTGTTGAGCTGGTAGTATGCATCATTTTGTGTGTGACCTGGATGCTCTACATCCCATTTGATTCAATATCTGATTCTGATAAAACTCTTTGCCTCCTCAAAAGTTACTCTTGCATCAAGCTGAGGTAGATTTTCACCTTCCTTTGCCAATCTGTCAGCCTCTTCATTGCTGGTGATGTTACAATGAGATGGGATCCATTGGATCACAACACTTTTAGCTGTCTAATTTTGATCACCTTCATTAATGCTCTTTCCATTGCTAGTGTGGAGAGATTGGATGTTGAGTAGAAAATTAGAAAGTAGTTCCCAGAAATGGAGAACAGAACTGGTTAACCAGAGGTAGGGTGGGCACAAGACAAGTCAGGTAGTTAACTGCACAGTTCTCGATAGCTAAGTCACCTTCTCGCTAGACCTATCCTATGCTCCAGGGGTATTATATAAACACGTGAGTGCAGCTCGTATTTATTCCATACCAATTTAAAAATATTAATATTTCTTTGACCACACAACGAAATTATAACTGGATTTTAAATAATTCAGTAACTGCATTTATAAACAAATCAATGCACTTTATTGATTTATGTATAGTAAAAGTTTAGCACCTTGGTATATCAATATCTTAAAAGATTTCACACAATTTACAAAAGTATATTGTCACTGTTTGGTCGTTTTCATCATATTATTGGCTTGGGTGTCCCGGTTTGTGTTTTTATGTTTAAGCTGTACTTAATTAACTTGCTTCACACGTTGTAGTAGCTGAATTCCCTCGGTCCTTAAAACATCTGGACATTGAAGACGCTATGCTTATGCTAGGAAGAGTGTTGTTCCACTGTTAAACATTTTACAATTTCCAAAATCGTTTCACATTTTTCACTACTAGTTGAACCTGCAAAATATAACCAGGTTATGGTATCTGTAGTTTTTAACCAAGAAGCTCCTCTGATGCTGACTGGCCACTGTTGGTACAACAGTACCATACCATGTTAAAGACATTTTCCAAACCCATTCATGATTACCCCCCTTTAGCGTTATGCCATAGTTAGCAAAATTGTTTCTCTTACAATACATCGACAAAATGTGCCGAAATAAAAGACAAGAAAGAAAAGAGAAGATGAAATCTTTGAGCACAGCACCCAAAAGCAAAGCCCCAAAAAGGACTGTAAGCTTTTATTGCTAGCGTTGGTCAGTCCTAACAAGGACCTCTAGATGAGCCAATGCTGTCCAGGATTGAGGTTATACAGTTGTGGAATCCAACTTCCTTCGGGCACAATGCATGATATAGACATAAAGATTTATGTTAATCACACAATTAATTTTAAATATTCATCAATTTTAAATGTACATTAATTCACTAAGATATTGTGTAAGCTTATAGGTCTATACAGACATACCCTCAGACACAGTGGTATTTTAAAGTCTGTGGCTGTTTGAAGCTTTGATCTACAGTTGTGGCTTCTTCTCAATTATCTTGTTATGCTGTGGGTTAAGACTTCTAACTATAAGCATCAGCCCTCTGGATATCTCCTCAGCTCTGTCAGATCTTGAAGTGATTTCAGGAAGTAACAATGTCTGAGACGGGTTTATATACCTAACCTAACCCTTGCATTCCCAGAGGTCCGCTCCTGAATTCACTTTTTCGCTTGTAAACTTTCGTGGGATTTCAATTCTGTTATACACATTTACCCACTAAATCATAATTTCCTCATCAAATACCAAAGATAATAATTTCCCACTCCTATAATTACATGTAATAGTAGTTGCAGTTCAAAATAAATATCCTTTTCGGGGCATTACCCATATGGAGCCGTGGTAGCATAGTGGTTAGTGCACTGGCTTCCTAGCAAAGTGGTCTGTGGTTCGATCCCCAGATGAGGTGGGATTTTTTAGGCCGCAAACGGCTCCTGGGTCGACCCAGCCCCATATGGGTACCAGAGCAACTCTGGGAAGGTTAAGGCGGCCGGCGTGATGCCGACCACATCACCCCTAGTGTGCCGACGGTCAAGATAATATGGGCCTAACACCATATTCCCAATATGCCTTAATGGACGTGTAACGGGTTCCTTTTTTCCTACCCATAAAGTTATAGCAAAATTTCTGTTGTGCAATTCATAATTTATCATAAAGACGCTAGTTTACGTGGCAATTCCAGAGTGTCTTGCCCGTGTATGACAGCTAGGTTTCTAGGACATCTTTATGTTTTCTCCTCTGTGGTGGGTTAGAATCTCTTTTAATGCTCTTGCAAGTGTCTCTGTCTCCAAGTCTATGACTTCTGAGTTATGAAGGTCTTCCCTTCTTTAAAACCCTCTGCTTCTATATTACTCACAGCTTCGAGTTTCTTCTATCACCATCTATGACTTTCTGGTGGTAGCAGCTGGTAGAACGTCATAATAAAGCAATGAGAAACACCACAGTTAACAAAATAAGGCATATTCATCATCATCACTTTTCAGCTCCCTGGGAAGCATAGGCCCTCCAAGCCCTCATATCCTGTGCCATTTGATCAAGTTTGTTCCATGTCTTGTTTATCCCTTTCATTTCCCTCTTCAGCATTGCCAGCGTCTTCTTCTCATCTCCTGTTCCACTGGCGACCTATTTGATACTTGTTATTACTTCCACATTTGTGATCTTACTTGACCACTTTTTACATCTTTCTATTCTATGCAAGCATATTTATAAGAAATATTTTAAAAGGCAGTCCCATACTGCGGTAGGGGAGTGAAGAGTAAGAGACTTCACTATACTAGGTGCAGCATCAACAGGTGAAGTGACCAGTTCCCTTCGTCGCTGCCTTCTCCTTCCCTAACTCAAGAGCAAAGGCAGGTACTCATTTGCAGCTGGGTAGACTGGAGCGTATCGATTCCATGAATTGAACCGGTCCCTTTTGCCACGAGAGATCAGCGCTCTAACCATTCTGTCAATCGGACACTCAAGACAAATTAATGAAACAAACTTGTTCAAACTATTTAGTGTGACAGAATGCATACGTTGCAAATAAAGCTGATATGTTAACCTATGACAGACAGAAAAAATTCAATTGCTGCAGAGTATAATTTATACAAATAAAAGTCACAAGTTTTTAAAAAAAAAACTAATAATAATAATTAGCTCTTAATGAACTTACCAGTTCTTAAATCTGTATTATTGGGGGTGGGATGGGGTAAGGGGAGAGATATATGTGTTGCTGATTCTAAGACAATTCAGTACATGGGGTATTCAACTTTCACCAGATTTTATTATCTATGTCCTTGACAGAAGATTCTCACTCTGTTACTTTTATTTGGAATTAACAGATTTTAAGGGGTGATAAACAAAAGAAAAAAATGAAGTTTTTAGCAAAAAATATTACATTTTTAGATAAATGTAGAGTTAAAAATTAGTCATTTTGCTATCTTTTTATATGTTTATATTCAAGAAAACATTTGTGACAGATTTTTATAAGAATATTTTTGTAAGTCCTGTTCAGTGTATCATTTATTAATGAATTATGTAAAATGCTGAAATTTAGGCAATAAGCTGTAATATATAAATATTGATAACTCTTGAATATGAATGCAGATGGAAGGTACATGAGCAAAAACCACAGACTGAACAAGTTTCAAGTATAAACAGAGCTTTCTATCACACCCCCAAAGCAAGACGGTAACTTACTTCACACTTTTCCTCTGTAATTATTATCTGGACCTGCGAAGTTAACCACCTATCTGTCTTGTGCTACCCTCAATTCAGATTCTCAGTTCTTCACTTTATCTCTCACTTTGCCTTAATGGTAGATACTCCCAAAATAGCCATCTCGTGCCTTAATGGTAGATACTCCCAAAATAGCCATCTCGCCAGTCATCAATGGAACTGATAAACAGTACTGGAGACAGGTAAACGTGGAGCAATAAGTTCGCCTACGCCGCCAGGCATAGAAAAAAGAAGATATACTTTGAGTTGAATTAATGTCTGTTAACTAAATGATCTATTTAATAAAGGCCAAAATGCCAGGTCTGTTTTGGTTGTTCTTGTTTTGTTTCATTTATATCAGCAGTCAACAATTTTACCATTTTTGGCAAGCAGATATTAATAAAAATAAATACCTTCTTTTTCTAAGTCTGAAATGACACCTACTTCACATTACATATTACACATTTATTTACATTAGGTCAGTCCAGAATGCGATCTGAAGAAATTCTAAATAAAATAATTAATTTAGAATGCACTGAAGACAAAAGAAAAGTGAATTTAGAGCTTCAAACTGAATATGAAGCGTCCTTCCAGATGTATTTATTAGCTGTTGGATTTTGTGCACACACATTATTATTTGTGGCCAATTCAAGAACTGTGACAATAAATTTATCAGGACATTAGTGTGTGTGTCATTCTTCAGTGTTTTCCACTGTATTATTATTACTAATAATATTCTAATAACATTTGTTACAATTGTTTCCAGAACTGTAAATTTATCTATCGTCTAATTAAAAACTGTATGGCTATTTTTGCACCCAAAAACTGCTCTGGATACAGTAGGGAAAACCTCAATGGAGATAAAGAGATGCATAAATTCCCATTCTAACCCTGGTCTATTAGTCACCTCATTTTTCACTGTCTCAGTCTTAATTCAGCAACATTCTTGTGGATAGCGCCTTGTGTACATAATTTTTTTAAATATGAAAAGCCACTGATAAACATTAGGGAACACTTTTTGCACAGCTGTATGGACATTTTATAATAAGCTGATCTGTCAGAACTTAAACCTGGCTTACTTTGACATGAGGGATGTATATATACCGCTTTAGCGCCCACAGGTATCGAGAGTGGTGAAGCTGTGTGGGTGGAGGGATGTGCAATATCCTTCAGAATTGGTCAGGACAAATGATCAACCATCCCTAATATATGGAAGCATACCAGCATTTACAAGTGAATGGAAACCATAAAAGTTACACTTGGCTTCAAAACAATGGAACATCACAAACGATGGCAGTTTTCTATGAGTTCACAATTTAAAACAATGTTTAATTATGGTTCCATTTTTGTTTCTGATAGTAATATTACGTACAATAATTATGGTGGCTTTGTAATATTATAAAAATGTCCCTCCGTAAGTGGGGAATAGCAGCAGAATCATCAGCTGTTGGTTAAAGCCTTATTTTTTTAATCCAAGAACTGTGGCCTACCCTTACACAGCGGTTAAAGTGTTAATGATGTAGATAGGGGAAGAAGCACCTTCAAGAATCTCAAGAAAGACTCAACACGTAAGACACCATGGTTATATGTACACCGTCAATTTATTTGAAGATGAATGAATAACATGAGAGCTTGACCATTGCACATTGGATAGCTGTACAGAACCGCTCACGTCCATGTTTATTACATTTATAAATACAATTTGACTAATGAACCCCTTTATGTGTTACATATTGATTACACATTCTAAATATGCAAAGAGTAACAGGTAAGTGAACTTTATTTTCTCTCATGTCTCGAGCATACAATGGTAAACTCACGCACCAACATAACCATATGGCTGACAATCATTTTTTTTCTCTTCTGAACGTTACAGTTTCAATCTATACTTTTATTGACAACACTTTTTGCATACACATGTTCAGTATCAGACATCTATGCATATCCATGCCGTAAACAAACATCTACTCTCCAATACGCAGACACTGTAACAGACTGTGGAATTGGGTAAGTATGCTAGCAGAAATTATCCTGCAAAAACATCAGACATGGAAAGAACTTGAACTGGTGTACTGAATAAAGTTTTCTTTATGAAAAATTAATTAATCTGTTTACTTATTTTCTTCAGTGCATATGCACTGTAAACTCTAGAATGTATTTTCACTGATACTGAACAGGGTTATAGGAAGGTTTACTAAAAGCCAAGGGGGGTAATGGGAACACAAAAGGGTTAGCCAAAGCTACAGATGACCCACATATTACAAGGTAATGTCCAGAAAAAGTTACAAGCTAGTGTATCATGCAAACTGTACTGCACAAACTTAACTAGCTACTATCACTTTCAACATACAATGTGGTCAATCTTACAGGTGACTGTGATTTTATGTCTGAGTAAGCTATGTCTGATTTATTACAATAATTAATATACAAAACTGGTAAACTTACAGGTTCAGACTACGTTAAGTTTACAATTATTAAAGATCATTTAACCTAAAGGCCCAAAAACTCATCTGCTCAAGCTGTGGGACAACCAGCATTCATTTCTCACACTGTGATACTCAATATATTTGTATTTATATTTTATACAGTGTGAGCTAAATATACATTTTACAAATACACATGGTTAAATATCTGTTTTTTTTTTTCTTTTAACAACTATAGACAGAACAAAGCAAACATGCATTACAAATGCTAAACCTAATGACCAACAGTCAGATATTCACACACATCAAACATTTCACTACACACCAATCTCAAAACATTACAAGCATTAAAAAAACACAAGAGTTACACAAGTCCTCAACGATATCCAGTGTTAACAGAAGTTATATATACAGCAAGCTGAAGCTGATGCTACAATAATGCAAGTCAACAAAGGGGGTCAGAGTGGCTCAGAGGTATGGGGTCCGCCTCATATTCAAGAAGTACCGGGTTCGAATCCCAGTTGAGGGATTATAATTTATTGAAATATTTTTTTCAGAACCAGTGGTCCTAATTATGTCATACTCACCCCTGGTTTCATGGGTAGTGAGATTGGATGCCTAGCCTTCTCGGATAAGGGCGTAAAAATAGGAAGTCCCGTGTGCAAGTTAAAAATCCCACGGCAGTTGGAAATTGTAAAGAGTTGGAAATTGTAAAGAGTAGGATTATCAGGCCACTGCCCTGGCAAAATTTAAAAATTAGGAAACCTACCCACCACAAAAATATATAGAATGTGTGATTCCTATACATTATATACACACATTGTGATTCTCGCCGATGCTACAGAGTTCATGCACTGCGCTGAGATCCTCCTTGTGTGATCTAAGGGAGGAGATTGGAACACTGATGGCGTTGTCCGTGTGCAATGAAGATAGTCCCTAAAAAACCAAACCAAGTCAACAAAAGAGATATCAAGCAGCTTCAATACCAGAAGACAACATTTTAGAAGCATTGTATCAGAATGCCAGTAAAATAATATATTACAACTTTCTTACAATGTGTTACTGCGGCAACATGTTAGTAATAGCTTATATAAAGTATTACATTTTCCTAAAAATCACTGCTGGCTGCATTAGGTAAGTGACAATCAACAAATCCTTACAGATTTGTAACTGGCTAAGAGCACAAGTACCATTTACAAACCAAACAAACAATATAGCACAAAAAGAACAAACAAAAGTCCAGTCAAACTATTGAAAAATCAATCCTTACACTAATGCTCCGTATCAAAACATAACGGTAGTCCCACAGCAGAATACTGCCGCAGGGGAGGGAAGTGTTAGAGACTTCATTATACTCCCAAAGGCCATCGGGTAAGCCAATGTGGTTATAGTCAGATTTAAACTATTACGCTGAAAATACTTGGCTTCAGACATCGTATGAACACTTCCTTTAGAAAGTGTGTTTCAAGAAGCTAAACTGGTAAATGCTGTCCCATAGCAGATACTGCCATAGAGGAGTGGAGTGTTAGAACTTTATTATTATTAGGTCCAGCTTTATGAGGTGGGGTGACAAGTTCCGTTCTTTGCTGACTTTTTCTTCATTAACTCAATGAGCAGAGTCAGGTACCCCTTTACAGCTGGGTAGACTGCAGCATGACACTACCAGGTTTGAACCTGGAACCTGGTAACCTTGCCAAGAGAGGGAAGCGCACTAACCACACTGCCCAATGGATGCTCATATCAAAACGTGCGAAACAACTCTTTTCAAATGCAGAATATAAAACATTGTTCCTTTTGTTGTTTAAACGTTCTTTGATTTGTCAATATACCTTGAAAGATATGCGATCTGACATTGAACAAAGCTTATACATCCTAGACTGCAATGTCCTTCATATTTGGACATGCTCCCTAATATAACTGACAGACCTTGTATCTAGGTTGAACGGGAACCGCCTCGCCAACACAGGGCAAAACTATTTTTTTTAATCTGACATTGAATACAGCGCACCCAGTGACAAAAATTCAAATTGTGAGGAGTCCTCAGAAGTATAGGAAACATCTAATGAGTGAGCATGTGCAATATCCTCCAATACAACTCAAACAACCAGTGTTACTCCCTGGTTCCGAAAAACAGCTGATAAGAATTAGTCAAGGCACAATCAACAGCTGATCAGAAGCAGTCAAGGGATAACTGACAGCTGATCAGAAGTAGTTGAGGGAGAATTGTTGTAATTAATCATTAACTGTTAACACCAGAAAGCTACTTCCTGGTTTAAAAAAAAACAGCTGATCAGAAGTAGGGATCAAAGGATATTGTTGTAGCTAACTGTTAACACCACTGCTGCATTTTATTTTATTTTATCGACAAAAAATATATATACATTTCAGACAAGTTATTAATGAAGCACGGCTCCAGGAAAGGTAAAAAGGTAAATGATCCCATTACACGCCTATTGAGGCCTATTGGGAATATGGTGTTAGGCCCATATTTTCTTGACCATTGGCACACTAGGGGTGATGTGGTCAGCATCACGCCGGCCACCTTAACCTTCCCAGAGTTATTCTGGTACCCAATTCATGAGACTGGGTCGACCCCGGAGCCGTTTGCGGTCTAAAAAGTCCCACCTCAACTGGGGATCGAACCATGGACCACCGAGCTAGGAAGCCAGTGCACTAACCACTGCGCTACCGCGGCTCCCTCAGAAAGGGAGGGTTGTGCATAACCCATGACTCCACTCAGTTATATTATTTTATAATGCAGTGACTGAAATTTTTACTTAGTAATTATTTGACAATCAAGAAGTTACAGATGAATACTTACACAGAAGAGAACTGAAATGGTATGACACAGATGACCAATATTGATTTGTTGGAGAAAACCCTAGACAAATACCAGCCCAACAAGAGGAGATAAAGGACACCTAGTACTTGGTGCTAAGGAAAACTGGCTGATAACATTATAAGGCTGCCCTTGTTTTGGAATTCTTAGGGAAAAGAAAAGAGGGAGACCAAAAAATATGGTGAAGAGGATATAAGACAGACATGAAGGGCATAAGCAAGACCTTGAATGGATGGCACAGGACTGGAAGGCTTGGCATACATTTGTAGAAGACTTGTGCTCCACAGGGAACATGAAAACAGCAATAAATGAATGATCAGACCATCTCTGTTCTTTGTCACTGTGTTCCTGGAAATGTATTATTTCATCAGTGTCACTGATCCTTATATTTCATGACAGATTGCTTTGAATCATGACAGCTTATCTTAACTGTTTTGGAACAGCTGTTGTTTTTTTTTAAAAAAAATAAGTAATGTATAATAAAGCTAAAGTTATTTATGAACTTGATACGACTTTACATGTTGAAAAAATGTGAGAAATATGTGTTTAACAGAAGCAGACTGTTTTCTGTAATGGGAAAAATGAGACTGAAAGACTTGTCAAAGGGATAAATAAGACATGGAAATCAACCTTCAATGGATGGCACAGTACAGGAAGGCTTAGCATAAATTTGTTGAAGGAATATGCTCCAGACGGAGCTAAAGGGTAATGAATGAATGATCTGACAGTAAGGTTGACTTTATTAATTTGTATAGTAAATCACAATTGTACATTTGATTATTGATCCGAAATTACAGTATTAAAAACTGTGTTCTTCCTGTGAATGTAGATGATTTTGATCATTCTTACAAAGGCTCATCTAAAAGCTTCTGCTCTTTTTACATGAGCAGACTTCAAACTGTCAGTGGTCAAAACCATGGAAGATGCAAAACAATATATGAGGCCCACTGATTTCTTCAACTCTTTCAGACAAGAACTGGAGTGTGGCAAGTATACCTCTTCTAACTGGCTGTAAACTGGATTATAAAAACATCATCACCAACCACCAGAAATAGCTCATTCTGGATTTGGATGATAATCTTGCCCTTGTATTCCATTGTGGAATACTAGATGTTGGACAAGGTTTGTATACACAAAAATGAGTGTACATGTGACAAATGTCTGCCAGATTACACTTAACAGATCATCAAGGGGCTGAAAGGCACAGAATGAGACTGACTTCTTCAAGCTGTTTTTTTTTAAACTCTTGCTGCTTGTTAGCTATCTGTGCTAATTAACAAATCAATACGCACAGCAGCATAAGCCTGATAAACCCACTGTCTTCACAGAATTACATAGTGTAACACCTGATGTTGATACTGGATGGATGTACTTATGACTTGGAGTCTGACAGGAATAATGCAATAGGACCTTCATACTCAGCTTATGGTGCATTTATAACTTAAGGAAAACTTTTCCCTGGAAAACATATATATTTACATATTTACGATCGTGTCCAAACTATTTCAAAGCCCGCTGTTTTTTTCTTAGCACGCCATGGATCCAGTGTTTACAAACACCTGATAAATTGTAAATTACATAAACTTCCATCACTGAAAGTAAGATATGTTGTTGTTGTTGTTTGTGTTCGCTCGACCATATGTCACTCTTACATGCTGGCCTTTCTTTGAGCCATATGTACGTTGTGTCGAAGTTTACATCTGAGCTGCGATATCTGTGCCTTTTGGACCAAAACATCAGATTTCAGCACGCAATCTTTACGGGTTTGCTTTCTTTGAAAGTAAGATGAGTTAGAAGTGAAGTTTATGACACTTTTTAATGTTTCCTTGTAAGTAGCAATTGCGTTTCAAAGTATCGCAAGTCATATATGGAAGTATACAGAATGTTTAGAATTTTAGAATATCACCAACATTACTGCTATAAGACTGTCTTAAAAGTGGTCATAAAAAGATAGCCAACCTTCTGTAGTTAAGTGTACTTATAACTACTTACTGAATTTAACTGAAATAGATAATTATAATGTAAACTATCAGTTACTTGTTCCGTGAATTGTGGTTCTTTCAGATATTTTGCAAATAGATGTCATGTGTAATAGTTACCGTAATTTAATTATTTGAAGCTGGACTGTCAAAAAAAATGTATTGTGTTTCGAAAGCGGTCTTGAATAAAATGTGACTTTAATTATTTACTTAGTCATACTCCCCCGTGAATTTTCACATCCACATTTCTCCATTTTTCTTCCTCAGTTGTTTTTTGTTTTCTCATTAACCCAAATCCATTTAAAGCAAGAAAAATATTCTTTACTCATGGTGACAGACCATTAAATTATGAACAAAATGATATGTAACACTCTACACCAGAATTCAAGTTTTAAAAAGTAACAGAGCAGATTATATATCACATGCCCGACTACACAGAAACAAAAATATCACATTTGACAGTTTTTTTTTTTTCAACACACAATATTTAAAAACACTAAGAAAAATCTTTCATGTTTATCATGAACAAAAATGTACCAAAAAAAGTGATATTTTTCGTGAAAACAAATCAAAGCATGAACTTTTAATATGTATTTTCCCAGCTTTTAAATGAGCTACAAAATTACTGTAATTACTGAGCTACTGTAATTATGTTTATGCAAGCAAACCAAAAGATACCACAGTATATCTAAAACCAAGAAATAATACAATAGAACTAATAACAGTCATTTTACTATCAGAACTTAAAGAAGGAAATGAACAAAACTTTAAGACAGTTCACCATGGCATTTAACAAAAAATTTATATTAAATAATCTTTAGTACATAAATTTAATGGTAATCATATATGTAAGCAAGAACATTAAAACTATGCCCAAAAAAAGTGCTACATATTTTTATACAAAAAAATGCTGTTTAAACTCAGTTTTTTATTTGGAACAAAGAAAGTGTCAACACAGCATCCTAATGAGAAAGAAATAACATGAAAAAAAAAATCCACAAATCGCTCTTCATATTAAACTTTCACATTTATACACCACAGCCAATTTTTATGTTTGTTTTTCAAGCTGAAAACTAGGAGAATGAGTTTATTATATCCTTGCGGTGAAAAGCAGAATTTCTGCTGTCACACTTGTCTGCATGCTCTCAGTTCTGTATTATCTGAACTCAAGATCAAAGGAAAACAGTGAGTGGAAGGCAATATGGCAAAATTATTCAGCAATCATGGCACAATTTGTACAAATAATCAAATTAAAAAACCCAAGAGAGTAACTGTGTGCTTATCACAACAGCCAACGTGACTTGGAACAGGTGATGGCTTCAAAAAATGATGTGAAGCAAATTCTCATGGGTCAACTCATGTGACTACTAACAGATGTCACTGTCTTAGCAGCCCATATGATTTGAAAGAAACTTGTTTCAGAAACATCTCAACTCTAGAGGAATTCTCAACAGCTTATGTCACTTTATGATATATCTTTTTTGAAAACAGCTTATGTGGTTTGTATGAATAAAATTACTCCACAAATCATTTTCTGAACTCTTGAACAAATACTTGTGTGTTTCACAACAAACTGTGTCACTTCCAGCTGATGTGGATTTCAGTAACAGCCAATGTCATTTACAGTTTCTCTCAAATGTGTGAGCTAAACATTAATTTTGTTTATTTTTTTTAAATTTTTAAATAATACTGGTGAATGCATTAATGCAGACAATGCCATGTAAATATATGGCATACCTTCTCCTTGGCCGCCCACAAAGGAAATGGTTAGCAAAGAAAATAATAAGTGTTCCCATAAAATAAGTCTAACGTTGAAATTTGGAGAGCTTGAGATTTGGTCTTGTCTTTGATCCACCATCACTGAACATTAGCTCTTGGTGACGAGAGTTTGAGATACTGGTCTAATAATTTAGTACTTTAGTAACGTTTAAGGGCATATCTTACATAATTTCCCATGTCAGAAATATCAAACTGGTAACAAGAAGTGCAAATAATTTGGTTTGATAACATAGTGAATCATGTTAGGGAGAAATATTTGGAACATAGAACCTTTACAGAAATAAATAGCTAGTTCCTGATTGAATATATGAAAGGCATGATCACTTTGGACACTCATGTCACACACACACACACATATATATATATATATATGTTCGGACAAGTGTTGCGGCCCTTTAATTTCCTTGACACTTGGGGAGTCAAGTGTCAGGATCCTGTTGTGTTTGTGCTATGAAATGAACCCACTCCACCTTGGTTTCGACTTTGGCTATATAAATATATATATGAGAGTGTGTGCTTATATTTATACATATATATATATTTTTTTATCCATTTAATTATGCAGTGAATAATACATGTTCCTAAAATGTTACTGGGACACGGTTAACTGTATTGGTGTACATCATAACGCAGCCAACTTCAGTGAATCCAAGCAAAATCGTATGCCATACCATGATTTTCACATACGGAGATATTCACGTCACAAGAAAAAGGAAAAAAAGGTTTTGTAAAGCTCAAGAGAAATAACTCTTATAATTTGTAGCAAACCTATGCATGTTTGAAACATTTGCATCTGGAATGTCAAATTTCTGAGAACCCCAAATTTACAGTAAAGTATTAACTATTTTCAACAAGCTAACTCGGCTCAAATTCAGTTTAACTGCATTAAAAAGTATCGTTAATGTTTGTCAAAAGTCAAGCAATTCCAGGTTTTCCCTACTTTTGTCTGCCTCCTTTCAATGGTTCAATTAATTTCTTTAAACTTCCATTCAGGATCATGTGGGAGCATTCTGGCTTCAATGCCCACAAACAGTTGCTATTTTTTTTTACACCTACTGAGAAATGATTTTTTTTTTTTACATATGCATAAAATCACAAAAATGTCCTGCACTTCAACACACAGACTCACAAGTACAGCTTAAGCAGCAACTGAAGAATATATGTAAGCAGCCAATTATGCAATGACTGCTCAATTACTTTACTCTGGCCAGGTAAACAAAAGAATATGTGTGGTCATGTTTGATTCAGTTTAATGATATGATATTAATATGTATGTGGTAACAGTCAGACATTTGACATGCCTGAAGGTATTTTTTCTCAATAGCCTGCACACAAGACAAAAACATAACTTTAAAAACAAAATGTTTAACTCTTTCATTCCAGAGTTATTTTGCACGCTGTGCCAGACTTTTTTGTGGGCAGAATTTTATAGAGTGAAGCGTTCATCTCTCAGTCTAAATTTTTTTTGTGAATTTTCCTTTGAACATGTACTTATTATATACCAAACTGTAGGAAAATGGATAGAGAATTGTAATATATAATGTCTTTGGTAGTATTAACACAAGTGTGTTCGTTATACTTAAAACATTTTGCATGTAAAATTGAAAAACACTAAAAAGTTGACTGTAGAATACGATCTTACCAAAGACAAATTACTGTTATAGACAATAAAACTTTCTTTTTAGTCTTCAAACGTCAAGTTAATCCATATACAAAGTAAAAAAAACATGCTTATGGCCACAATTAGTGCATTTAATGTTATTCACACCAGTTTTTCTGTGGTCCTTTGTAAGAAAAAAATAAATTATGCAATCGTGCATTACGTAATTTTCAAACAAATAAAGAAGAATAACGTCATATAAAAACTTGTTTACTCTTGTTTAATGTTTTAATAGTATCCCTAGCTTCATCTTCTACCAAGAACTAGTGATTAGATGTTACGGTAGGTCTAGTTTTGTTGCTTTTTGATCGGCCAGAATATGACTACGCCCACTCATCAACTAAATCTAGTATGTCTAGCTTTTCTGCACAGATTCCATATTTTGACAACAAACTGTGACTACCAAACAATCACCATCAATGTCAGCAATGTTTCAAAGTAGTTTACACAGTTATTTGCTTAGGAGACTTAGAAAATGTAAATATAAAGCGTGATATATTTCTCTAGCAATAACAACGAAAAACGCAAGCACGCAAATCTTCACAAAAATTGTGATAACGTCAAAACACGCACATGTGCTTATTAACTACAGTCAAATTAGTTGTTTAAATAATAGCGGAAGTCATTCTACGAGTTTTAATATATGAACTGCATAAAACGGACGATTTTTAGGGTTTATTCGTGATAAACTAAAAACCACGCTGTGAGCATTGCTCTGGCACGGCGCGTTGAATTTTGCAACGCTCAGAGCGTTGGTCTGGAGTCAAAGAGTTAATAATAAATACAAGCTTCGGTAAAAAATAAATAAATAAATAATAGTAATATAATAATAAAAATGCAGCATTATCCAAGACTATAAGTATTTTTTCCACGTCTGCATAAAAGACATCAAAATAGCTTTTAAAAAAAAACACTAAATGCAAGCTTCTTCATAAAACAATAAATAATCCTTTTTTTTATAGAGGGAGGAGGGGAGCGTGTAAGGTCTTGCCTAGTCCTTTAGCCAACCTGTCTTTAATAAAGAAGAAAATTATAACAAGATTGTCTGCATCCTGACTGATATTATCAATGTTTTAGAAAGAAAAATTTGCATCTTGACTAAACAAGTAAATTGTGTAGCAAAAATGAATGAATTTTTCTCTCAAAACGAGAAATTCTACACAGAACATGTCTGTATCTGGTGACTGAAGTTCACAATAGCTGAGCACAAATGTTTCATATCTTTCTTTTTTTTTTTTAAAACTAAATGTACTATTGTATAATAAATGCTACTAAAAATAAGCCACTCCACAAATAAGGAAACACTTCATTAAACTCACTTTCCTGCTGTTTTATTGACAATATATGCTCCACAAATTCAATGAGCCTGCAGACGACATGGTGCTAGAGTAGTGAGTGTGGTGAAAAGTAATATGCTCTGTGTCTCGTAAAAATACATATCAAACTAGAACAATATATTTTTTTAAAGCATAAACTTACACATTTCAGATACAGCTTTCATCTCCAAAGAGAAAAAAAACAAGCTGTTCACTGAATAAAATAAAATGTTCATGAATACCAGTTTGTTTACTGGATACCCTTAAACTACTAAATATTTCAATTGTTTACTGGATACCTTTATGTATTTACTGAATAACCTAAACTGTTTACTGCATTCATACATCTATTGTTTGCAAGAAAGCATTTTTTTTCCCACCCAAACCTCTATAAAAGGGTAACTAGGCAACCTTTAGGAGCTACAATACTGGAGGAAATTTTGGAAACAGCCATCCAAATATATTTTTTTAAAATTAATGTTCATATAGGATTATATGTAAAAAAAATTTCGTCTAAAAAATGAATGTCACTAGTTATCTCACCTTCCTAGTAATGTTTTTGTAGCATCTCTATGGTAAAAATATCAATTGATCTTTTTTTTTATCATTCTTCAGACAAGTTGTTAAATATAACTTCATGTACACAATATGAGAAGGACCACAGGCTCCTGTGAGTTGCGGGATGGCCACCCTGGCTCTGTAATCTACTCCACAACTAGCACTAGATGTCAATGATAGTCACTAGGAACACGCATCTGATAAGCTGTACAATCTAACTATGGGCTCATGGGAATGTACTTTGAATTTCAAACAGGCAGGCTGGAAGATTCCATTTTCATTGATAATGTCTCTAGCTAATAAAATAATTATTATGGTGGGAAAGAAAAATAAAAACTTGTTTCACTGGGGACAAACAATTCTATAAGAGCCATTTCTGTAAGAACACAAATCAATTAAAAAAGTGAGCCTTCTATTTATGTTTCAAGCTGATCTCTGTGATCAGGTGCGAGAAAAGGGGGATTAGTCATGTTTCTTAAATAGATAGGATAAGAGATCAGAGGTCACAGGATCTGACAGTTTACTATATACAGTCAATAATGTCCTACTCACATTGAAAGAGAGATCCATCCTCATTATCATGTGTATTCTCATTTCAAGGATGACTATGAACGACTTCTATTCTCCTCTAAACCTTTTTCATACAATAGTCTTCATTAAGTCAAACCCAAATTTTAATGTTAAAACATGTCTTTCTGTATTTTACTCTGTCCACTTTCTCTTGTAACTGCTAAAAAAAACGTAATCACTGATCCAATACAAGAAGATCGTTGATGTTAGAACCAAGCAGGTTAGCCATGTCTGTGAAAATGTAAAGTGACATCTATAAAAAAACCTAGCAAAAAAAAAAACCAGAAAAAAACATGTCATTTAAAATTAAATAGTAAATACATGAAACTAAAACTTGCTCTCAAAGCTGCATGTTGTGATCTGAAGTGTTGGAACATCTGTGGTGTTGACAGGGGATGACTAGTCATCTACAAGGCTGTGTCTGTTTGAGCCGGGTGGGGACATGCTACTGCTGGCATTTGATGCTACAGAGTGTCTCCAATGCTTTGCAGGATCAACACTGTCCTGACAATGCAAAGAAAGAAAACAAATACAATGAAAATGTGTACGACTTACTTTCACTAAGCAAGAAAAATTATTTATATAGTAAAATGATAAAATATGATAAATAAAAAGAGCTTATTTTGTGCAATTACAGACATGTCAGAAGACTGTCAGAAGGCTATTAAATGTTAAGAGAAAATTCTAGTATAAGGTTAACTATATATTTATGCTATTAAAATGTTCAGCATTACAAAACTTTCAATGTCGGAAAAGCTTCATGATGTTAGAAACATAATCGAAGAAAAAAAAATCAATAGATAAAACAAACACAAATAAATCTTTAGTATGTTCTTGTCATTGCAAGGTGCCTACAAAAACATACTGAAGTAAGATTGTGAAATCTTAAAAAAATTTTGATTTTAACTATTACTAGCTGGTTTAACATGCAAACTTTCAAAATGCTGGTATATTTATTTTACATATATCTGAACAGCTTGTACAATGTGAAAACATGTAGGTAACTATCATTTTGTATTTTACAAAGCCCTAGATATTCCTGATCGCAACCATTTTTTATTTTTTATCGCTGTAATTTAGGAAGCCTAAAACATTTCTATTTACATCTGCACAAATTTAAATTCTGCATACCGTAAAATCTCGCGTATAATACGCACAATTTTTACTCATTTTTGCCCGCTAAAACTCGGGTGCGTATTATACGCGAGTACTAAAAAATACGTCATTTTCGATTTCGAAAGTAACCTACATTGGAAAGTCTGTCAAGTTTTTGTCACAATTTAACAGTGAAAATGGTGCGAAATTGAATGTACCCTGTGTTTTCTTATGTGTCAGACATTGTCGCAAAACGCATTTCGCACTCTTGGTCTTCAATCCGTTTTGATATTAAGCTTGGTTGTGAAGTTTGTCGTTTTATTATTTTGAGCCCTAAAAATGAATTCTAGAAAATGTTATACTGCAGCAGAAAAGCTCTTAGTGGTAAAATATGCAGAATCTAACGGCAATCGGGCAGCAAGTCGACATTTTTCCATTAACGAGTGTAACATTTGATTATGGCGAAAAAAACAGAGGTGCTGCAAGTGTTGCCTAGTAAGAAAAAGGTGAATCGTGGGTCACCACCAGATCTTCCAGACCTAGAAAAAACATTATTGGAGTAGGTAGTGGATATAAGGCAACAAGGCATCAGTGTTTCATGCATTGAAATACGACTTAAAGCTCTGGAACTTACAAAATCTCGTACAGGCACAACAACATTTAAAGCGTCATATGGATGGTCTTTCAGTCCAAAGTACCGTACCTAAAATGATGGTGTTGCGTACCTATTTCTGTTTGTTATTATACTTTTAGTTTTTTAACAAATGTTTCATAAAATAAAATATTGAAAAATTATGGTGCGTATTATACACGAATTTCCATTTTACCAGAAAATTTTGGGCTAAATCTAGCATGCGTATTATACAGGAGTGCGTATTATACGCAAGATTTTACGGTATGTCACTAATTTTTCATGACTGCTAAAATTAATCGGTGACGATGTATGTGATAACAGTATCTAAAACATTCTCTTAAACCACACCAAAAAAAAATAAATAAAAACTGTCTGCAGAGCTGTTCTGAATTTTAAATGTAAAACTGCTCATTACCATCTAAAAGAACCTTGCTAAATGTAATACAATAAAGAAATAATATAATCAACATTACAAAAGATACCAAACTAATAGTTCAGCAATTGCCTGCATCAAGTATCTGATACTGGGTCTGCCATGAATTTCAGTCTGATAAGGAAATTAAAATCTTTCAAGGGACAGAAGAATGCTAATAATGTTGTTTAACTTTTTACAAATGTAATGATGAATAAGAACAACCAGAGTGCTATTTTTTCCCACTACTTTTCTTTCCTCTTGCTATCTAAAGGTTTGGCACGTTTTAACAGTGATGATAATTTACTTCCTTAACATATTTTTGTCGCTCAATTAGTCTAATAACTATTATGGACATATAACCTAAGAACCATCATGTAACTCTGGACCTGAAGTTCCACTAATGTGTACCTAAATATTAATGTAATTTAGAAGTGACACTTAAAGTACACTGGTATTGTGCTAAACATGTGGAAGCAATATAGCATTGGTTATATATACCTACATTATGATATCAAAGTCTACAATAAATGAACAATTATAATGGGCAATTTAACAAACATTATTAAAAGTTGGAGCTAGCACCACACATTCTTGTAACAATCATTGAAAGATTAATGGTGAATTAAAACATTAGATTCAAAAAACAGTCCAAGAATAAAAATGACTGCTGATAAAACTATATGAAGAAATAATGGGAAAGAACTGTCAAAAATTGTATGTAAATTTTTGTCCCATTAACTTAAAGTCACCTTTCTGCATTTTCTTAAAGACTGAGAGAAGTCTAGTTTATATTTTGCTGGCAACTACAAAGTCTGATATCCAGAAATCACGGGCAGAGGAAACAATGAAGCCATTGGTGGCAAAAGCTGTGTTTATGCAGCAAAATTATAACACCTCAAGAAAGAAGGAGCTTTTTCATTCAGATATGACCACTTAACAGTCATGAACATTTACAAGCATATAACACAAATTTGCTGCAAGGCAACACAGTCAGCAACACCAACAAGTCAGTCTAGATTGCAAAGTGTAAAATGAAGTGTAATCGTTACTTCAGGTCACAAAGCTAACATGCTAACAATAAATATGCTCATTTTATCATACACACTGTGAACATATGCTGAACACACTTAGCGAAAGTACAGTAACACATACAAAATGAATATACACCTTGTATATGCTAAACAAAACACTGAAGGTATATATTAAACATACACACTGGTCATATATAAATCACCAACACATGTAGAGTGTGAGCACTTGGATGACAGCGATTACACTGGACAAGGTGAAAGTATCAGCAATGTCCAAAGATTTCTTTTGGCTCATATTTATGAAGAGTTACTCTTCTCCCTAGGGCAGACTGTTCGCATCTCTTGAAAGCACTACCACTTTCAGTATTCATTTGCCTGCACTACGTCTTCTGTATGGCCAAAATGTTTTGGTGATTTATCTGCCCATGAATCCCAACCTTCTGTGTCACTACTACTATTACACTGAAAGACCAGCACTAATGGCTAGATGTGAGAAACTTAACACAAACACAAGCTCTAGTGCCCAATGCTGCATCTGTGACATGACAAAGCATATCAACAAAAGCTGACAGTCTACTAATTTGACGAATCAGAATCATCTGCTGGGCAGAATGATCACTCTTCTATTATTTTTTGTTTTCTGGCACCAGCTGCACTCTTCATTTTATACCACTCTTTAACTCTTAGTATACGAGCGGCCTTCTAGAGAGGCCGATGATCGATCCCCGTCAATAGCGAAAATTTATAGCTGAATGCATGTTTAAAACCACTGAACAATTTAGTTACGTGCATGATATAGGGGTTTCATTTCTTCACATTTTGATATATCACACTTGTGTTATCTTTATAAATAAATTATTTATTGCAAAATCTGTAATGGTAGTCATGAAAGGCCGCTCGTATACTAAGAGTTAAACTTACCACAATCAATCTTTCCATTATCATTTATCTCTTTTCCAATGTTGTGTGTCTCTGTGATATTTCTCAGCCTTCCTCTTTTTAAACTATGTCCATCAACTATTTGTTCCATTTGTTACTTACTTTTTTTTTTACAGATAAACTGGTGATTTTGTTGCCTCAAAAAATCTTTTCGTTCATTCATTGCTACCTGTTAGAGCTCTAAATATACCATGACATGAAAACTGTTAATATCTTTGTACAGTTCTCGTTTATTTGATGTGGAGTCCTAAGTGTGCCTTATTTTGCCCACTGGTTTGAACAGTGTTCAATTTCTATCCTATTTCAATACTAGCACATTTGTTTTTTTTTTACGTTTTACCCATCTTCCAAGCTTTTCCTTTCAATTAATATTTAGACCATCACTATTTTGTCCAAACAGGCTATTAATCACACAAAAATTACCAATATAAACAAGGGCAAAATTAAACTTCACTACACACAAAAACAGGTATTCAGAGCAACTATGATCATTACATTTATTTATTTTTAAGTTAAAAAAAAGCACTCAATCTACTCAGCACAGTGAATGCTTAGATATGACATATACAAATCTTTTACATCTGTTTCTAGAAAAGGTTTTAACCTGAGGTGTGTGCCTCCCCTCTCCAGGGAAGGTGCTGGAGGGGATACAGGGAAGATGTGAGGTGCAGAATAGCTAAATTATCACTACTGCCTTCTCAGAGGATAAAATTCTATTGGAAGATGAAATGTATCAAAATAAGAAATTACAGACATTATTCAGGTAGTTTATTTATGTTTCTTTGTGTGTGTGAGAAACTGGCCAGAAATAAAATCCATATAGTAACATCATCTTTTATGTCTTGAATTTCATTGATTACTTGCATTGAGGAAGAATGAGAGATGGGAGCATTTAAGTTCACTCTCAGGAAAGATGAGGGAAAACAGTTAAGATTCTCTGGTTTATAGTAAAATGTAATTCTGCATTAATTTTTGTTTTTTAACTAGCAACAACTAATTACAGTTCTTATGGCTTTACTGCAGTTTATACTAGTTACTGTAAATCTCCAAGTGTGCTTGACGTTGACAATGAAGATTGATTTCAAAAGCAGATTACATAAATCTTAGGAAATTGATTTCAAAAGCAGATTACAAGGGGATTGACATAAGTCTTGGGCCTGACCATGAAGGAGTCACAGGAGGAAGATGAAACTTGGCACATTTAAAGTTCATTATATTTGCACTGAATGTGTAAAGTACGCGTTTGTTTCTTCAATGGGTTTTCTCGCTACGGTGCACAGCGCAATGTACCCTATTGACCGGATCTGCTGCTCCAAAGATTTGACAAAACAATGGAAAAGAAGGAGGCCAGAGCTGTGATAAAATTTCTGATGTTTCAGGGAAAAACACCTACAGAAATACACAGGGAGATGGAACCAGTGTTTCGTGATTCTTGTCATTCATATACTTTGGTAAAAAAAACTGGTCAACAGTTTAAGTGCGGCCGCTCAAATGTTGCTGATCTGCCAATATCTGGTAGACCAGCCTCAGAGTGCAACGATGAAAATGCAACAAGAGTGAAGAAAATCATTGACCAGGATCGAAAAATGACAATTGTTGAGATAGCTAGTAGAGTAAAACTAAATGAAAGAACAGTTTATAGAATTTTACACAACAGATTGAACATGAGAAAAGTGTGTGCACGCTGGGTTCCGCGACTGTTGACACGTGAACAGAAGCAAACGAGGGTAAATTGCTATCAACAGTTGCTCAAAAAGTGTCAGTCAAAAAAATTTTTGGAGACCATGGTGACAGTAGATGAGACTTGGGTACACCATTATGACCCCGAATCCAAAATTGCCAGCATGCAATGGAAAACCCCGGGCTCCCCAACACCTGTCAAGCCGAGGGCGCAGAAATCTGCAGGAAAAGTGATGCTGACTGTTTTTTGGGACAGCAAAGATGTCCTTTTGAAAGATTATCTGCCTCGTGGCAACACAGTTAATGGACAGTACTATGCAGATCTTCTCACAAAACTAAGAAAAGTTGTGACCAGGAAACGAGGGATAACGCGCACTCAAAATCTTCCTTTGCTTCAAGACAACGCGCCCTCTCACAAAGCACGGCTTGTGCAGCTAGCAGCCAACGATTTACATATTGAAATTCTTCCACACCCACCATATTCTCCAGATTTGACTCCATCAGACTTTTTTCTATTCCCAAATCTTAAAAAACAGCTAAAA
This sequence comes from Oreohelix idahoensis, assembly GCA_024509875.1. Taxonomy (NCBI): domain Eukaryota; kingdom Metazoa; phylum Mollusca; class Gastropoda; order Stylommatophora; family Oreohelicidae; genus Oreohelix; species Oreohelix idahoensis. The sequence goes on from JAMPIV010020293.1 coordinate 160,515, forward strand.
GGAAATCCTTTTGACAGCGATGAAGAGGTTATACTGGCATGTGATGACTGGTTTAGTTTGAAAAATAGGGTGTTCTACTCCCAAGGTCTTTTCAAGGTCAAGCAGAGATGGCAGAAGTGTGTCAATTCAGACGGTGGCTATATTGAAAAGGAATAAACACTATACAAAATTTCAGCTCTCTGTGACATGTCCTTCATGGTCAGGCCCAAGACTTACGTCAATCCCCTTGTACATAAATCTTAGGAAAGTCTCCCTGTGTATTTCAGTCCTTCCTTATTTTCGAAGCATCTGCTCTTGCAGTATTTACACTGCTCATGCAAAAGTGACCTACTGCACACAATAAAATATAACACACAAAAAGTCTTCTTACAAGGTATTCTGCATGAACCGAAGCGTGGGCCCTGTAACTAGACACATCAATGCAGATACATGACAGCACATTGTGGCAAGCTTGATGACAGGTGCGAAGAGACGGCTCAGAAATAGAATATGTTAGAAGTCCTGCAAATCTCTAGCCCCAATGACCCATTCTGCCCCTGCACAGTACTGCACTGTATATATGCTATGTACAGATATGTGGCAAATATAACAGATGTGGCACCACTTATTTATTCCTATGTTCATTTCATTTAACTCATTCATTATCCTTTAATTCCCTATGCGGCACAGTCTTTCAGTTAGGTCATGCCATGTTTTCCTGTTCAGCACCATTGGTTCAAGTTCTTTCCATGTCTTCCTTAACCTTTTTTTTAAAATGATGTCTTCAATTCCATTCTCCATGTGTTTTTAGGTTGACTACTTTTACCCTGGTGATTCTAGAACAAGGACTGCCTTGCAATGCTATCATCAGGTTTCCTCGATCCATGTCCTATCCAAAATCATTGTCTTTTTCTTCACTATTTGTTCTACGTGTACTTGTGTCCTTCACACCAGTTTCAAACTGATGATTCTGTCACAACATTTGAATCCTTCTATTCTGCCCACCCACCTATTTTTGAAAGTCTGTAAAGTTGTATGACAAGACCACTGATGTGGAACTGATGGAAAGAATACATCAATTCTTTCCATCATACTACCCGACATACCACTGGAACTATACAGAACAAGATGTGAGAAGAAGACATAGGTGTTGGTTAGGACACATACTGAGACAACCAGCTGATAGGATAACAAGGCAGTCCCTGTCCTGCAATGGCCAGGATAAGAGAAATGGAAGGAGACAACAAAAACATGGAGAAGAGAACTGGACACTGAGTTAAAAGGGACAAAAAAGATGTGGAAAGAAAGACCTTGAACACATGACACAGGACACAGAACACATGACATAGAACACATGACACAGGACACAAAGACTTGGAGTGTATTTGCTGAAGTCATTTGTTCCATGGGGTAAGTTAATGAAAGAATACCTTCTTCCTGGGTCCTGCTCCTTATTCCCTAACCAAATAGCAGTCATTGTTACAGTTTTAGTGGTTTTAGCTGTTTTGTTTTTTAATCTTGTCTAAATCCGATTGCAGTAGTACTTTAATCTGTGTCCTCTGGGCAATCTAAAAACCGCAGCAGGCTTGTTGGGCCTTTGGCAGCTTCACCTTTAGCCAGGAATGTTTAGCATGTTCTGAGTCAGCCTTCTTCGTTATTGTTGTGACTTCCCTTTCAAAATGTACAACTTAGGTCACCTCTTTGAACAGCTAAAATAGGTGATGTTGAGCACCTCTTTAGCTAACTAAAATTATTGCTATCATCTCTTCAAGCTAAAATGTTTCTTGCTTATGAGCTCTTCAAACTACTGAACTGGTCACTGATTACCTATTCAAATGGCTAAAATTGTTGGTGTTAGTCCCCTATTCAAACAACTAAAATGACGTATCAGATCTTCAACTGACTAAAATGACTAATGATTATTCTTCTAAATACAAATATGTTTAGCATTATTAAAAATGCAAGATTAATTCTCTCGTTTCAACATCAGCACTTAATTCCAACAACCATTATTAAAAATGAAAGATTAATTCTCTCATTTCAACATCAGTAATTCTCTCATTTCAACATCAGCACTTAATTCCAACAACCCCCCCCCCCCACACCACTTTGTGAATTGGTTGCTGTGAACAGTTAGATAACAGTATCAGCTCCACACATAGCTGTATGATTCTAACATACAGGAGGTCCAACTGAGGACTTCACAAAAAAGAAAGAAACCTATAATAGCTAATATTAGGGAACTACCTCAGAATAAACAGATGGGGGAAAGTGATGGTTTTAAGCAGACTGTGGAGCAACACACTTTCTACACCTCAGAAAACTTTGTATGAATGGAAATGCAGGAGAACAAGACACGAGAAAATTTCCATCACCTAATGTTTATACTGTCCTGTTTCAGAAGTTCAGGCATCAGATGCATACTCTGGGAACATGTCATCACACAAGCAATGGAAGTGCTAACAAAGGCTTGTCTGACTTGACCAAGATATATTTTCGGCTTGAGCAACCAACAAGAACTAAAGAACAGACCAAGAGTTCCAACAGTTTTCAATCATACAAATGTATTAACTTAGGATAAATATCTTTTGGAAAAATGTCTGAAAGCATTCACATGACAGTATTACAAGGCAGTGCTTGTGCTGGAGAATCCCCAGGGTAAGTGAGGTAGAGAGATAGATCTTTAAAAACACAAGGAGAAGAGACCTGCAGACAGAAATAAGCATATGAGGAGAACTGCCGTAAGACGGGGGTAAAACAGTGGAATGGGAAAAAAAAACAAAAAAACACACACACAAATAGTAATACGTCTTACAAGGAGAAGGACAAGAAAAACCTACGTTGCGGCCACAAGGCCTTCGTCAGGGACAGACAAACAAGAGACAGGAGGGAAAGAAAATGAGAATTAAGTAGAGAACATGAAACTATAAAAATAAGAGAAAAAAACTCCCTTGTGTCCAGTCACATGTGAAGCAAGACAGAAATAACAGTGATAATTAAGACATAGAAAGACCTTGAGCTGATGCCACGTGACAGGAGGACTTTGTACGTGTTAGTTGAAGGCCTATGCTCCTTGGGGAGCTAAAGGGTAATGAGAATTCACATTATAAGTTTACCTTTACTAAAGAAATAGACCAAGTCCTTGTTTCAAGCAAGTAAAAGGATACACACCATCCACAAAGTGGCAATATTTGTGCGCTATTTTTCCCCCGCAATATAAATGAAGAATTGTGCCTATTGTCAAGTCTATGTAACGTTAAATTTTTATTTCCCCATTGTCCTAAATATAAATGTATGTGGTTAGCTGTAATTTTAAAACACCAAGCGAATCTCTCTATTCACTCTTATTTCTACTGATTTACAATGTTATCGTAAGCTAAATAGAAATTAGGCAATGGCTATGAAACAGTGCTCTTGTCAATGTGTGTCGTGACATAGACTTGAACTAGCTGGAGTCATCAAACAGCATTCAACAGCAACATCCATGGCAGAATCTCAAGCACTTTACACAACAGGAAATGCAAATGCATAACAAGAATGATCAACCAAATGTGACGTAACACTAAAATAGAATCCACAAACCAAAATGGGCAAGCTCTAAACAACAGGTCATTACTATTTGAATAATGCTAGGCCCTAAACAAATGTGCCTTTAGTTAGCTCTCTGTCTTGTCAAAAGCTGGCAAAGACCATGAGCTGCCAGCAACATTGAAAGCATTCTCTGCAGAATTCATGATCTGTTTAAGGAAAAAGTGAAGGTTTTTCACTTAAAAAAAAAAAACTACATCTAAATAGATTTCTTAAAATCACTGCCACAAGCTATCCAGGGTTATGTCAAAGTATCTGTTTTACACTGGAAAATACAGAATCAAATGTTTAGGACATTTTCCATTTTGACTTTCAGTGGAAGATTGTAAGTTTTGTTAAATACAACAATATCAGCACACACATGCACACACACTCACAAATACACCAACACACGCACAGAAACGAACAGAGTGAGCGAGCATGAGGACAACAACAGATTTCAATAATCTGCCAAAATGAAAAATATTTTTAAATGAAAAAGGTTATGTACGCTACTTGTTATTTTCATGTAATTCCTCATATTCCCCCCACGTAGTTACAGGGGTTTGTCTGAGCAAACAAAGAAAAGAAAAGCCTAGTTGGTCCCTCAGGCATGTTGTAACAGGCGACTGAATATGAAGTTGTGCATGGGGCTGGCAAGCTCATCATGTAAAATGAATAGCTACAAAGAAACAACCACTGCAAGTGTCATTAGTTCTTCTGTGCATAGGGAGAGAAGCCCACTGCAGCTCCATGATCCATAGGGGGGCAAGAAGGTTTCTGAATGAATGAACTATTCTTCATATTTATGTTAAGTGCAAGCATACGTATGAAAAACTTAATGTGAATAAACATTGCTATTCACACAGCAAGACAAATAAGTCACATTACTATGTCTGATGAATATGATACACTGCTTATAATAATTTTAATCACAGTAACAATGTGCAAGCTCCATGTAGGTCATGGGGGTATCTGAAGAGACAAAGAAACAATACGATTACTGCTCCCTCAGACATGTCGTACAATGAGACTAACATGAAGTTGTGCATCATCATGTAAAACAAAATGCTCAGAAAGTACCACTGCAACAGCACGTGGATGCATTGTGCAGGCTTCCTACAAAGGGGCCGGCTGCAGCAGTAGTAAAAAAGGGAAGTGATGATGATGAACAATGTTCAAGCTTCTGTGATTTCTATTAAGAATCTGAAAGGAAAAGATCCCTGAAAAAGTCAAATAAGGATTCTGGCTCTATATGTAGGATAGATACATAAGAAAGTAAAAGTTTATTTTATAATTTCCAAAAAAAAACAACAACACTTACTACTGTTGTCAACATGGTTGTCATTTCTTTTTCTCTTTATTATTTACACCACCGTAAGTTTAAGAAGGAAAAAGGTAAGAAAAGTGCAAGCTAACATGTTTATGTAATTATGTTAAAAAATTAAGTCGTATTAAAATGTCCTAATTTTTTACTGAATTTTCTGTACTTTTTCTTTAATTTTGCTTATGGAACACAGAAAAGTTCACATTTACAGAAACTGTCAAATCTTACCATGGTAAACATATTTTTTTAAACCATGAAAGGAATTAATATTATTTACTGCCCTCAAAGACAGCCTGAATTTTCAGTAAATACAAATGATTCACCATACCTATTTAAATATGAGCTGGCTGGTAAGGTATGTGTTGTAAATAAGAACACATAAAAACAAACAGATATTTGTGGACTTGTGTACACATTTTTTAAACATACCCAACTATTTTTACACTGATAATTCACAAGAGATTAATATTAATTCTAACAAATTAATTTATATTCTTCAAATACATATTTAGAAATAATATTTTCATTTCAACTAGTCTTTAATTTAAAAAAGAAAGAAACGGAAATAGAAAATAAGGGAAAATGAATGACAACAGAAAGATAAAGGAAATATTAAAAGTAATATCTCTACAGGTGTTGATGGAAAGTCACATCTTGTTTTAAATACTAGAAAATAAGACTACAACACACTCATGTAATAGAATCACACTAGACGTCATTTAAAAGCATTTAAGCCTACTCAAGAAATGACAGATCAGGGAACAGTTGACAGGCTTTGAAGGGAACAGTTGACAGGCATTGCAGGGAACAGTTGACAGGCATTGCAAGGGGCAGTTGACAGTCACTGAAGGCTTATAAATCTGTTGCCATTCAGTAGATCTGACAACACTGGTATCTCAGACATCAGAGTAAAACTATTAGATCTCGTAATTCTGATAATAGGAATCACTTTGCTTGGAGAGTCATTTGATATTTGCTGTGTCCCCCAAAGGCTCAAACATCCAAAACCCCTGTTTGCAATCTCTAATGGAACCTTTTTCTTCTTCCCCCTCCCCCCAATATTAGTTTTTATATGCACTATAATTCTGTTCTCGTGCCTAAGTATGCCTCGGTTTTTCCTTCAGCCAAAGTGTGCTTTACAGCCTATATATAACACTTGGTTATTTTTGTCTTCTACTTTTTTATTTTATTCTATAGACCTATTTTCATAAATGGATGGTTTCATAGAATAGGACTGAAGTGGTATGACAAGATCACTAATGTGGAACTGACGACAAGAATCAGACAAGTGCCAGTAGAACAAGAGATGAGAGGAAGATGCTGGCAGTGAACAGGACAGACATTGAAAAAAAAAAACCTGTTGATAACATCACAAGGCAGTACTTGTTCTGGAATCCCCAGGGTAAGACAGATAGAGGGAAGCCAAAGAACACATGGAGAAGAGAAATGGAGACAGATAAGATGGGGATGAAGAAGACATTGAAAGACCTTGAGCTGATGGCAGAGGGGACATAAAGACTTGGCGTGAGTTTGTTGAAGGCCTATGCTCTGTGGGGGTCCTCCAGGGTGATGATTTGTCTATATTTTGTCCTGCCTATTTCTGTACCTTTGGTTAGTTGCTTTAGTTTATATCTGTTTGTCTTCTGTGTCCTTTGTTACTGTATATGTTACTGTAACTGAAGAAGAGGCTTTCCTGACTGATAGGCTTCTCAACTTCTTGGGTTTGAAGCTTTCTGCACCAGCTGACTAGTTCATCCAGGCGTGCTAACATCCTCCGGGCCTGATGTTCATCTGATGTCAGATTCCACCGAGCTTTGGACCTATAGCCATTCCTTCAGCCGCATTGAGGATTACCTGCATAGCCATCACGAATAGTATAGGAGAGATGGTACATCCCATTGCAATTCTAACTTCAAGGTCAATCCACTTTGTTGTGTCTATATGTGACTCCTTTGTATGTTACTGTAACCCCCCCCCCCCCCCCCCCCCCCCCCCATCCCAATATGCAATATATATGCAATTGCCTACTCAGGATTGACACCTATTATAAAACTGATATATACATATACACATTACTACTTGCCTGTATCAGTTTTGCTGCAGTCCTACTTTATGTATATATATATATATAAATATATATATATATATATATATATTCAGAAATGTTATATATATATACAATATTCAGACATGTGACAAAGTTATGACTACATTAGGGTGGCCATAGTGCGGATCTGGCCATATTTGTCAGGCTTTCAACATCAAATGTAGAGTCAGGATGGCTCTTTTAAAAACAGCGATTTGTCTGGCTTTTTAACAAAATTAGATAAAGAAGAAAAAAATTGAAGTTTTTTTTTTTATGTGCAAAAATCAAAATTCGGTGGAATCTAGCCATGTTGACATCCGTTCAGATTTGATAGAAGGTATCCATCAGCTTTGTCACTCCTAGATGGATTCACCTAGATCTAGGTTTTATGGTCCCATCAAGGTGTCAATTTTCTTTATTAGTTGAAGAAAACCACCTAGATTTTGGCCAAAATAGCCCAAAAATCAACCACAGCAATCTAAAGATTACTCAAAAGAGCCCAAGTTGTCGATATCTAGGTTTTTTTTCTCTTCAAAATTCAGAGTAGCAACGCTGGTATCCATCATTACTTATTCTGCTTTGACCTTTGACACAACTAACCTCCATCTACATCAATCGACTGAAATTTTAGTTTTATTCTTGTTGTTCATTGAGTAAGTAATACTATAATCTGAATGATTATACTTTTATTGAATTGCTGGCACATGAAAAGTGGACCAAATTCTTTGAACAATAAAGAAATGTAGTTACTGAACTACTGCTCATTGCTCAATATTTTCTTGCTGTTCCAGGACATAATGCTAATATTGAGAGGCTTTTTTCTTTAATGGAAAGTCAGTGGACAAAGGACAGAAACCGATTCACTGTTGAATGTTTTAAAGGAATATTACAAGCTCAATACAATTATAAGAATGTTTCTTGTAAAGAGTCTCATGAGTATTTAGTTGGAAATTCAGACTTACTGAAAATAATAATGTCAAGTGAAAAGTACAATGTTAAAGACTGAATATTTAGTGATGTTGAAAAAAAAATGCTTGATGGTAAAATTATTAAAATGTACATTTTATGAAGATTTTTAATTATTTTTAAAATTTTTTAAAAGTATTTCTATATAGTTTATCATGACTCTTTACATAAATGTATTAAATTTTTGAAATTAATGTGTCCTCCTTTTTATTAAAAAAAAAAAAGAAAGAAAATGTCCTGCTTTTAAAAAATATTATATGGTCACCTTAGACTACATAAGGGTTATATACTGAAGCACATTAAAAATGCACCACCTGTATAATCCAGGAACAGAGTGTGAAATGTAAATATAAGTGTTTACAAGTTTACATAATTGGAATCTTTATTCATTTTCCTATGAATCCATGCTGGTCATTAATTTGTACATTTGATTGTTATGAAATTCATTGCATTCTGTGCAGGCAAGGGAGAAAACCAAAAATGCAACCAATAAAAAAATTCATTCACACTATCCTCAGTATCTGGTATGTCCACCGTGTGCTTGCAAACAAGCTTGGCAGCGGCTCCACATGGAACGCACAAGTCTCTGAAGGAAATTCCGGGGAATCAAGTCCCATTCATGTGTAAGAGCAGCTTCGAGCTGTTGCAGATTAGCTGGAGAACCTTGCCTGTAGACTCTGCGTCGAAGCTCGTCCCACAGATGTTCTATAGGGGACATGTCTGGTGATAGGGCAAGCCAATCAATCGTCACAATGTTCTGCTGCTGTAGATATTGCTGCGTAATGCATGCGGTGTGCGCACGTGCGTTATCCTGCTGGAGAAGCTGCAAGTCTGGATAATTTCTGAACGCAGGAGCAACCAATGCATCCAGAACCTCATCTCGATATGTCACAGCATTAACATTTCCACGGAAGACGTGAAGAGGCAAGCGATGTTTAAAACTGAATCCTCCCCAAATGTGAATACTGCCACCTCCAAATCGGTTGTGCTGACGAACACAGCAATCTGCAAAGCGCTCTCCACACCGACGCCAAATCCGCATACGTCCATCAGCAAAGGATATGTTGAATCTGCTCTCGTCTGTGAATAGGACAGCATTCCACTGCAGTCTAGTCCATCTGACATGTTGCTCTGCCCATTGCAGGCGCTGCTGACGATGTCTGTGAGTCAAGTTTGGCCCAACATAAGGTCGTCTTGCAGTAAGGCCTGTATCTCTGAGTCGTCGTATGACTGTCATTCGAGAGACTTGCCCACGTCTACTCACTATTGCTCTTGCTGTTTGACTTGCCGGGAGAGAACGATTCCTTAGGTAACTCAGCACAATATGACGATCTTGCGCAGGGGTAGTAACTCGTGGTTGGCCACTCCAAAGTCTATCCCGGGCACTGCCAGTGGTTCCGTAACATTCATTGAGACGTACAATAGTGCTGTGGTGGCAATTCATCCTTCTGGCAATGGCCCGCGAGCTCATTCCGGTCTCCAACATACCAATGGCTCGTTGGCAGTCGTTTTCAGATAGTCGTGGTATTTCAAGCATATGTACTGGGTGTTTTGTCTCAACGGCTTTTTTATACCGAGTATACTGCCACAACGCGTACACATTTTCAGGGTCATAGCTGTTGGGAATCGTGTTGCACGTGTAACTTTCATTGTTTTCATGTAGTCTGTACACAAACCCGTGGGTTGAATCATGCACTTTCCATTCCAGCAGCCATTCGCTCTCTACCTCATGACAAACACTGGGAAAATCCATTCCCACTTTTTTTTTTCAGCTTCTCTGCATCAGTATATATAATAGTGGTGCGTTTTTAATGTGCTTCAGTATATAACACAAGATAGAATCAATGCTAACTTTTGTTAAAAATATCATATGAGTACTGCTAATATGTAAAATAACAACTTATTCCTGAGATAGACTAAACAGAAGCATACACTGAAAAAATGAATGACTCATTGAATGAAAAAAAAATATGAATGAATCATTCCTTCATACTTTCACAAACTAAAAAAACAGAAAAGATAAGACTACAGAGAAGCTTACATCAGAGACAGATCAAGCACAGATTATGTATCAGCACAGGGGAGAAATGTCTGAGAAAGTCAAAAAACACTATGACTTCTGCACAAGGTACAGATACATTAATTCACAACATCACTGCTTAATCAAGGATTATTAGCAGTTAAGAGATATGATAGATGATGTAATAAAATAAATCCTTACTTCAAAGAGTGAAATATCAGACCCAGAGGTCTTTTATATTTAAACATGCACCCTAATATAACTGACTAGTTTGAACGGGACATGCCTTGCTAAAACGGTTGCTTTTTTTTTTTTTTTAAATGATGCAGTATAAAGTACAAATAAATGTATGAAGTGCCATCATTACTGAGATACCAACTGTTTACATGACAAAGTCTGTGCTTACTTCAAAAATCTGTGAAGATATTTCTTTTTCAAAGCTACTCTGTTCTTGTTTAGGTGGTGAATGACTGTACGGATCGGCTCCCCTCCCTGGTACATTAGCTGGGAGAGATCTACCACTTCCTCTGCCAAGTCGAGGCAAGTTTTCATTCCCTCTACTCACTGCTGTGCCTGCATGGTTGACAAGTACAAAGCTTTAGATCTTGACACAAAGCAACAGAATATTGAACAATTAAGGAGACGAGTTTAGTCTGCGCTTTACAACACGATATTAAATAATAAATAAATACAATTATTATACTGAAGTCAAACAAAGCACCAACAGAAATCAAATGACAATGTTATTGTTTCACTTAACACAGGTGAGATACTAATAAACTTTTCTGGAATTCAGACAAGTATTTTCTAAAGAAATAAAATGTTTAAAAGTCGCCTGCATAAGTTATTTTAAAAGATTCCTCAAATAAATTTAAATGAAGCAACAAATGAAATTAAGTGACACTTTTTAATTTTAAATGTACACTCAAGAAATATTGTGTAAAGTGGGACCACAAATAAACTTTTACAATTTTCACATTGCTTAAAAAAAAACTGAATTTAAAAATAAGCCACATCTTTTTGTTAAAAAATGTTATGTCAAATTCAAACAAACCTAAATCTGGAAATACTGTCATTATTTTACTTAATATACTTGAAATATGACAGAGGGAAGTGAGACAAAAAATAAGCTTTAATGGGCACTGCGTTTTAAAAATGTAAATAATCAAATCACTCCTAATCTTTTCATATCACTAGCATATAATAGCAACAACAGAAATTCAGTTACGGTTTACCTGTATAGCTCACTGTACAAGAGATATGAATGCTTAAAATGAACTAAAACATGCTTCCGTGCATTTTAACCTATTTGTTTAAATAATATGCAACAAAAATATTATCTTTCAAGTGAAATTGTTATACAGGAGTTAAAAATGGCAACAGAATAATAATTACCTAATGAAATCTAGATACGAGTTTGCACAATGGAAAAACAATGCACCATTTTCTGCATTTAGATGCATTCTAAAAAAATTTATGAAAAAAAAGAAATTATGAAGATTGTGAAAAGTATATAAATTCATTTCACAGTCACGCACCATCACGACATAATCAAATAACATCTAATATGAAACAGCAAAGAAGCCCAATATGCAATGGGGAAGAAGGTGTCTTTTCTGCATTTAGACATTTTGTTTGTAAATCTGACGGGAAGAAAGCAGTATGGAGAAATTTACACTTGAACTGTGGATCTAAAATTCTGCCTGTATTTAATCTACATGTGTTTCTACCATTTAGCTGCTAACTGTCAACACTTCAGAGGGATCTATGCCATAAACTTTTTATTCAGTGCATTGATGTTATCCAACACTTGTTCGAGGTTGAGACATTAATTAAATATCTGCTGCATCATATGAATACCTATAGTATTTACACTTTACTGTATGATTATAATTATTGATAATATATCTTTAGACACTTACTTTCTAGTTTCGAACATATCAAAGATAGTGGAGAGAAAAAAACTATGATAATGTTGGAAGTCATAAGCTATGCAAAGAGCTACAATATCTCCTGGCAGAAAAACTGATAATGTCATAAGCTATGCACATAGTTATCATCTTTAATATCTAACTAAAAAACTAAAATTTTAACAGCACATAAGAACTATATAGAATAGGGGTCTAGGGAATGGAAATGAGAGTTGGTGATATAAAAAGCACAATTAGAAATGTGGGAAGGTATAAAGCAAACATTATATAGTAAAAAATGTAGGACAACTGCATATTGTACAAACCATTATAGTGAGAACTAGAAGGCCTTGCTCCCCTTAGCTGTGCTTCGTGTATAGACTTGAGTTGTGGCTGGAACATGCTCTTTACTCTCTGCATCTCTTCACTGCCCACAGCTGCTCCAGTCTTCCAATAGAAATTATAGTTTTATGTTCAATTATTCATTTTTTTTTTTAAAGTTGCTGTTTGTTGCAAATACATGTTCACTATTATTCTCAGGTCTATCACTTTGAGATTTCTACAATTCTGATAACTTCTACATCTTTCATCTTGTCAAAATGCCATAGCTTTAGTTTTACTTCTACAGCTGCTGTTATTAATGTTTTCTGAATTATATTAAGAGCATAAAAAATTGTCTCCCTTGGCCCTCAAACATAGCCTTGAGAAATGTGGTTAGGGAATATCTAGGGCAGCATAAAGAAGTATGGAGACAAAATGAACTGAAGTAAGAAAGACCCAGAATAAACTGAGCTGGCTTAAACAAATGGGAAAAATCTGTTAGTGCCTTTGTTTCTGGAGACAATCTAAACTTACAAAGCTTCAATTTGCTATGCTACTGATCACTCACTTTTGGTAGATCTATGAGCACCTGATGACCTTGGTCTGGTCCCATGTGGGCAATATGACTAAAATTTGATGGTGGAGATATAATTCTTGATCTTCTGTCACCTCTGAAAACAGACACAAATATCTATATTGTAATAAGAGCACTGAAGGGTTGTCTACTGTTCAGCTTTCACTGCTGCAGAGCCTAACTTAAAAATATAATAATTTTTTTTTTTTAACATTTCTTGCTAAGACTTTTAAGAATAATTAAGAATAATAATCATAATGTAAACTTAAAGAATGTTAGCAACTAAATAAAAGTATATGGCAGTTTACATATTAAAATTATGGGGTTTTTTTTTTGGGGGGGGGGGGGGGGGGGGGGGGGGGGGGGGGGGGGGGGGGTATTATGATTTAGTAAAATATTTTTTCTAAGACCTAGAAAACATTTGAAGTCTAATAAATATCTTCATTGAAAAAGTGCCTTTTTCAAAATCACATTTATTTTGCTTTTTCATCAAAAACTAACATAATTCACTCTGGAAAGTCATAAAAAATGGATCATGTGTAGGGAGGCTTAGGGATATGCACACAAATGTCAAGTCTGGCCTTTACTGCCACTGGGTATGAAAATCTCACTGGAATTTCTTCCACTATAAGTTGCAACTGCAGATTTACATCTGCTGGGGTCAAGGGCATTCGAGCAATGCACATTCTATTGCTTGTCTAACTTCCTTAATCATCATCATTTTCCTTTGCATCTTTTACGGAGCATGAAGCCACCACTGCAACTGGTTCCCTTACAGGAAGCCTGCACCAAACATTCACATGTTCTTGCAGCAGTGGTTTTCTGTGGTAATGTTTCCCATGATGAGGTTGCCAGCCCCATACACAACCTCATATTCGCCACCTTGCACAATATGCCTGAGGGTGCAGTACATCATGCAGGGATTCAGGTTCCTTCATTTTCAGAGACCCCCAGGAACTACCGGGTGGTGGTGGTGTCTTCTTTAATAGCTGTCTCATTTTCAATCTTTTCAACTTTGTAACTCCTTGTAAGCATGGGTAAAACGACTGACATCTCAAATCATTAATCAATTCCACATTATATTTTGTCTTCTTCTTTGATCCTTAGCTGCCGACAGTCAAAGCAGTCAGTGGCCATCACGCCTGGTGGCATCTTGTAGGGCAGCAACAAACTGCTTCCACTTTGTTCGGTTGGCGGCCATCCTTCGTACAGTGCCCCAGCTCTGGTTCATTCTTTGCATCTCGGCCTCCACAGTTCTCCACCAAGTTGTTTTTAGTCGGCCTCTCTTTCGCTTTCCTTTGGGGGTCCATAGCATAGCTGTTCTTGTGATGGCATCGGGGTCTCTTCTGAGGCCGTGGCCTACCCAACTCCAGCGTCTGCTAGCTATGATGGTATGCATGTCCTCTTGGTTACTCCGAGTAAGTAGTTCTTGATTAGTGATAGTATTCGGCCAAAAGATTCGGAGAATTTTCCTTAGGCAGATTGTGTGGAAGGAGAACAGTTTCGACATTTCCTTCTCTGTTAATCTCCAGCATTCCCCACCATAGACAAGTACAGAAAGTACACAGCTCTCATATAATCTTAATTTGGTGTTTGTGCTGTACTGGGAAGACTTCCAGATGTTGAGACTAGCAAAGGCTGTTCTTGCCTTATTCATTCTGTTCTTTATGTCTTTGCTTGTTCCGCCGTCTGGTGTTACTATGTTATAGTTGCCATCAATGGTACCTATACCTTGTAGCGGTATGGCAGCTTGTGTACCCTAACAATCCCCAGAGCTATGCCAGTGGGAGTTTTACTCCTGGAAGGTTCAACCAAGCTGGACAGGTCTGTGTGGGTTGGGGTCAGACAAAAGCTGGTACCCTGGTCCTCCAGGTTGGGGGTTTTAGCATAAGGCCGACACCCCTGTCCATGTAAAAAATCTTAACCGTTACAGAAACAGCTATAAATGCAAAAACTTTGATGCGGGAAGGACATCCAGAGTCTGAGGCTCATATGACTGTCAGTGGTGAAAACCATTTTTCACATTTACATACCTAGGATGCATAGTAACATTATATTTTTGTTTCCATTTAATTGTAAATCTAGTGCTTCTGGGGCATCAAGTACATAGTGCTGAGCCATTATCCCTGCATGATGTATGCAATGAAGAAAGAGCATGGCATACCTGTCCATGAATTCTGTATCAGAACAGTCCAAATCCAGGTTGAAGATCCACTTTTGCTCCCAGTGAAGTAAAGTTTGAGAGCCGTTATATGCTCCTTAAGATGACTGGCTTCAGTTAACAGTGTTTTGATCAAATGAGAAGTCTCCCGTAATGCTGGCAACTTTACTTCACCATTGTGACAATAGCCAGTATAATGTTTCACTGTGTTCAACTCTGTTTAAAATATTTGGCTTCACAAGTTGCAGATTTCTTTAACAACATAGAAATTAATTTACTTGAATATTCTATTTTATCAACACCATTGTAAGGGGTTTTGTTGATTTATTATTTTTGCCCAGCTGTTTGAAGCTTATGTCTATCTTTTCAATTTCTAAATCGTTACTGCTCATTTGATTCATTTGTTCTTTGAAGTTGGTGCCATATCTGATTTGCTTCTGGACACTCAGTTTCTTCAGTTCATTCATTTCTCTTTTTTTTCCTCCTGTAATTATCATGTTCACTTGATAACTTCTTGGTACTCTTGACATAAATATTTTTGAAAAGCACTATGAATATGTAGTGCAAAATAGCGACCTGACTCCTGTTGTGTGCACATTCAACTGAAGGGAGAATCTGCACAGGGCTAAACCAATTGTGGTGCCACTGACTTAGTGCAATTTTAAATGTGCATCTGATGGGATATAAAACACTGGGAATTATTATACTAGATATTATACACAATATAAATCAACCAGTGACAAGTAAATTAAAGGCAAAAATATTCCATTCAAGACTGTAAGTAATTAGTTAGGCACCAACTAAGCCAATAATAGACAAATGCCTATGTTAACAAATTACGATGCTAAAAATTAGATTGACTAACAAGATCAATATGTAGGGAACAAAATATTATGTGTCAAATTAGAACCTCCACAATATCAATAAAGCAAAAGAACAGAAATAATATTTTTATATCCCCAGTACTGTAAGTATAATGAATAGTGTGACAAACAGAAATAAATGTGATTAAAAGTGACAACATTGGAAAAGAAACAGTAACCATCAGTATGTAAAAATGAATGACCAGATGCTGTTGGCTACTGTGTTCTTTGCAGGCATAATTAAAACCTCTCCTTTTGTAAAAACACTGCATGCACTACACGTTAATACAAGCCTTGAGCACACAGGCAATGATCAAGATCTAAGGTAAATAATAACGAGATATTTCAAGTCAGTAATACTTTTCAATTTCCAAATGTTGCCTAGAAAACTGGTCTCCCACTTAAGAGCTGCAAACTGCAAGTTATTATAAGAAGTCTATGAACACACATGTTGCCAGAGTTTAAAAGGGGAGCAAACAATATTAACACACAAACCTACCAAGCATGTCATAAAAGCGGCTAAAGAGGATGGACATTGGGCCAGATACCCATCGCGAAGAAACTTAAAGCCATGAAAACTTCAAGAAGAGGCTGGAGATGTATAGGACATAAATTGAGGAAACCTGCTGATACCAGGATGTCCTTGCTCTAGTCCCCAGGGTAGCAGAGGTAGAGGCGAACCAATAAACACATGGAGAAGAAAACTGGAGGCTGAAATGAAAATGACAAGGAAGACATGAAGGAACTTGAGTGGCAGGAGGACCTGGTATGAGTTTGTTGAAAGCATATGCTCGTTGGGCAGGTGAATGAACTTCCAGTACAGTAATGAACACTAAAGCTTCTGGTCAAATTATCTGCACACACACAAAAGTAAATTATGGCTAATGAATCAGTAACAGCTACAAAGAGCTTTTTTTCTTTTTTAACTGCAACAGTAGTCAAACTACTGAAGAAGGTTAACATTAACTAAAAGAAATCAGTGCTGGAATAGAAGCCTTGCTACAAAATAAATGCTGTTTATTATTATTAAACAATAACAACACAGTAAATACTACAAACAGCACACATTACAGAGGAATCGTGTTCAATACAAAGCCAGGGAAAATACGAGGGGCATTCAGAAAGTAATGCACCACATCGTTTATCTCAGCTAATAGTGAAGATAGAAGCATGAAATTTTGCACACTTCAAATATGGCATGTGCCAATTGTGTGCACCAAATTGCACCGCAACCGGCCAAATAATACGGCTGCCCTAAACCGTTGAAATGGAGCGTGTTAGCAACTTGCGTTATAAACAGCGAATTGTGATAGAATTTCTCGTTGCAGAGAAGGAAACTGTTGTGAATATTCACAAGCGTCTATGTGATGTGTATGGAAGTTTTGCAGTCGGCAGGAGTACAGTCAGTCGCTGGGTTCAGAGAATCAAAGAATCAGGAAGTGGAGATACGGAACTGCTTGATCGGCCGCGCTATGGACGTCCTGCCACAGCCACCAACGCAGAAATGTTGAAATGCGCTGAGGGCATTATTCTTACTGATAGGCGAATCACTACTCAACAGTTGAGCTTACAGCTGTCTGTCAGTATTGGTAGTGCAAATGCAGTTGTAAAAACTCTCGGATTTTCTAAGGTTTGCGCAAGATGGGTTCCTCGAAGTCTCTCAAATTACCACCGATTGCAAAGGAAAGCAATTTCTTCTGAATTGTTGGAGCGTTTCAATGCTGATGGAGAGAACTTTTTGGCTAAGATCGTTACAGGTGACGAAACCTGGGCACATCATTTTGAACCTGAGACAAAAATACGTTCAATAGAGTGGCATCATTCGCAATCACCAAGAAGAAAGAAATTCAAGACAATTCCTTCAGCTGGAAAGGTCATGATCACTGTCTTTTAGGACATTGAAGGTGTGATTCTTGTGGACGTTATGCCAAGAGGAGAGACAATCAGTTCGCAAGCTTACATTAAGACATTGAAAACACTCAATCAACGTTTTCGCAGAGTTCGGCCGCACAGGAATCCAGCAGACCTGCTTCTCCTTCACGACAATGCGCGCCCTCACACAAGTCTGGCAACACGGGAAGCAATCACCAAATTGGGTTGGACTGTACTACCCCATCCACCCTATAGTCCCAATTTGGCACCCTCTGATTTTCATCTATTTGGTCCACTTAAAGATGCACTCCATGGGACAAGGTTTGAAGATGAAGGAGTGATTCATGCAGCGAAGAAATGGCTACATGATCAAGACTAAATCTGGTACGGGCTAGGAATACATGCACTTGTTTCGCGCTGGCATAAAGCCGTACAACTTGATGGGGCTTATGTTGAATAATACCGATGTTTACATGACATATCCATGTATATTGTGTAAAAATTTCATGCTTTTTGAATAAACAGCTCCTGAGAAAAACGATGTGGTGCATTACTTTCTGAATGCCCCTCATATTAAACAGAATTATACAGGATGAATTAAAACAGGCCACAGATAGACAACTGAGAGAAGAACAAGCAGATTTTTGACAAAATAGATTCTGCACAGACAAGACAGCCTAATAGTGTATAATAGCTGAATAGAGCCTATAGCATGTTTCACTAGCTTTGCCCAACTTCAAAATGCTATATCTCAGCGAATATATAACGCATATAAGTGAAATTTTGTGTGTGAATTTGAAATGGTATAGACCCTATGAATTAAATTTTTCATTAAAATGCGGCCATTGGTTTCAATTTTCATCTCTTTGCGATATAATATAAAATCCTACTTGCCAACACACATCACACGCACACATATTGAAATGTCTACAGTAAATTATACGACCTCATTTGCACATTTTTGGTTTATCAAGTATTTGGCATGATTTTTGAGTGAAATTGCGTGAAATCGCACTTCTTGAACAAAAAACAGTTTATATCCGGTGCAACGCACACACTGTCAATCAGAGGTGTGTCTACAAAAATTATTGTGTGGTTAAGAAGGAAAAATGATTCTGCGAGTACATTTTATGACATTACAGCAAATCACAAATAGGATTTTTAAGTATTTCTGCAATGAAGCTACTCGAGGAAAACTATATCATTCTCTTTCAAACCCACAAAAGAGGACTATTCACGCCTTGGGGATAAGCAAACGATCATTGCACCGCTGGATAGCGACATCTGAAATGTCTAATTCCAGTGTTTTACACACGAAAATTAGGCCAAGAGTGGTGGATAATTTTGACAGAGAATTGATCCGCAGAGAAATTTGCAATATGTTTCACAATAATGAGGCAGTGACTTTAAGGAAATTGAAAATTTGGTTAAGAAAGAATAATGACATTGATATTTCCAAATCTACGCTATGGAGGACTATTAGGAGTTTGGGATTCACTTTTAGAAAATATGTTGGTGGTAGAAACCTTATTTGTGAGAAGCCTCATATAGTTGCAATGAGAAGCAAATATTTACGCGAGGTCAGAGAAATGAGAAGAGATTGTTATGATTTTGTGTATTTAGATGAAACTTGGATCAATGCGCACCACAGTAATGAACGAGAATGGCAATCATCTGATGGAACAACTAAGAGACTAGTACCAAGCAGCAAAGGACAGCGCCTAATAATTGCACATGCAGGAAGCAGCCATCATGGGCTTCTAAATAATACTGAACTCATATTTGTTTCAAAATCCACAGATAATAGGGATTATCATACAGAGATGAATGGCAAGATATTTCAAGATTGGATTGTGAATCATGTACTTCCTTCATTGGATAGACCGTCGTGTTTGATAATGGACAATGCTTCATATCACAACGTTGTGGCACCAGAAGATAAAGTTCCTAATTCATCAAGTACTAAAGATGTAATAAAGATTTGGCTGACCAAAAACAACATTCCATTCAACGAAATGTCCCTGAAGCCTGAATTACTTGAAATTGTAAAAAATACACAGCATACAAAGATATTTCACATAGACAAGGCAATCCATGAACATGGTCACAGATGTTTAAGATTGCCTCCTTACCATTCTCACTTAAACCAATAGAATTAGTCTAGGCTAAAATTAAGGAACAGGTAGCAACAGAAAATAGGACGTTCAAATTAAAAGATGTTGAAATACTTACAAAAGCCGCCATCTCGAACATAGCCAGGGATTATTGGAAGAAATGTGAGAACCATGTGTTACAAGAGGAAGAGGAATATTGGACGAATGATGGTTTGTCCTTCATTCAGCCGAGATTGATTATCAATTTCTCAGAGACATCTGATTATGATTCGGATGAAGTTTAATTTCTTTAAAGATGACCTTACCGTTATTTACAAGCACAGTAGAGGAGAAACTTTCCATTATGATATTTATGAACCGCAAAGTGGTGATACCTATTGAAATAATCAGATCAATGAAGGTCCAGTTTGGTAGCGCATTAAATGTCAATGACAAACAATGTCACGAGTATCTCCCATGCAGATCATTTAAGAAATCATCTTCAACAGGTATTCATATGCAAACGTGATGGCCACATTATTGTAATAGTAGACACGCCTATGCCTATTCAATTCACAGAATCTGTGACTGAAGTGGTAAAATTTCTTTTTTCGATACACAATAATTAGTATGCCGACAAAGATCAAAGGATTTCATCCGTTTGTGGGAACTGGACAAGATGCACAGATATAAAGTATATATTTGTTGGGTCTAACCCAATATAACATCGTATGCAAAAAATGGCATTAATACGTTAGACGGTTAATCAGATAATTACATTTGAAGTTCTTTGGAAAATCAATTTGCATTTATTTACGTTTTTTCAGGGAAGGATTACGGTGGGATTTTTATCTTATTCGTTTCTTTTTTTTTTATTTCTCTTTGTTTACAAATCGAGTTTGGGATTTTTTAGCTGTGTAGATTAAGAATTACGGTTTGCAACCAGCTACAGGAGGTCTCGAGTTAGATGGTAGTTTTGAAACTTTTAGATGTGGCACCAGCCCGCGTCTTTAAATGTTGCATTTTATTTTTTTCATTTAGATAATTCGTTTTTTTTATTTTCATGTGGAGAGATTTGCTAGTGTAACTTTTAAAATGGCAGAGCATTTCTAGAGTTGCTTTCTCAATGAGAACGCGTGGAACGGAAATTTTCCGCTTGACCGTAAGTTCTAAATTTAGAAATGACCGTGGGCGATTCCTGGCACGTTGGTTGGTTCATAGATCGACCCGCTTAAGAACAAAGCCTAGCTATGACTCACGCGTAGCGTGGTCTCGGGTAATAAATAAGCGGGGTTCCCTGGCAGAAGGGGAGATTTTTTTGAACTTCTACGCCTTGGGAAAGAACTGCCACAGAGCCGACTTGCTCTTTCGAGAGAAATTCGTGCTGGTAAATATGAAGGTAATTAAGCTTTAATAGTTTATAAGATTTTTGCAGAGTTGTTTCTAGGAGGTAAAGTTAATTCATAGAAGTAGAGCCATCAATGCTATAATTTTAATTGAATATAACTGACAGCGCAATTAGGTATTTTGTGAAAAGGTAGTAGGGAATTTGATAGTTTCCTCAGAGTAGCTGTTTGTATAAATTGGAATATTACTGTTATTTGTCAGAAGACAGGGGATCTAATTTTTCCTGGATTTGTGATTTTAAATGGTGCAGCGTAAAACACGCTCGCGGAATTAAATTAATTTTAGTTCGTAACGGACATGCCATGAGTTACCCTCTTATCTAAATTATTATCAGAGTGCATTCATTCTTTTTATGAGATAATGAAAGCTTAAAGATGGTAGATGTTAAATACTATAATTTTGAGACACGATGCACGTAATTTCATTGTGATTTTCGAGGATTTGGAGAGAGGGGTACCGGAGCACGTGCTGTGTCTATTTTCTTAGTGGGGGTGAATCTGATAACGGAAGGAGAGGGGAGATAACGAGGCATGCATTGTAAAATAGGATTTCAGTTCCTTTAGAGATTTTAATGTACATTGTTATCAGAATCGGGTGTAAATAATATTCCAGACACGTGGGTGAAGATTTCTCAATATTTGAGTTATAATATTAGCGAATAATACGCTAGGGTTTTGGTGTGTATTTAATTGTTCAAGTGTGTGTAAATTACCAGCGGACTAATTTGTGTAACGCTGTGGTAATAGAACGAGTGGCTTTAAATGTTAGAGCATGGGAAATTGTGTATTTTTCTCTGTGTGGGTAAAACCTACATTTTGAAGTCAGCAGTTACGGGTCTAGTTGGGATTTTTAATTAGTCCCTTATTTAATAGACATATGTTTATACTGATGAATTCATGGAGACGGGAGATTATTGTCTCGGGTGAAGTCTATTGTATTTGGGTAGCCAGGTAAACACATCGATCATTGTTAAATAGTAGGGCCAGGAATTTACTGGCAACAGGTTCATTCAGTGGTTAGAATGTTGTGACGGGCTAACCTAAGCTGAGTCTGGAGATTAGAGTGTCGATAGGACAGTATTTGAGGGAAAGTGGGGGTAGGCATGTTTACTAATCGCTGAAGCGATACTAGAGCATGGGAGCTGTATGGAGCTGTATGGTTAGAGATTTGAAAACTTAAGTGTTCGAGATTGGAAAACTTAAGTGTTAGAGATTTGAGACTTAAGTGGTTGAAGAGTTGGGATTTAAGTGTTGAAGAGTGAGAGTTAAGGGAGTTAAGTGTTAAGGATATGGGAAATTTGTTGTGCGATATATATTTGTTATTGTTTTGTCCACAGCAGATATTTTCCAGGCGTGGCAGCTAGGGCTACAGTAGTCCTTGAGCGGCTAGAAGTTCGCCGGTCTTCTCAGGAGAAGAAGAGTCGGCAGAGCCAGGAAAGAAAGTGGAGTAGTGACAAGGGGTTCACTGGTGCAAACGTTTTGTACCCAAGAGAGCAAGGAGCTGGAAGCACAGACTTCTTCAGCAAGAACAAGAGGTTCTTAATAAAATTCGGAGCTATTCACGCTCAGATAAAGCACACACTGAACCTAGGCGCAGGGCCTAGAGGTGTCGTGATTGGTCGGTCATAATAACACCGACGGCCCAGACCCAAGAGATGGGTAACGGGGCCTGTGATTTTTCCAGAATCGTCATTTGGTAGTGCAGAAGAGTCCAAGTCGAGAAACCAGAATGCCAATTCAAGTTAGCAGCTACAACGGCAGTCAGAGGAAAGAGGGTAAAAATACCTCTGAGCTGCAATAGAGGGAGAGAAGGAGAGTAGTGGAGGAGTCGCTTTTTCTGTAGGAACTAGGAGTGTCAGACAGACACTGAACATAACATTAGAACTCAGCAAGTCATCTGTAAGTTGTGTCGGAGGTGATAGAAGGGTTCTGGTCGTGGACTTTGTGATAGTCAGAGAATATTTAGCCTATAGTGGAGCAGCGGTGTAGGCACGTCATTTGTGTAGAAACACGTCTGCAGACAGACGGACAGTAGGAGTTAGGGTGTGTTTACATGATATCAGGTTGATTAGGAGAAAGACGGATCTGGTGTTCGAGATCCTCCTTCACATGTTGTTGTATTACTTACCTTTCTTCCTTACAGGTTGAGGGGAGGGCGACTGTGGGGTTACCTTACCTAATCACTTGAAATTAATTGTTATGTTCTTTCCAGGTGTATGAACACGCATGTTTATTCTATTTTTGTAGTATGTTATATGAATTTTTTTGTGTGGTGTAAATAAAATCCATTGTAAATTTCCGGCTGGATCAGTCACTTACTTCAACCTATATGTTGTCTGTAAGTGGTGTCTGTGGTGTTAAGTAATTAAACCTTATCCCAGTCTTGGTAGCTAGAGGTAGTGAGGTTATCGCAAAACGTTACGTCACTTAGTGGCAAGGGAGAGTCAATTTCGGTTCTCGACCCTTGACGCCAATAGCCTCATCTCCCACAGTCACTGTTATTTTCTTCTGAAATCTATCTTCTTAGTCTTTCTTTCCACTAGGGTCTAGTCTATTTAGGTAGACAGCCTCTAGTCCTAAATCCACTTCGTGACAAAGTGGGTGCTATCGTCCGGTGAATCATCTTTGTTACGTTCAATTCTGTGATCTTGACAAAGTGGCGGCGTTCGTCCGGTAGATCATCTTTGTTGGGATCAATTCTGTGATCGTGTCAAGATTCATAGATTGTTTCTATAGGAAAGTTCTGGAAAATAGATTCTTTATAATATCCCCTAGACTAGAGCTATATATAAACTGATCCAGCTATAGGTTTTTTTTTCCACAGGAAGTTTCTCCACAGGGTGCAGTCAGATTGTAGCTGTAGTTAGTTGATGACTAGAGGTAACTGATGGCTAACTGAATTTTTCTTAACAGGAAGGTAAATTCGGGTTTTTAGGTAGCTGCTTAATGAAAATTTTTTCAGGTAGTTCTTCAGATTGGTGCTAGTCTGAGTTCGGGTTTTGGGACATTGGTTACACAGGGAGTAGTGCCCAGAAGGTAACAGTAAATTTTTCGTGTTCCTTTTTTGTCATTTTCCCTCGTTGTGAGTTACTGCTGATTTGTCAGGTAAGATGGCTGAATTGGTCAAGCTACTTACTGCATGGAAGGACGCAGCTAAAAGCATGGGGATGAATGAGGCCGAGACTAGGGCTTACATTATGAGGGAACAGGACCGGCAGACGGAGAAAGAAGAGAGGGCCCGACTGGATGAGATGGACCTGCGTAAATTGGAAGCGGAGAAAGAAGAGAGGGCCCGACTGGCAGAGATGGACCTGCGTAAATTGGAAGCGGAGAAAGAAGAGAGGGCCCGACTGGCAGAGATGGACCTGCGTAAATTGGAAGCGGAGAAAGAAGAGAAGGCCCGACAGGCAGAGGAGAGAAAGGCAGAAAGGGAGGCGAAGGAAAGGGCCACAGAAGCAGAGAGACAGCATGAACTTGCCCTGCGTTCACTGGAACTGCAGTACCGATCTTCGAAAGGCAGTTCGGCTAACGGAGATTCTCCCGGAGCAGGGGCGACAGACACCTCAGGAAACGGAGGGCCCCGGATGGCAGCCATGAATTTTCCAATGGACTCTTTCCCTAACGGGAATGAGAAAATTGACATATTCCTGGAAAAATTTGAACGAATGGCAAAAGCGTACGGGTTGGATGAGAGTTTGTGGTGCCTCAAATTATCTCAGTCGTTGAAAAACCAGGCCTACGACATCTATAGTAAGATGCTCAGTGATGAACAAAATAACTTTGAGGCCCTTCGTAACGCACTGTTACAACGCTTCCAGTGGACCCCCCGTAAGTGCCAAGCTATGTTCACGGAGAGCAGGCCTGAGAAAGGAGAGAGTTTTCCCCATTTTGCAGAAAGGCTGAGGAATTATCTCACTCGTTGGAGAGAATTGTCGGGTCTGGCAAAAACTTTTGAAGGACTCGAAGAGCTTGTCATGTGCGAACAAGTGAAAGCAAACATGTCTCCTGACTTGAGGAGGTATCTGGCGGAGCAGGGCGCCCAGCAACTGGACCAGATCATTCTTTTTGCTGAAAGGTTCCAGACGGCACAGGCCGAAGTACTGGGCCAGAAACGAAAACACCCAGACCTACCAGCACTGGACAAGGAGCATCGGCATCGCATCGGCTCATCAGCAGCAGTCTCGCAAGGAGTTTAACCTCGTCTAACAGAGCACAGGCGACAACGTCTCAGGAACCAGCTAGAAAACAGGGGGGACCGTCGCAATTGCCGTACCACCTCTCACTGGACTTCTCGGTGTGCCCCGTGTTTTTAAGGGGATCCCATTATTTTGGGCATTTTTTTTAAAAAACATTTTTTGCGATGCCCTACCAACCAGCATCAAAACAGAGCACAGGCGACAACGTCTAACTGAACCTAAACTATAAAATTTCAGGCTGAAAAACGATGAGGTCAAAGATCGCCAATTGGTCGTTACCAATGCAGAAAAGCTTTTGTGTTATAAACTTTTATTTTTTATTTACCCACCCAAATTCGGGTCCATGCTTGATTAAATGTTATACTGAATCGGCTGAAAATTCTTCCTGATCGCCAATTTGAGAGTGAATCAAGCTTACATCAAAATAGGCAACAATTGCGTGCTTCCTGGTCAAATTTCAGTGGAAAGATTATTTAGATTTATAGTGATTTCTTATTTAATAAAATGGATTGTGTTAAAAAATCAACAGCATCAGGTAAAAGAAGGAAGGATAGGCCCATTAAGAGGAAATTTAGAGGTAACAGAGATTCTGGTTCCATGAAACTACCGAAAATCACGACTAGGCCTACATGTCAGACAAATGAAATATCATTCTGCAAATTAAATAGTGTTACTTCTACAGCTGTTGAAACACACTGATCCTGAAACTATTGAAGGATACAGAATTATCAGCATTGAAAGCGTCTTGCCAGTTTGTTAAACAGTTCCCATGTCCATTATATGTAGTGATGGAAGATCAAGTAAAGAAATCAAGACTTGAGATGGCCTCAGCTGCCATGACAAGGCTGAATGTGATCTGGAAAAGTAACATCAGTTTTCCTGTGAAGATCAAATTATACAAATCACTTGTATTATCTATTCTCTTGTATGGGTGTGAGGGCTGGACACTCACTGCAGATACGGAGCGAAGGATTCAGGCTTTCAAGCATAAATGTTATAGAAGAATTTTGCGCATTTGCTATAAAGAGCGCAAAACAAATGTCTATGTTAGAGAGAAGATAAACACCTATGCAGGCCACCAAGAACCACTTTTGTCAGTAGTGAAAGGTCGAAAGCTTGCCTGGTTTGGGCATGTAACTCGTCATGACTCCATGTCTGCTGATGCTTCCACCATGGCACCCCGACGACCCATGACGGGTTACGGGTT
The DNA here is from genome assembly GCA_024509875.1 of Oreohelix idahoensis. Lineage (NCBI taxonomy): Eukaryota > Metazoa > Mollusca > Gastropoda > Stylommatophora > Oreohelicidae > Oreohelix > Oreohelix idahoensis. Next base: position 187,063 of record JAMPIV010020293.1, read on the forward strand.
GAGATGATGATGATGTCCAAATTGTTTAACAGCACCTGTCACTACGAGCAGGGAGCAGAATCAGATTATAGAGTCTTGATACACAGTGCATGAGACTCACTATGGCCTGTCAAGTTCATTTACTTTCACTTGTTTATAAAGAAATACAAAACAGAAGAAGAATATGCAGAGAGTATGAAAGTCACAAAGAAATGCAAAAAAAAACTGATGAAATCAAATGGAAAGATTAATATTTTTAGAAGATCTGAGGAAAAAACATAGTTACAAGTATGTAAAGTAAATCGGAGATGGGGGTTCAAAAAGTTTTTAAATCTGTTGCCGAGGCAAAGCCACAATGTATCCTGGACTTCAAATCGAAAAATTAGAATGCTGCGGCCATGTTCAGAAACGAATGGGACGACGTCTCCTTGATAAAGTTACAGAATGTAAAGGCAAGCAGTATGAAGAAGATGGGAAAAAGTATAAGGGTATTGGAAATTTTGGAAGATTAACAAAGAGTGCTATTATGAGAATACAAGGTCATTACAGTGCCGCAATAAGAGGAAATATTGGTTCAATTTCCAATATGAAAAAAAGCATAATGGCCATTCTCAAGCACGGTGCTGGAGATCTGGAGATTGGTGCCCAAAGGATATAAACAAGGCTAACAAAATCAGGCTGTCTAAATTTGGCATTAAAGAAATTCAGCCTGTCTTTGATGAATTGTCTTCAGACTTCTTGTTGTCAAAATGTCTTCATGGAGGAACACAGACTCTAATGAGTCTTTCCACAATCTGATCTGCAACAGATGTCCCAAAGCAGCATTTGTAGGAAGAGACAGATTAGAACTTTCAGTTTATGATGCTTTGATAGTTTTCAATGATGGAGAACTTGGGAGAAGAGGAATTTTTGAAAATCTTGGTCTATCTTTTGGGAAATACTGCTTCAAAGGATTTTCTGGTTTTGACGCGGCATGGGTCTCTGCTTCCCTAAGATTATATGATATGAAAAAAGCAGAATACAGGCACAGAAAATCTTTCCTGGATTTATAAGAAATACCAACAAAGAGAATGGATATGCAATTGGTGGATTCTAATGTGAGTATGACTATTTTAAGGCATTTTCTCTGTATTTTGCTTATTTCTACGATATTGTTTTTCAGCAATTTTTTGACATGATGTCATGATTACTCAAAAAGTTGTAAAGCTAAAGGCTTTAAACTTTGTATACTGTAATATCATACTATAGTGCTTGTCCCCTGCTAATTTTAAAAGTATAAACCTGTAACTTTTGATCAGTGAATTTTTAAAGTATCTCTACCCTGTATTTTTATCAAGAAAAATGGGTCTAATTTTTGAAAATTCATAAAACATCACTCGGACAGTTTATGAAAATGAAACTAGAAGGGAGTCTTGAGAATGCTGTGATCTATGTGCAAGCCAAATTCCAATGTCCTATCTTTGCAAATAAAGTGTGCATCTTGACACAAAAAAGTTTCTATTTTTAGTAACAATATGCAAATTAGGACCCAATATAATTATTTTCCAATGATTGAGCATTTTTTATTAGATGCTTTGATGTCCTAAACATGCCCAAAAAAATTGGAGCTTGTAAAGACAAAAATAAAAAAAAAATTTTTTTAGGTGAAACCTCCCCTTAAGGGCGGTGAGAGTGAAAAAAGGGAACAATTGGGAACCTTTCAAAGCAGAGAAGTGTTTCTCTAACAGTGGACCAGCAGTAGTGAATGGGACTGCTACCACTTGTTTATTTGACAGCGGGCTTACTTACCCGAGTATAGTCGCCCGACATTTGGTACAACCAGGCCAAATGACTAAGGAAAAGGTTGATATTGGTGGAGTTTTGAGGGGAGGGACCTCACAGCGTCTGCAGATAGCCAATATTAAGGTGGAGAGCAGGTTTGTGCGTGGCACAATCAAAGCTGCTGTAATGGAACAGCCAGCTTATGACTTCATCTTGGGGGCCCCATATATAGTTTTGGGAAACCCCCCAGTCCCGATCCTTGCTGGTGCAAGGGGGCCTACTACAGGCCAGAGAAGTGAAAAGGGAATGTCCCGGATTCACGGAGCCCCCACGAGAGCTCAACCAGCCACGCCTTGAGATGGAGAGGTTAAATACCTCCAAGGTTAGTGGAATGGTTTTTGCAGAGGCGTATCCCTCTGACAGCCCTGTTAAGCCGAAGGGCCAAACAGCGGCGATGCCTTTGATTTTGGAAATACCTTCGTTGTCGTCGGGAATTAGGCCCCCGATGGTATTACCTCCTGAGAGCGAGGAACATACTGACAAGAGTGGTAGAACGTATGTACACGACCAGCGCAATCTTCATAGGGCAGAAGACAGCGAATCGAGCGAACATATGTTTCCAACCAGCCCTGGAGCCCCATCCGACCAGCACTTTACTCAGACGGAGGAGGACAGTGATCTGAGAAACCGTTTGCCTATAAACGGAGATGGGCCCCATCCCGCTGCTAGCTCGCTAACAGAAAGCGGCTCTTGCAAAGAGGCAAGAAGCAAAAACGTACCACCAAATGCGTTCTGCTTAGTAGGGGAAACGGATGTCGCTGAGGTCAGGCGCAACCCAGTGAGAACCCCTGGTGGGAGAGTAGAGAAAGGAGCAATCTCTACGCAACCTCTAGGCAAACCAGAGGGGAGTGAAGCGATCGGAGAATTTATGCTGGAAGCACCAGATAGTTCGCACCTTCATCGCCATATACCTGCGGTCTCAAACCCGCCGAGATGCAGCAAGGTAGTCGCCATCGTCAGGCAGCCACAAAGCCAGTTGGTCAGGGCAGCCGACCAAGACAGTTTTTTACGGACATAGCCAAGGAAGGTTCAGACCCACCATTGGATGGCACAGGTCCGAAGAAAGATCAACTCTTCCACCGGAGCATGGGAGTTGGTAGAAGAAGAAGAAGGAGGAAACGTAGAAGAAGAAAGTCGCAGGACAACCATGGGAGTTGTAGTCGCCAGGCGGAAATAACCAGTCGTGACCCTGAGACTTCGGAACCGATAGACAGTCCTTTAGACCTGGATACGGGCCAGTCTGGAAATACAAGATCACATTAAATTAGATCGTGTACCACGAACTTGAAGAGGGGGGTAATGTGAGGAGTTAATGTGATTGCATTTACAACAGGCCCCAAGTCTTTAAATGTTGCATTTATTTACGTTTTCAGGGAAGGATTACGGTGGGATTTTTATCTTATTCATTTTTTTTTATTTCTCTTTGTTTAATAATCGAGTTTGGATTTTTTGTGTAGATTAAGAATTACGGTTGCTAGGAGAGATGGTAGTTTTAACTTTTAGACTGGCACCAGCGCGGTTTTTTTTTTCATTTAGATAATTCGTTCATGTAGAGATTTGCTAGTGTAACTAAATGGCAGAGCATTTCTCTAGCCCTTTCTCAATGAATCGCGTGGAACGTGGAGGAAAAATTTTCCGCTTGACCGTAAGTTCTAAATTTAGAAATGACCGTGGGCGATTCCTGGCACGTTGGTTGGTTCATAGATCGACCCGCTTAAGAACAAAGCCTAGCTATGACTCACGCGTAGCGTGGTCTCGGGTAATAAATAAGCGGGGTTCCCTGGCAGAAGTGGGAGATTTTTTTGAACTTCTACGCCTTGGGAAAGAACTGCCACAGAGCCGACTTGCTCTTTCGAGAGAAATTCGTGCTGGTAAATATGAAGTTAATTAAGCTTTAATAGTTTATAAGATTTTTGCAGAGTTGTTTCTAGGAGGTAAAGTTAATTCATAGAAGTAGAGCCATCAATGCTATAATTTTAATTGACTATAACTGACAGCGCAATTAGGTATTTTGTGAAAAGGTAGTAGGGAATTTTGATAGTTTCCTCAGAGTAGCTGTTTGTATAAATTGGAATATTACTGTTATTTGTCAGAAGACAGGGGATCTAATTTTTCCTGGATTTGTGATTTTAAATGGTGCAGCGTAAAACACGCTCGCGGAATTAAATTAATTTTAGTTCGTAACGGACATGCCATGAGTTACCCTCTTATCTAAATTATTATCAGAGTGCATTCATTCTTTTTTATGAGATAATGAAAGCTTAAAGATGGTAGATGTTAAATACTATAATTTTGAGACACGATGCACGTAATTTCATTGTGATTTTCGAGGATTTGGAGAGAGGGGTACCGAAGCACGTGCTGCGTGTCTTTTTTTAGTGGGGGTGAATCTGATAACGGAAGGAGAGGGGAGATAACGAGGCATGCATTGTAGAATAGGATTTCAGTTCCTTTAGAGATTTTAATGTCCATTGTTATCAGAATCGGGTGTAAATAATATTCCAGACACGTGGGTGAAGATTTCTCAATATTTGAGTTATAATATTAGCGAATAATACGCTAGGGTTTTGGTGTGTATTTAATTGTTCAAGTGTGTGTAAATTACCAGCGGACTAATTTGTGTAACGCTGTGGTAATAGAACGAGTGGCTTTAAATGTTAGAGCATGGGAAATTATGTATTTTTCTCTGTGTGGGTAAAACCTACATTTTGAAGTCAGCAGTTACGGGTCTAGTTGGGATTTTTTATTAGTCCCTTATTTAATAGACATATGTTTATACTGATGAATTCATGGAGACGGGAGATTATTGTCTCGGGTGAAGTCTATTGTATTTGGGTAGCCAGGTAAACACATCGATCATTGTTAAATAGTAGGGCCAGGAATTTACTGGCAACAGGTTCATTCAGTGGTTAGAATGTTGTGACGGGCTAACCTAAGCTGAGTCTGGAGATTAGAGTGTCGATAGGACAGTATTTGAGGGAAAGTGGGGGGTAGGCATGTTTACTAATCGCTGAAGCGATACTAGAGCATGGGAGCTGCATGGAAGATTTGAAACTTAAGTGTTATAGAGATTTGAAACTTAAGTGTTAGAGATTTGAAACTTAAGTGTTAGAGATTTGAGACTTAAGTGGTTGAAGAGTTGGGATTTAAGTGTTGAAGAGTGAGAGTTAAGGGAGTTAAGTGTTAAGGATATGGGAAATTTGTTGTGCGATATATATATTTGTTATTGTTTTGTCCACAGCAGATATTTTCCAGGCGTGGCAGCTAGGGCTATAGTAGTCCTTCAGCGGCTAGAAGTTCGCCGGTCTTCTCAGGAGAAGAAGAGTCGGCAGAGCCAGGAAAGAAAGTGGAGTAGTGACAAGGGGTTCACTGGTGCAAACGTTTTGTACCCAAGAGAGCAAGGAGCTGGAAGCACAGACTTCTTCAGCAAGAACAAGAGGTTCTTAATAAAATTCGGAGCTATTCACGCTCAGATAAAGCACACACTGAACCTAGGCGCAGGGCCTAGAGGTGTCGTGATTGGTCGGTCATAATAACACCGACGGCCCAGACCCAAGAGATGGGTAACGGGGCCTGTGATTTTTCCAGAATCGTCCTTTGGTAGTGCAGAAGAGTCCAAGTCGAGAAACCAGAATGCCAATTCAAGTTAGCAGCTACAACGGCAGTCAGAGGAAAGAGGGTAAAAATACCTCTGAGCTGCAATAGAGGGAGAGAAGGAGAGTAGTGGAGGAGTCGCTTTTTCTGTAGGAACTAGGAGTGTCAGACAGACACTGAACATAACACTAGAACTCAGCAAGTCATCTGTAAGTTGTGTCGGAGGTGATAGAAGGGTTCTGGTCGTGGACTTGGTGATAGTCAGAGAATATTTAGCCTATAGTGGAGCAGCGGTGTAGGCACGTCATTTGTGTAGAAACACGTCTGCAGACAGACGGACAGTAGGAGTTAGGGTGTGTTTACATGATATCAGGTTGATTAGGAGAAAGACGGATCTGGTGTTCGAGATCCTCCTTCACATGTTGTTGTATTACTTACCTTTCTTCCTTACAGGTTGAGGGGAGGGCGACTGTGGGGTTACCTTACCTAATCACTTGAAATTAATTGTTATGTTCTTTCCAGGTGTGTGAACACACATGTTTATTCTATTTTGTAGTATGTTATATGAATTTTCTGTGGTGTAAATAAAATCCATTGTAAATTTTCCGGCTGGATCAGTCACTTACTTCAACCTATATGTTGTCTGTAAGTGGTGTCTGTGGTGTTAAGTAATTAAACCTTATCCCAGTCTTGGTAGCTAGAGGTAGTGAGGTTATCGCAAAACGTTACGTCACTTAGTGGCAAGGGAGAGTCAATTTCGGTTCTCGACCCTTGACGCCAATAGCCTCATCTCCCACAGTCACTGTTATTTTTCTTCTGAAATCTATCTTCTTAGTCTTTCTTTCCACTAGGGTCTAGTCTATTTAGGTAGACAGCCTCTAGTCCTAAATCCACTTCGTGACAACACAGTCGGAATTAGATTGTGCTCAAAATGTTCGTTAGTAAAACATTGGCAAAGATAATGCTATATAGCATTTATTTTACCAAAGATGCCAAAAACTTATTAATTGTAACAAAGTAGTAACATACAATAAACTGAAAAACACAAAATTTAAACTAAAATATTTTAATATCAGAGCACCCAAAAAAAAAATTTCTTTTACACCATTAACCAAATACTGTGAGACAATAGTGAATGAGGGCATGAGCTGATTAAAAATAATGACACATTCCTACATCTCAGCTGTCTGCAATACATCTGCGTTTGAACTAGTTCACCTCAATTGTAAGTAAGAATGGATTTCACTACTTCTTCTTCTTCCGTCCTTAGCCACCGACCGTCAAAGCAGTCAGTGGCCATTACGCCTAGTGGCGTCTTAGGGCAACAGCAGATAGGTTTTCTTTGCCATTGTTTCCCATCACGCCTATTTGCGTCTTTAGGGCAACGGCAAATCAATCCATCTGCTGTTGTTTCCGTAATCGAAGTGACTGGCAAACGGGTGATCAGCCCGTTGGTAGGATTTCACTACAGTAGCTGAAAATCACTGGAAATTTAATTGAAATTGAAAATGTATGGGTCATATGGGCTCTTTCGTATCAGCGAGTTGCTGTAAGACGAGACCGCCAAAACTCGAGTTCTAGCTGTAACGCTAATGCATGAAGTAAACATGGCAAGATTCATAAACCATTGTAATATGTGCTGTAAAGAATTACAAGACATAAGGTGCGTGTGCATACACATATATATTTTTTCTCCATTCAGCATGGTACCTAATCTTAATTACCAAAGCCTAATGCACACTGTATATGAAGATGCTACACAAGTTAGACATGCAACCAAATTATCAATTTAACCAAAGAAAAGGGTACATTGTGAAAACTAACAAGTGTCAGTAAAGTTTAATTACCATGCAGCAAAAAGAAAAGGGTGAGACAGTGAAATCATAGCCTAAAAAAATAAAGAAGTGATTCTGAAAAATGCACAACAAATAAAAAAGTGAAAATGCACAATTACAAAATGGGGAATCTGTAAAATGCAGTGCTAAAAAAAGGTGAGTCTACAATATGCACAGCACACTGGTAAAATGCATAGCAAACAGGAGGTGCATTTATAAAATGTTGCAAAAGTAATTAGTTCAGGCATTCTAAAACTTATCCAAGCCACCATGGGAAAGCAAGATCTTCACTGGCATCTGTTTCATAATTCTCTCACTATTTTATTGTTAAGGTACTTTATGTCTACATTAGGTGTGAAATGCATATACTTCTTACTAAATATGAAGCATATTTTACCAAATCCAAAACATCTTGTTTTCTTTTAAGTTAAACAAAATCCCTGTTGCTTTCATTTAAACAAATGATAACACAAATATTTGCAAGTTTTTCAAAGATATGTGCTCCTGACTTTACATTCTGGTCTCAACCAGACACTTCTTTACTTGCTTTCCCATACAACACTTGACACCATACAAGGATTTAACAGCTGGTGAGAAGAGAAAGACACCCTTACTGAGATGGAGGGGGGTTCTGTGAGGAAGGCATGAGTTGCCCTGGCCCCACATGAGCTATGTGGCTGAAGTTCAAAGGACCTGAAATCTCTCGGTTACGACTCTCAGGCCTGTACAGCATGGACAAAATAAGAAATACACATTCTATTTTCTGTATCTAAACTAAATGAAGTTTTGCATATGCTGCAAATGAGAAGACTCAGATTACATGGTTATGTGAAATGAATGGGAAAACGGCAAACATAAAATTATTACTAATAAAAACTAATTTAAAAAATTATCAATAAAACAAACAATGCAAAGAGGAGTTGCAAGGTGAAGTGAATCAGTGTAAAGAATATGGCTAATAAATACTTGCCTCAAACATCTTGGAAATAATAAAAAGGTTATCAATACAAGAGAGGAATGAAGACTGGTGAAATTGAAGACCTCAAGGGCTTGGAAGACTAAAAAAAGCTTTGAATTTAAGAAAAGTAATGGGCAAGATATAGAGGGCATTAAGTTCACTATGAGGAAACTCCATAACCTGAAGCTGTTTCAACTATCTACATCTTACTGCAAAATCTTATAGTGGCAATAGAATAAGAGGCAAAAATTATAGCTGTGGGAAAAACAAAAAACAAAAATCAGTGAAGCGACTACTCTTGTAACACCAGATGTGAGACATCTGACCTCCTTATTATCATTATTAACTGACATGTAAAATTTGCATGTAAAAGTTTCACATCTGTGCCACATTTGCATATATGTCTGCATAAATGTCTAAGATAAACTTAAGTCAAGGACTGCAATATCAGTTTTGTGAATGCTTCACATTTATTGTATGTCTACAACTAATTAGCCACAATGCTAGGTAAATCAAAGATATGCATGACAGATTCAGGCACCTGATAAAAGATAGACCTGTTTTCAACTGTTATCACGAAACTGTTGAAATAGGATAAAAGTGCTGACTACAGAATGACTTTAAAGAGTAGTGACAAAGAACAGAGAACATCATGCTTCATCTCCACAAGAGTCATAACAAGTCTGCCCAAACTTCAAACTAACGTGTATTTTTAAAATCTGGTTGCTGACTATTAAGAATCTCTCTACTCCACAGTTCCAAAGAATTGTTCAGTCTTGTCCTATTAGTTTCATTAACATTATTTTACCCTATGCCTTCCTCTAACCCTTTAACCCTCTTTTTACCATTTGAGCAAGAAACTGATCAACTCTCCTTGCCTTGTCAGATGTACATTACATTTGTTTTCTTTATATTTGAACTATTTTCCTTTTACAACCAATGATATTTCACAGTTTCTTAACTGGTTATCTTGTAAAGCTGTAAGTTACCCTATCAATATTCTGATGCCTTGATAATTTTCTGAAATTACCAGAATTCTTACCATTTTTGTGGCTGTATTATTGAGTGATCATTCTTTTGCAGTTTAACTATTCAGTGATCAGGCAATAACATTTGATGACCAGGTTTTAACTATTCACAGAATAGATTTCTATTTTATTTGTTTGCTATCTTTTTATAATTTAATTTCTCCTTTTCATTGACCAGGCTCCTGATCCTTTTTTGCACATGAACTACTAATTTGTGTTTCCTTCTAAAGCATAATAAGGCACCATCAAATTATGTCTTATTTGAGCCAGTCTAGTTTATTTCCAGTTATTTTGTTTCTACTTGCTGCTCAATGGTTTTCCACATTTCCCCAAGGAGATGTTATGGTCTCAGTTGCATAAATTCTGAACAGTTCAATTTCCTCTTTTAGGTTTCAGCCACATTTTATTAATCCCTATAAGTTTAGTGATTTCTCTGTAATACTATTTCTGTTACAGCAATCAAGCAAACATTTGTACCATTCATAGACCAGGCATTATTATTCAGTGGCCAGACTTCTTATCCTTTCTGTAAGTTGTACCATTAAGTTACCTAGTATGAACATATAAATGAGTAAACAAGGACATAGCATTTCACTGGTCTGGTTCTTATTTTGGCAGATGAGTTTCTGCTGACCGTCAAGAAAACCATTATGATGATGGTCATTTTAAGGCAATTCTTCATGTGCAGTTAATATAATCATGACTTAACAGTTAACCACTTTCTGCGCAGTAAAATACTACATTTTTTAACTGTGAGATTTCCTTGTCAGTATTTTATAACAACGTACACCTTTCATATTTCATTACAATAGTGTTGTTATTTTATCTATCCTGTTTAACTTCAACATGCATGCTGACATACACTAATATAAATTCTGTTAAAATACAAACACATATAAAATTAGTAGAATGATGTGCAGGGATTGCAGTTACCAATTTGCACAGTTTTAACACAGTGAAAATGCATCAGTACAACAAAGTTACTAATAAAATGTCAGTTTTTCTCCCTGCCTTGTGTTAATCAAAAAAGAAAGTTTCATCTCTTCCTCTGTCGCTTTTGACTTACATTCCTTCTCTCTCACAAATTCTAATAAATAATTAAATTTCGGTACCACGACACCAATTTTCTGTCTCTAATTTACACTGTATTTCTCTTCTCATATAGCGACAATTTCAGTATCCAGATAGTAAACCTGTCTAATCAAGCAATTAATCAATGCCACTGGCTCCCTTGGTACAGCAGTAATCACTATACATAATTCATCTTCTCTTTGGAACTATACTGTTCAAAAAAAGAAACGCATAGCTACTGAAGGCACACACATAGCCATAACTTTGACCTTCAATAACTTTTTTAATTTAACGAGTTAATTGTTCAAATTGCACACAAGAATACCTTAAGGTTCAACCAATCAATTGACAGTTGTTTTGCATCTGGGTCACGTGAGTTTTTTGGCGTACGGGCTTTCCCGTTAGTATGGTGTGTGGCCTCCTCTTGCATCGATCAGCGACTGGCATCTCCTGGGCATGGATGCGATCAGACGTCTGATGTGGGCCTGTGGGATGGCTGCCCACTCTTCCTGGAGTGCCTGGAACAGATCACGACGATTGGCTGGAGCAACGACTCGGCGACAAACACGTCTATGCAGCTCATCCCACAGGTGCTCAATCGGACTCATGTCTGGAGACAGGGATGGCCAGGGAAGGGTGAGAATGTTGTTGGCAGTCAGGAACTGCGTGGTCAACTGTGCACAATAGGGTCTGGCGTTGTCCTGTTGAAACACAGACCTTTGGGCAGCCAAAAGTGGAAGGACATGGGGTCGAAGAATTTCACTTACGTATCGTTGCGCATTCAAGCCTCCTTCAATGTGCACCAATTGACTCCTTCCGTTGTAACTGATCATTCCCCACACCATTGCACCTCCCCCACCATGCGGCGGAGCTTCATCAACGCAATTTTGGGTAAAACGTTCATTTCGCCTACGGTAGACCCTACGCCGTCTATCATGATGCTGCAACAAAAAGAAAGATTCGTCACTAAACCAGACACGTCTCCATTGATTGTCAGCTGCCCAGGGACGATGCTGGTTGGCCAAAAGAAGTCGATTTTGGCGATGGCGGCGCGTAAGGACCTGTCCTCGGTGAGGTCGTTGTGCCCAAAGTCCAGCGTCATGCAGTCTATTCCAGACAGTTTGATCAGACACTTGACGTCCTGCAGGCAATGACTGGGCAGTTGAGGAAGCTGTTGTAAACCTGTCTCTGAGGTGACGAAGCCGAATAAAGCGATCCTCCGCTGCTGTTGTCACTCTGGGTCGTCCACTGCGATGCCGGTCTTCAACTGAGCCAGTGGCTTAGAACCGGTGCCAAAGTTGACTGATGGTACTCTGATGCACGTTTAGATGCCTGGCAGCCTGACTTTGACTTTCGCCTGCATGCAGTCGGCCAATAGCAATGTTCCTTAAATCCATAAATGTCTGCACCCCAAATTTTATTGCTTTCACGTGCGCGCAACATGAGCTGTGGTCAAAAATTGCGTCATAAACACTACTGACCACTGCGTTGTAACGATTACAAAAACGAACGCAATTCAGGTCAACACATGCATTTGACACTGTAAAGAACATTTGAGGATGGTTTTTATATACCCTAGCACCAAATTTTACTTACAAACTCATAAAACCGCGCCCTCGGATAGCTATGCGTTTCTTCTTTTGAACAGTATATTTCCATTTCTCTCTAAGTGTATTCTCTTCCTACACTTCTATGAATGTCTGTTCTCCATTTGATCTCTAAGTGGCACCGCCTACCGTGCATAGATGAACAGGATGCAAAATGTGCTATTGTTAAGAGTGACAACACAGATCTAGGCAACACTCCCCTAACAAAGATTTTTATTATGCACAGTTTGTTCATGAACAAATAAAAAGTCGGAAATAAGTCTTCTACTGCAAGCATGAGATGTTTCATCACATTCAAACAATGACTCAAATTCACAATCTTAAAGGTCTTAGAGGTAAAGCAGCTGGTGCAGACACCGCACAAATTTCCCTTGTGTTTTGAACCCATAACGGATGATGGTGAGCATCTTTCTGATCTTGTGTTTAATGCAGATGCATTCAAACAAACAGATACACATATTCCTAGCAGCAAGGAGAATCAGAAACCGTGATTCAGTGATTGACTAAAATGGAGTCTAATTTTAGCTCTGATGATTATGTGGGGAGAATCATCACTAGGAGATGAAGAGAACCACAGTCTTATCTGTGATGAGATATTCACAGCTACCGAGCCAATGCTGTTGTCAGGGCTCATGCAAGCAGAAGTTGTTAATTCCTTCATCCACAGAGGGAGGACAGGAACCAAAGATTTGTTATATGATGCAGAGCTTTGACATTTTTATATCACTTAAGTGTGGAATTAAATGCTGAACTGCACCCAAGGAAGACAGAAATGAAGTTGATATTTTATGGTGTTTTGGGGAGAATGCTGATGTGCCTTCTTGGAGATATCTTACAAACCCCATCTGTTAAATAAATTCTTCATCTACTGTTGTTCACTAACATGACTGCCATTCAGAAAGTACGCTTTCCACTGAAGTACTTTGAAGAACTAGTGTTCTTGAGTACCACAGACAGACGCAGAGCGCACAATGAGTACTAACAACATATTGTGATTTCCACTATGGTGAAACATGCTGAGAACCCAGCACTGCATACTAAGCTTGGGGGAAATCATTTGAGCCTAAATTTAACTCCGGTTTTTATCAGGTTGTGGTGTACAGAAGGATCCCCAATAAATACATGACAGGTGAGGCAAGCTGGCAAGTTGCTCTGTGCAAGAAGTGATGATTCCTTGGAACATCCCAGAATGAAAGCATACTTGAAAAGCCCCCATGAATGGTGGGAATGCACAGTATGCGACTTCCTCCCCCTTTCTAGCTGGAAACCAGAAGTGAGGATCCTTTTTAAATGCAAGCCTAGCCAGGCCAGAATACCAAGGAAAGAAACTGGAGTTATGCTCCAACTTGAGTTTCAGATTGCCTGAAGCAACAGGAAAAGCCTAGATCTACAATGTAGAGAAATACAAGGATTCTTGGCACTGGCTGTGAAAGAGTGACAAGCTCAGCAGTCCTAGTCAATAACAACAGCATATTATCATGAGTATACAGCATGATGGCTAAACTGCTGAGACAATGCTAACAGCAGAATTATTTGTCTCCATCCAACAGATATGGCTATCATCATTTGTAGGCTGCTGTCAAGCTTCATGGTGTCATCACTACAGCTCAAATTAACTTCACAAATATTCTGGTGTTACAATTATAACACAGAGGGGTGGAGAAATCACGAAACCTTCCTGTGTAACATTAAGACATCCTAGTTTTGAGCAAATGGTGTTCCCTGTTTTGGACCAGTTTTGCATAGAAAATAATTTACTGTAACATAATATTACACTTTTTATACAAATTTTATTTTATTTCGTCTGCACACTTTTTTATTATGCAGCACTTCTATATTGAAAAAAAAAGGGTTGTTTCTAAATTCTTGGGTTTAAATAGAAGTAAAGGTTAATCAGGGGGTGATTTTTACAGAGCAGGAATGGCTGTCACTGACTAACATTATGTGTCCTTTTTTAAATAAGCTGTGCTGTTTATGCCTGTACCTAAAAGGAATCTAAGCACAACATAAACTGATGTCCCCGTGTTTCTCAAATAAGGAGAGAATTTTACAGAAAGACAATGTTTGTAAATACTGAACATATTCTAATTGTTTGCACACTGCACTAATAAAAACTTTTGCATTAAAGTGCATCTCCCTGATCAAAGTTTATTCTTAGTTATCGGGTGTTAAATAATGTGATTTATTTTGTTAGTGTTAAAGTTTGTTACTGTTTGAGTCACACATTAGTTTTCTCCGAACATGCTGTAATCAATATCTTCTGCAGCCTCAGAAATGTATGCTGACAATTTAAAAAACAAAACAAACAACATTCAAAACCAACATCAAACAATATCCACATTCCATTAATGCAGGTCAAGTTGTTAAAAATCAGAAGAATAACAAAGTGTATGTGCACTCCCAAATTGAAGATTAATGAATTACCAAGAATTAAACGATGAACCACAAAGCATTAACAAACATGAGGAACGAAACAAATAATGGTTACAAACACATCATCACAGTTTGTGTAATATGCTAGATAAAATACAGTACATCAGATTGAACAAAATGTTATCAAGCTTTATATTTTTCCATTTTCCGTTGAACTATTCTTTGATTCCTACATGTTAAAACAAAATTTTGAGATAAATTGTAAAACATGTCACCCTGTAATTTGTGCCTACCACGACAAATTTTCACATTTTCTACAGAGGTAATACTTACACTTTGCTAGCCCTTTCCTCCTGGAGTGTTTTGACGGAAAACCTGCGTTTGTTCCTACTGCTCTTCTGTTTGAAGATTTCCATGACAGACAACTTGTCTTCTTCTGTAAAACACAAAATATTTCTTATATTTTTTAACTTACATAACCTTGTCTCAAGTTCAAAAATTTTTGCTTTTTACACTATGCTTAATTTTGGGAATACTAACTACAATATCTATTCCAATACAATTAAAATAAGCAGCAGAAACTCAAAGCGATCTAATAAGAAATAAAAAAGATTAGTGACAAGAGATGAAATAATACATGTAAAGGAGCATCATGGGTAACTTCTTCTTCTTCTTTCGTTCGCTTGAAATATATTGTCTATATCTGCAATGTTGTTTCTTGTATAAACTTCACTGTCTTTTGTAGTTCATACAGAGGTCCATATAGTTTTGCTTCCAGTGTTGTTTCTCTGGGCCAGTGGGTTTGCCTCAATATATCATATTCGGGGCAATCTTGCAGTACGTGCTCCGCTGTCTGGGGTGCCTGTCCACATGTACACATGGCTGAATTGCCAATCTTGAATTTTGTATACATGTGGCTGCGGAGGCGGTTGTGTCCTGTTCTGAGGCGCAGAATGACTATTTGTTCTGATCTGTTCATAGCTTGGTAGTCATCCTGCGTTGATGTTGGTGGCTTTCTGATAGATTTGATCATCTTTTTCTTCTGATGGTACGTAACTGGTACATCCGGTTGTTCGTCTGCAG
Source organism: Oreohelix idahoensis (assembly GCA_024509875.1). Lineage (NCBI taxonomy): Eukaryota > Metazoa > Mollusca > Gastropoda > Stylommatophora > Oreohelicidae > Oreohelix > Oreohelix idahoensis. Next base: position 202,412 of record JAMPIV010020293.1, read on the forward strand.
CACCTTCTTTAGCCAGTCCGTCTGCTCTCTCGTTTCCTGGTATTCCACAATGAGACGGTATCCACTGCATGGCGACCCTGCGCTGGTTGCACAGTTCAGAAAGTAGGGCCTGTATAACTGGCAATTTTCTGGACTGAAGTGCTTGGAGTGCTGATCTTGCATCTGTCAGGAATACTACAGGCTGTGGACCGAGATTGGTGTTCAGTAGTTTCTCAGTTGCCACCTTGATTGCCTGGACTTCTGCATCATAGTTGTTACAGAATTTCCCCGTTGGTACTCTGACCGTATCCCTAGTGTTGTTTGGGTATTCTATGTACACTCCTGCTCCTCCATTCTTTACTGCATTCTGTGCTGACCCATCCGTGTATACTCGGACCCAGAGGTCCTGTGGGTATTCATCATCCAGGAAACTGAGAGTGACTGTCCTACGTTGCACGCTGTTCTGTTCATCCCTGTCGAATATTCCTTTCACTTTTGTGTGGATGTGTACTGGTAGTCCATGCTCCTCTCTCCAAGGGGTTTGTTCTGGCACAGACTTTAGGGGGCTGTTAACTTCAGGCAGGTCTGAGGTTTGTCTACGAAATCGTTTGGCCTGGTGGATAAAGCTGCTTCTTTTCAGTCGCCCCATTGCTAGGTTTTGGAATCTGTCCTTCATTGGATGGCTCGGCATACAGAGGAACTTTTTCTGCCTGTGTTAGCACTTTCGTGTCTCTGCGTTCTCTCAGTGCTTGTATCCTCCCCATTTTTTCCATCTCCACTATAGGCGTTGATTTCATTGCCCCCGTGATGACCCTAAGCGCCTGGTTTTGCACCTTATCTAGCTCTTGTAATGTGGTGTTTGATGCTGGACACCACGCAGCTGACCCATATTCCAGGTGTGGTCGTATGCCCTGCTGGTAAACTTTACTAAGTATTTTCCCGCTGGCTCCCCATGTGGTTCCACTTAGTTTTCTCAGGATGGCTAGCTTCCTCCTGGCCTTTGTTGCTGCCTTGTTGATGTGCTGCTTCCATGTCAGCCTATCATCGAATGTAACTCCGAGATAGGTGGGTTGTTTATCTTCTCTCAGGAGCTCTTCGTTTATCTTGATGACACCAGCTTTTTGTTTGGGGAGAGAGGGTGAAGAGCGTAGTGCTGCACTTGTCTGTGTTTGATGCTGACACACCATCTATTTGCCCATGAGGTTAAGGCATCTATAGCTCTTTGTAGCAGTTTGGTGGCCACTGTTGCATGCTCATCTGTGCACCATATTACCAGGTCATCAGCGTACATTGCCACTTTCATTCCATGTGGTAGTTCAGCAACCAGGTCGTTGATGTAGACTAGGAAAAGTGTGGGGGACAGAACCCCTCCCTGAGGGACGCCATGACGCAGTAGAATTTTCTTACTCTTGAGGCCATCTAGTTGTACTCGGGCTCTTCTGTTATGCAAGTATGCTTTCACCCATTTGTACATCTTACCATTCACTCTACAATTTCTCATTTTCTTCAGAAGCCCTTCTTTCCAAACCTTGTCAAATGCTTTCCTTAGATCTATCCATGCTGCTAGTACCAGTTTCTTATCTTGGAACGCATCCTCAATCTCTTGGGAAAGGTAAGTTGCCTGATCTTCGGTGGAATAACACTGCCTAAAGCCCGCCTGCTGTGGTACAAGAAGGTTTTCACTTTCAAGGTACCACTGTAGCCTGAGGTTGATGATACGTTCCATTGTTTTGCAGAGGCAGCTTGTAAGGCTGATTGGTCTGTAGCTGGAGGCAGTGGAACTGTCTTTTCCTGGTTTTAGGAGTGGTATCATGATTGCTTCCCTCCAGGTCTGTGGAACTCTGCCTGAGTTCCAACAGATATTGAAGATCTGCAGCAGCTTTGTTTTTGCTGCGGTTCCCAAGTTCTTAATCATTTCATTGGACACTCCATCAACTCCTGGCGACTTTCTCATTTTCAATTTGGATATTGCAAGCTCCAGTTCTCTGAATGTGATTGGTGCCTCCATAACTTCAGGTATGGTTCCATCTCGTCCTGCGTGTTGTTTTCTCGCGAGTCTCCTGTTGCTTCTCTGGGCTAACTTCGATGTTGTTGTCTTTAGCAAAGGAGTCTGCAAAGTGATCAGCTGCCTGTTTTCCCATGAGGATGTTTCCATCTTTGTACAGAGCAATCCTTGAGTTTCTCCCTGTACCTTCATCGTTAAGTTGCTTTTTAACCAGCTTCCACAGTTTCCTCGTATCTCTTTTCAAAGTTCAAGGACTCTGTTTTCTCCTTCCAGCTTCTTCGCCTGGCCTGCAACTTGGCCCTTTGAAATTTGGCCTTAGCTTGCTGGTAGTTATTGTGGTGTTCTTGGCATGGACTGGTCTCTGCCTGCTTTCGAGATGTTTCCACGTCGTTGTGCAGCTGCTCTAGTTCACTATTCCAATATGGTTTGTAGTGCTTACGAGCCCCTCTAGGTATTGTTTTTCACGAGCAGCCTGTAATATGCATCTGCTGAATTCATCGACTAGCTTATTGATGTCTTTGTCTACAGTCAGATCTCTAGCCAGTATACTAGTACGGTGCTGGTACATTGTCCAGTCTGCCTTCTTGTAGTTCCACCTAGAGAGAGTGCTGCTCTCCTTGACAAGTTCATTTTCCACAATTAGGAAGACTGGCCGGTGGTCGCTGCCTCCAAGTTGTTTCCCTACAACGCGTGTGGTGTTCCACTCCAAGCTGGGTGAGTGGAATGCCAGGTCTGGTGTAGAGGTGTGTGCCATGATCTCGAGTAGAAGGTTGGTGGGTCGATTGGCTGGTTAATCAGGATAAGCCCATTGTCATCCTGCCAGTTTTCAAGCTCCTCACCTCTCCTGTCCATGTGATCATAGCCCCAGCTCTGTGAGTGGCTGTTTGAAGTCTCGTCCGCATACAATCAGTCTTTCTTTTGCTGGGATTGTATCTAGTGCCAGTGGGCGGTCGCTCGGACAGTAGTAGTTGAGCAGGTGGAATTCTGAACTTTCTGTCCTGAGATGAAGCATCTGGTATTCCGCCCCCTCCATATTTGTTTCAAGCTGACATGCACTGATGTTATTCCTCACGAGTGTCAGTATTCCACCTTTTCGCCTGTCTATTCGGTCAGATCGGTAGCACTGGTAGCCTCTGATTTTGAAGGCTATGTCTTTGTTGAGGTGTGTTTCTTGCAAGCAACATACATTTACTTGCTCTTCATTCAAGATATTTTCGAGCTCTAATTTTTTGCTGTAGCCGTCTTTTTTACTATTGACGCCTTCAGCATTCCAGTGCATTATTTTAAATGGTCTTTTCTTTGCTTGGCCAGTAGCTCTATTCTCATGCCTCCTGGCTCCACGGGGCAATTGAGAAGGACCCCCAGTAGTAGGGGTTGGGCCCTTCCGAGGCAGAGGGCCCGGCACTGCGCCTGCCTGGGTGTCCATCACAGGGCGAGTGCCATAACGTTTTGCAGATATAGGCATACTTCCCATAGCGCATGTGCGTGGCATCCTGATTGCTGTGGTGCGCCTCTTGGCTGGTTGCCTCCGTCTTCAGCACCTTGACTTGCTAGGGCAGACTGTGGTCTTGCTCGAGTCTAGGAGGGCCTGGCCAGTCTTGGTTTTTCAGCCGCTGATGGCTGTACTTGAGCCCCATCTCCACGTCAAGGAGCTGGCCTTGATGGGGATCATGGGTAACAAAGAATAAGGTGGTCTGCCAATTCTTCTTCTTCTTTCGTCCTGAAAAGGACATTGGTTGCGTTGTGTCCGTTTACAGCGAAGCTGCGATATTTGCGCCTTTCGGCCGACACATCCGACTTCAGCACATGGGCATCTCTTTTTGGGACCCTGTCTTCCAGCCTTCGCCTCTTGGATCCCTGGATCCTACATTCACTCAGGGTAAGTCAGCCATACTGTTAGCCTATCCAGTAATCACCACTTCGATGGAGTAGTGGTCTACTCACTCAGCCAGACTGCAGTGATGCAAGCCTGTTATTCCAGGTCGCTAATCACCACTTGGAGGTGGTGATAGGGTCTGCCAAATCAGCTTCTCTGAGGTAAATCGCTGACCCTGATGCAAGCACTCCTGTCCTAGCTATGGTTATTTCCATTTCGCTCAAACTGCATTTCTCACTGTTGACGTCTGTCTCCTTATTCGTCTCCTACTTTTCCTTTACCATAAGGTTCCGTAGGGTTTACTTTGCCAAATTCACTTCCTGCTCTTGTCAGACCACTACCCAGAGATGTAAATCGAAGACCCTTAGGGAAACTAGATGAAGATTCACACCCATGCCAGCGAGGCTTCTGGGAAACCTTTTTTCCAGGACGATAAAGCCATCGATTCAAGGTACTTTCCTGTGATAATTTAATTATTTAGTCCCCTTGCATGTCTGACTACAACAACCCCTCCCTACAAACCCACAAAAGCCAGATTTCCTTACCATCAATATTTTTTTTTTACTAAGTGAAGGTTGATGATTTCAAGAACAATAAGATATGTCAAGAAGGGGACTAAAGACCGCCAACACCTGGAGAGACCCAAGTAGAACAGTCCCAACGCACTTTAAATACCTCTGCAAACAGGGAGCAGAGGTCATAGACACACAAGCGAAGGGAGCATCAAAGAAGAGTTGGCTACCCGAAGAGCAGCAGCTGGGAGACTTTTTTCAGGTCATAAATTGAGGATTCCTCAGTAAAAAAGAAGTTGGCAAGAAGACGAAGATGACTGTATACCGCTCCACCTATGTCCCATCTTGATGTATCGATGAGAGTCATGGGCAATGACTACAACCCACAAAAGCCAGATTCAAACCTCAGAAATGAGGTATCTAAGGAAGGTGACTGATGTAACAAGAAGAAACATGGTCCGCAACCAGACGATATGTCAAGGCCTAAAAACCCAACACCTGCAGACCCAAGTAGAACAGTCACAACTAAGATGGTCTGGCCATGTCTGCAGAACGGGAGCAGACCGGCTAACACGACAAGCATGGGAAACTAAGGCCCAGGGATCCAGACCTCCAGGATGACCCAGAGTCCGCTGGGGGGACATTAGACTATCTTTGAAGGACCAAGGACTAGAATGGAACCAGGCCAGGAGGAAAACAGCCGAAAGGATAGTATGGCGCTCTCTCTTTCAAACCTCTAAACCTCAGGGTAGAAGAAGAATGACTAAGTAAGTAAGGATTCAAGAGCACGGATTCAACTGATTTCCTCAACATGTGTCCCATCAAACTCCAGTGCCTTTTCCAATGGCATTAGTCTCTTTCTTTCATCAGTTCTATGTTGGTGATCTCGTCATACTATTTCAATCCTTCTCTCTTGTGCAAGCACCAATTTGTGAAAATCTGTAGCTTCTTGGTTGTCATTTACCCCCCCCCCCGCACGCCACCCTCCCCCCCCCCCCCCCCCCCCCCCCCCCCCCCCCCCCCCCCCCCCCCCCCCAGAGCCATACAGTAGAACTGCCTTGATATTTAAGTTGAAGATTCTAATTGTTCTGTTCGACATGTTTTTGATATGAAAGACAGAACATAGACCAGTTAATATGCAAGCAGAGATTCCATGGTATATCTAACCTGATTTGATATCTTTGAAGTAGACAATATGCTGCGAGTCAACATTGTTGAGTATATTCAATGAGCCATCCTTAGTGAGAGGTCTTGTCTGCAAGATACAAAAACATAAATTCTGTAACTAAAACTATTCAGATATTTGGTCCCATTTTGTGAAAAATATGTGTAAAAGCATAATAAATCTATTTCAATGAAAATGAAAAAAGCTAAAATAAAAATGAACTAATTGTACCTGTCTGAAACTCTCTGTGTGTATGCCCATGCATAAGTGTACACATATGTACAAATTCACAGCTAAGGACCCCTTATAGGTGATGGAGGCAACAACAAAATAATTTTTAAATATATTTTAATAGTTGCCTCCTCCAAAAATATAACAAAATAGTAATTTTGGATAAAAAGTAACATTAGTTTCATTGCCGTAAAAGCCTGTTTTGAATCCACAACGACAATGGTGCTAAGCACTTCCAGACTGGCCCCAACAACATCAATGGATACCCTCTCCTGGTGCTTCTCGAACCTTTGATCTGTTGATTCAGAATACTCTATATGATAATCTGCAGCTCCACCTTCAACGTTTGCAACATTACAACCTAACGCTTGTTGAGCCCATGCTCCTTCCCAACCTCGTCACAAAGAGGATATTGTCATCAAACCTTCCATTAAGGGTATGCCATCTTAGTTTGGCATAAGGATTTATACATGTAGGAATACAATAACCAGCTGACCAATGGCTCCTAAAACTGGTGTTGTACAGATGAAGGAACTGTCTTCAATAACTACTAGATCCATGACACTGTCAACCAGCTGATTGCTAGCAAGCTTCTTCTTTCCAGTGCATTTAGACTTTGAATTCAGGACAGTTGCTTGGGCAAACCGTACATGTTTCCTAAAATCCACAAATGAAGTAATCCTAGTAGAGCCATTTTCCTTAGCCTGTACCTGCTCCACTGAACACATTTCCAATTTCCTTGACAGCATCTTCCACCATACTGTCAAGAATCTTCCTTCCGTTTAGGGCACCCAAAAACGGACATAACATAATGTTATTGCATATAATTAATATCACAGAACAGCTACTGCACACAACTAACGCTATGTAAGTTGTGCGTTAAGTACATACAGTACAGTATTAATTTAGGTAAAACAACCACCAAACACATTAGTCTACAATGTCAGCATATTCAATGGCATCATTAACAAGTGGCCTCAGTGTTTCTTGTCCAGCGTCAGCATCCATGACAGTCTTAAATGGTGAGTGGATGGTTTGTGTGATTCTCTTACCTGTGACTGGTTATGGTATTTGTTTACATGATACCTTATAACTTGCACTGGTAATAAAGTATGTTACAGTACTAATACTTGCCCGTTTTTAAGATTTTTGGTGATTTCAAATTTTGTTTAAATTAAAATAACAAAACTGGAGTTATTGTGAATCAGCTCAGCAGGGAATGATCAAACCAATGATACCTGTACATCTAAACTTTTCCACCTCATATATAAAATAAGGCCTTTTCATTCATTCATTTCCTTTTTCACTCCTTAAGGAGTGTGGAACCACAGCGAGCTGGTTCAAGCCTGCGTCAAAGCCCCCATGCTCTTGCAACGGGTTTTTTTGAAGCAATTTATTTTACATGAAGAGGTTGCCATCCCAATGTATTAACTCAACTTTGAGACTTCTGGGAACTACTCTGGGCAAACTTCTCTATAAAAAAAAAAAAGGTAAAGGATACCATTACATGCCTATTTAGGCATACTGGGAATATGGTGTTAGGCCCGTATTTTCTTGACCATCGGCACACTAGGGGCGATGTGGTCAGCATTACGCCGGCTGCCTTAACCTTCCCATAGTTGTTCTGGTACCCAATTCATGAGGCTGGGTCAACCCCGGAGCCGTTCGCGGTATAAAAAATCCCACCTCAACTGGGGATCAAACCATGGACCACCGAGCTAGGAAGCCAGTGCACTAACCACTATGCTTCCGCGGCTAATAAACATCTCTATGCTTAACCAATATACTACTAAGCAGTTTTACCTCCCTGCATTCGTCAGACTAAAGCTGCTAATTAATATGATTCAATTTCTACAGTAATGACTTTATTTCATACCTTCTTCAGGCAAAGAGTCTGTACCCATTCAGAGCTGTTGACATCAAAAATAAAGACAGAGTTTTCTGAATAGCATGCCAGGTAGGGTGATGTATAACCTGTACAAGCAAATAAAAAAATCACTTCAATAAATATTTCACAAAAACATTTGAGAATACTTAAGCATGACTTTAGAATATACGGACATATATTTATACCTCACAGCAACACAATCATCATAGCCAATATTGAATTCAGACTGGTAATAAATCCATGTCACTTCAGCAGACCACATAAAAGTACACCTTGGTTTTTATTTTCAGCGATCAAGTAATACTCACTGACTGCAAGAGGGCGTGCAGGCCACAGTATTTCTTGCTGCCTGCTGCGGTTTCCACTACTGTCAACATACACTCCAACAACTGAAACAGAAATGGCAGTCAATATTCACTCTTCAAACACCACAGTAACTTTTCTTGAACGACACCAATACAGTAAATGCTCTGTTTACATGAGTTCTATGCATGGAGGCATTTCTGGAGTCATCCTTATATGACAACCAGCTGTGCACAATGCTATAGTATGTAGATTTTGATGTGAACCTCTGTCTCTGAGGCTAATTACACCCTCACTGACCCGTGAAATCATCAACACACTTCCAAGGATTCCCCCTGTGGTGAAACATGTAGAGAACCCAGCATTGTACACAAAGCTTGGACAAGTCACTTGAGCCCCAGAAGTAACTGGCTTTTACCTGGTTACCTGCATGCAGGAGGATCTCGCTATGGACCCCATGACAGGCAGGGGGAGCTGAGAAGTGGCTCTGTGTAGGATGTGACGATTCCTTTGGAGAGCCCCCTTGGATGGCGAGGAAGGCACAGTATGCCACATGCTTCTTCCTCCTAACTTGGGACCAGATGTGATGATCCTTTAAATGGCAGCCAAGCTGGAGAAACTGTAGCTCATGACTTCAACTCAACATGTTTCTGAATGGCAAAAAAGCCACAGGAAAAGCCTAGATCTACAGTGTAGACAATTCCATAGAGTCTTTAACTTGGTATTGGCTGCAAAGAAGCTAGAAGCTCAGCAGATTCTGAATTCTACTTACAAACTCATTTGGAAGTTACATGATTAAGGATTGGGGGGGGGGGGATTTGAAATAACCAAGAAAACACACCATAATAACATACTTAAGCACAGGGGTTTTTAACCTGTGGGATGCATTGTTCTGTTTACTGAGGAAGACTAATTCAAAAGTACATTTTTCTGAATGTGCCCATTTTTGTCATCTTGGTGAAAATTTCCTGTCTCTGCGCAGTGTCATATACTTGCTGCAGGCCTATGAAAACAGCTGTAGTATGCCTGCCCTCTTAGTGTAGGCAATGCTTTTTTCCTGATGCATTAATGCTTTCTTTTTTTTTAAAAATATACTGTCAATCCAACTTCCTATAAGGTGCCCCTGCCCTTAGTAAAGCTATCTTCTGCTATAGAAGGTGACAAAACCATTTTATTTTCTACTTGTATAATGCAGTGTTGTTCCCGTCAATTTGCTGTCGTCCTAGTTTCTCACTCCAGCACTTATGGTGACGTTAACAACTCCACATCCCATTTTGCATAATGTGAACTCTGCTCAAGTTTCAGATAATAATTGTGTCTGACAATGACATTAATGAGTTGGTAAAGATATGAGAACAAGCTAATTATCAGCTGCATTCTTTTTAATTTTTCTATTTGCAAGTATTAATGACTGAGCCAGTGTTACAATGAACTGCTGCATCAGACCTTTTTTTTTCCTGTTCATAAATTATGCCATCCAATACATAATCTCCAGGAATCTGAATGACTTACTTTATCTGGGCATTACTGATATTAATGTAGAAAATGTACCATATATACTGACCTTCTCTTTTTTCTTCTCTTTTTTTCTTTTATAGTGTGTTGTTTCGGTTACATGTATTACAGACGGTACTATTACCACTGTGGTCATTTCATTGCAGGCGACCGTCATTAGATATTTGTAGTGAAAATTATATGGATGTATTAAATATGAAGACATGGAGTAACCTTCCTAAATGATATGTGGAGCAGTGATAATGATCTATTGGACCGTAAATTGACTAAATAACTAACATTTCTTTTATGACAACATGTCTCGTAATTGTTCGTGCATCTTTTAAAATCTTGACTTTCCATAATCAAACTGTTCATGCACTGTCATTTGCGCACTTTTCTATTTTCGAGAGAGTACATATAAGGGAAACAATACAATTATTGTCTAACTTTCAAACACAGTTGCACCCCCTTAGCTGTGGTTGAAAGTTAATGTACTCTCAAAAATAGAAAAAGTGAGCAAATGATGGTGTGCAAAATGTGACTGACCGACCGACATACTTACGGCGGATATTATGGTATTGAATAATTATAAATAATGAATGTATCTCTATGTTCTTGTGGTCTTTCATAATCAAGTGTGTAAAACTTGTAAATTTTTTCCAAATATTTATTTGGGAAATGAGCACTGCAAAACTGACAATTTCCATGTTTTGGTCCATGTGCTTTCCCTTTCACAACTGTAGCAGAATTGAAAAACACGCTTCGTTATTTGAAAGACAGAACGGACCGGGAAACCCTATGTGTGACGTAGCATGATAAATATTTCTTGGGAATACGAATATAGCCAGCCAATCAAAAGGCTGCACTAATTGGAAAGGTTCTACAGGGGAAAGCTAATATGGCGATCTCTCTTGTCGCATTTTCTGGACGGAATTAAATTCGCTATGAGCACATGCGTTATTATAAAGGGTTGAAAGTTATTGAATTTCTCAGAGGACATATATAGGTATGTACAATTCAAAGGAATATTAGAAGGATGCAGTGGTTTAACACCCGTGTGTTACCGGGGCCCGAAAGGGGAGCAAAGAATAGTAACACTGCACCCTACCACGCATGTCGTAAAAGGCGACTAAGGAGGGTATGGGCATGGGGCTGTTTACCCCACCCCGTAAAAACTTCGCACAGTGGGCTGATCACCTGCTTGCCAACCAATCTGATTACGGAAACAATGATAGATTGTTTGGTCTGTTTTTGTTCCACAAAGACGCCACTAGGCGTGGTGGAAACAGCGATAGATTGATCAATTTGTTGTTGCCCTAAGACGCCACTAGGCGTACTGGCCACATACTGCTTTGCCGGTTGATGGCTAAGGATGGAAGAAGAAGAAGAAGCAGTGGTTTAAGAGAAAATGTAAGTTAGGCTTAGCTTTCACATCGAAAACTAGAGAGACAATGGACTTTTAAATGATGTATATATTTTATACCTTAACCAAATTTAAGTTTAATTATATGAAAAGAAAGCTCCAAGTAGGGGACATAAAAGGAAATATGCGAGAAAAGGATAGACAGAAGAGTGTAGTTGTGTAGATGGAAAGTTGTTAGGGGAATTCGACAGTTTTACTCACAACGGTGTCCCCGAAATCTACGAGGACAAAAATGCAATAAACAAATCAATGGGGTCCCTTATGCATTCATGTTTATCTATAAATAAAGAGCAATTTATTCAAATCTACACACTAACACTAAGACGAGCCAGAACGATAGAGCAGTGAAGAGATAGCTGCCAAGGCTGATACCTGCTTAAATGCATGCCGGACAGACTGCTTCATTAAATCGAGTCTAAATCTGCGCTTATATTGATCTTAGAGGGTATGTAGACTTACTATAAATAATGGTGAAATTAATATCACTTTATTTCAGGATTTTTGGGTTTTAATAGAAATGTATCATGTATAATAATTGTATTTTCTGGTATGATTGCTGAAGTCGGAAACCGCCAATTATAACCTCCACAGTCCTTGTCAGGACTAATATAACCTAACAGTCCTTGTCAGGGCTCATATAATCATAACCTGTCCGTGTCAGGACTTCTACAACAGTATTGTTAAGGTTGACATTTTTTACCAGCCAGTATAGCACTTTTCAGAGATGGCCTGGTATATTATAGGTGGAAGAAAACGATTGCATCATAACTAGGTGTACAAATTATTTGATGTATTCATGTATTATATTATTTGAAAGAATGTTTTGCAAGTAGACACCTGTCTTGTCTCACTATTGCTAAATCACACTGAGCCATAATGTCATTCATCATACATGCAGACACCTGAGACACGTTCATCTCATATACACTAGGGATATGTGGGCTAGACGACAGAGATTAGCCCATATTTATCCTTGTTACAAGTTTATTCGTGACATCAAAACCTGAGGTCGTATGTTCATGTCAATCCCGCTGCCTGGAGCTTCGCAGGAGCATAGTGGTTGTATCAGAGCAACATCCTTAGTCCCCCACAGTCTTGGGTGGGCTAAAGTGACGACAATCAGTGAAAAGTGTTGTGTGCACCAGTTACTAAGGACAGAACTGTTTTAAGAGATGAGTACACCTTAGTACCATTTCCGTCGGCAAGTGTGAGCAATTAACTGTCAGTGATGAAACAGTGATTTAGCGTAGTCAGAGACAAGATAAACAGCACTGCTGCAATAATTTTTTTTTTCTATAAGAGGAAGGACTTGTAAACTATAAATGTATATATAAATACCATCTGTAAGATTACTAATCCATTTCATTCCATCTTCCCACATCCACCATTCAGCACAAGAGTAGATAGTGTATATACTTATTAAATATTGAAATTGTATTCGACTGACTTGTCAAGTTTATAACTGTTAAGTTGAATCTTTTTCTTGTTGTTTTTAATTTAATATCACATTTAGTTACACAGCGGAGTGGCATTGTATGTCTGTCTCCACTTTACTAATTATTCAAGATCAGATCATTCACAGCCGTAACTACATTATGATACCAGTGGTTCTCTCATACACTGGGACTTCACCATTTTCCTGCAGAAAGACTATTTCTGTATTGTCAGTACTCTACTGATACTATATACAATAAAAAAAACCTCCCGCGACAAGAAATAAAACAAACGAAGACTACTTACTGCTGAAAACCAAAAGATACTCCTTCTGTGCTAACTCAACTGCAAACATGGCATCAATGGGGTTCTGCACCAGAAAGCTTAAAGTGTTGTCATCTGTGTTGACTAAGGCTGATAAAAGAGAAAATTGATGAAAGGATTAATATGAGTGGTTAAAAAAAATAGCTTTTCAAAAAATGGGAAATCGAAACACACACGTAAGAAATTCTTACGAACCAAATCAGTGTTTCTCAACAAATAGTAACTGCACACAACATATGAGAGTTCAGTCATATCGGCTTACTTCTCTCTGGCGAAGATAATTTGGTGGCAGTTTTAACAGAACCCTTTTACCTACCCTAGGGCGTCTATGACATGCACTATTGATTTATTAATATTTGATATATGTAAGGGGTCAGCAACCAAGGAGCTTTAGGGATCTACTGTAGTAACACTGGGTCCTCTGAAGATCTACCATGTATGTGTGTGTGTGTAATTTTAAGTGGCAGAAAGGGGAAGGTGGGGGTGGGGAATGATTAACCTTACAAAGAAAAAATTGTGTTTCTGTCTCATGCAGTTCGTGACTACTTTAGTAACCAACACGAGAGTTTTCATTGAGAATGTGGAAAAAGTACCTATGATACCAAGGACACAGCTATTTTAAATGCGGGAGTTGAAATTTCCCTAGTTTAAATATTTTTTCTTCCCCCAAATTTAGTGCGGTGGTCCCTGAAGCACTGTGAGGCACAATGGGTCATATCACATCCTTCACTTATATATATTGGTTATCATCTGATATTGTCTCCAGTACATCCCTTTTTAAGTGAATAAACATCCACGTTGGCCTCATCTTCATTTATGTCAGTGGTATGTCTGGAAAATACCATCCTGAAAGCCAAAGAGCTTTACCCAAGTACTTTGTGTATCCCTATGCCAAAGAGATTCACAAAAGTACTTTGCCTATCCCTATGCCAACAAGATTCGCACACGTACTTTATCCATCTTTATGCCAGAGATTCGCACAAGTACTTTGTCTATCCTTATGCCAAAGAGATTCGCACAAGTACTTTGTCTATCCCTATGCCACAGAGATTCGCACAAGTACTTTGTCCATCTTTATGCCACAGAGATTCGCCCATGTACTTTGTCCATCCCTATGCCAAAGAGATTCACACAAGTACTTTGAAAGAGTCACTCTTTTCACAAAATGACCAGCTTTATTACTACTGCATAACTAACAGTAGTTACACATGCAGAGAGATGAAAAGCTAATTAGGATACTTTTAACAATTTTTTAATTCTGCAATAAAGCTTACTCATGGGAGCAGCATCTCCCTGCACACAGTAAATGGCGAAACATGATGGGTAGCCAACACAAAGCCGATCGCTCATCATTTCTATACACTGTACAGGACCAGGCACCTAAAAATAAAAGGAAAAAAAAGCTTCAAACAAATTTTAAGACCTCATTCAACATGTATTACTAGAAATAACATACACAGACTCCAACTCACGAGGACACAACCTTTTAGCTCATTAACCTGTTGGTTTACTTCTACCATTTATAACATATAAGGAAAATGGTTAATTAAATTACAAGTAAATAAGTTTTTCAATTATATTTTATAATGAAATTCTATTTTGATTTTATCATTATGAAAAGGCCTTGTGTAGTTCCCGGAGGTCGCTGAGGAGACAAAGAAAGAATATAGCTACTTCTCCCTCAGGCATGCCATAAAAGGCAACATATGAGAATGGGGCTGGCAACATCATTATGTAAAACAAATTTCCACAGAAACTACCGCTACAGGAGTTTTTGCCTTGGTGTAGGCCAGTGTTTCTAAATGGGGGTGGTACCCCGCCCCCTGGGGGGCGTTTTCAAGATGTCTGGGGGGCGTTCTGATGGGTCGCAACAATTGGGGGTCGCTACTTCCATTCAGGGGGGCGTTGTGTACATTTTTACAAGAATCAATATGAAACAATTACAAAAGATATTCCCCTTCGCATAGCTTGTAACACGATAGTTATTATTTGCCCTGCGTCCCACGGAGTGTTTCAAGGATTCCAAATGCACAATTTTAGTACCTGGGATGTTACCATTGTCATGAGACAGTAGGCGGAGATTTATGTCCCTTCAACACTCGAAACATTCTTAGCCTCTCGACACACCCAAGCTCACCTTCTCTCTCCACTCTCGACACACATTTTCTTCTGGAAACACATTCCCGTCAAACATTGATTAGCCCGTGAACCCATCACAGCCCCTTCCCTCCTCTGTCCACTTCCACAGCACGACTCCCTCCCAAAACATTCTCTGCACAATCACGTGTCCCACGTGTGCCTGTCAAAAAACCCCTCTTTAAATTCGGTTTTGTACCTTCGGCCGTAAATGAACAATTACCAATGTGTTTTCTGTGCCAGCAAGTGTTTTCTAACAAAGCAATGAAACCGTCATGGCTTAATGAGCATTTTACCAACAAACACTCAGATAAAGTTGGCAAAGATATTTCTTACTTCCAGGATTTAAAACAAAAGTTTGAAAGCTGCAACACTGTTACTAGTATGTTTCAGAAAATGTATAATCACAATGATAAAGTTCTCATTGTATCTTACAAAATTGCACACATGATTACAAAATGTGGTAAACCTCACAACATTGGAGAAAACGTAATTTTACCAGCTGTACGGGAGGTAATTGTTACCAACAGATTACTGGGGACAATGAAGATAGAGATGTATATATATAGGAAGATATTTATTAGTTTGTATACTTGTTATGTTTGGAAATATTTGGTAATATTTTGAGTCTAAGATTAGAACTCTAGTCAAAGGGCGAATACTCATTTTATGCTTCGAGTGAAAGTAAATATATAGTCGCCCCACTTGAATATAGTTGAAAGGTTAACATTAGCGCATGCACAATGAGACGATTAGTCGTCGTTGGGGCTTCCATGATGATGGACGGATCTTGAAGGCTGTCGGACTAATGAGAGTCCGAAGTTTTTCGATATTGTGATTGATTCTGGGGAAGAGAGGAGTTTTCTCTCAGTATACTATGATGGTCGATACTTCGCCCAGAATATATATGTTAGTGTGCTAGTTACTAGTATTTCATGAACTTAAGGTAAAGAAGGAACATTTTTCTAAAACTTTACCTAGGCCTAACGACGCCATAGATGTCATATCATATATATATATATATTTGATGGATCGTATGTAGACGATTCCTGTACTAGCAGCACTGTGAGTGGACATATGTAACATTCCTTATGGGTAAGGAAAACCCAAAGACATTAGATGAGCAAATGAACGGAACTTTCATTTATAGGGAAGATATCTTTTGGATGAACGTCGCTCACTTGGACCGGCACTATTTTGATACCAAGACCTACAATGTATTGAAGTCTACTCATTGTTATTTGAGATTGTCAACCTTAAAAGAAAGACCCTGTTGAAGCTAAAGCCTAAAAGACTTAGCCTGAAAGACATAGTCAGCAGAGGGTCTGTAAGGGAGCATTGTGATGACCATTATTATTGTTAACTCAAACTGATGCTACTAGTCAGTGGAGGTATGAGACAATTGTGAGAAGTTAATGTGATTGAATTTACAACAGGCCCCAAGTTTCGGTTCCTAGCATTTTTTTTAACGTTTTTAAGGAAGATTACGGTGGGATTTTTTATCTTATTCGTTTTTTTTATTTCTCTTTGTATAATAATAGAGTTTGGACTTTTTGTGTAGATTAAGAATTACGGTTTCTAGCAAAGATGGTAGTTTTAACTTTTAGACTGGCACCAGCGCGCTGTTTCATTGAGATAATTCGTTCATGGAAGATTTTCCAGTGTAACATAATGGCAGAGCATTTTCGGTTCTTCTCAGTGAGCGCGCTATAATTTTTAGTAAGGGTGAAATCAGATGGGGGTAGAGGGGGAGTTTTAAGCGCGTGGAAACAGGTCAGCAACGGAATTTTTCAGCTTGATCGTAAGTTCTAAAATTAGATCATGACCGCAGGCAATTCCTGGCCCGTTGGTTGGTTCATAGATCGACCCGCTTAAGAACAAAGCCTAGCTATGACTCACGCGTAGCGTGGTCTGGGGTAATAAATAAGCGGGGTTCCCTGGCAGAAGGGGAGATTTTTTTGAACTTCTACGCCTTGGAAAAGAACTGTCTGTATTTATATACAGAGCCGACTGCTCTTTCGAGAGAAATTCGTGCTGGTAAATATGAAGTTAATTAAGCTTTAATAGTTTATAAGATTTTTGCAGAGTTGGTTCTAGGAGGTAAAGTTAATTCATAGAAGTAGAGCCATCAATGCTAAATTTTTAATTGAATATAACTGACAGCGCACTTAGGTATTTTGTGAAAAGGTAGTAGGGAATTTTGATAGTTTCCTCAGAGTAGCTGTTTATATAAATTGGAATATTACTGTTATTTGTCAGAAGACAGGGGATCTAATTTTTCCTGGATTTGTGATTTTAAATGGTGCAGCGTAAAACACGCTCGCGGAATTAAATTAATTTTAGTTCGTAACGGACATGCCATGAGTTACCCTCTTATCTAAATTATTATCAGAGTGCATTCATTCTTTTTATGAGATAATGAAAGCTTAAAGATGGTAGATGTTAAATACTATAATTTTGAGACACGATGCACGTAATTTCATTGTGATTTTCAAGGATTTGGAGAGGGGTACCTAAGCACGTGCTGCGTGTCCTTTTTTTTTAGTGGGGTGAATCTGATAACGGAAGGAGAGGGGAGATAACTAGGCATGCATTGTAAAATAGGATTTCAGTTCCTTTAGAAATGTTAATGTACATTGTTATCAGAATCGGGTGTAAATAATATTCCCGACACGTGGGTGTAGATTTCTCAATATTTGAGTTATAATATTAGCGAATAATACGCTAGGGTTTTGGTGTGTATTTAATTGTTCAAGTGTGTGTAAATTACCAGCGGACTAATTTGTGTAACGCTGTGGTAATAGAACGAGTGGCTTTAAATGTTAGAGCAGGGGAGATTGTGTATTTTTCTCTGTGTGGGTAAAACCTACATTTTGAAGTCAGCAGTTACGGGTCTAGTTGGGATTTTTAATTAGTCCCTTATTTAATAGACATATGTTTATACTGATGAATTCATGGAGACGGGAGATTATTGTCTCGGGTGAAGTCTATTGTATTTGGGTAGCCAGGTAAACACATCGATCATTGTTAAATAGTAGGGCCAGGAATTTACTGGCAACAGGTTCATTCAGTGGTTAGAATGTTGTGACGGGCTAACCTAAGCTGAGTCTGGAGATTAGAGTGTCGATAGGACAGTATTTGAGGGAAAGTGGGGGTTGGCATGTTTACTAATCGCTGAAGCGATACTAGAGCATGGGAGCTGTATGGAAGATTTGAAACTTAGGTGTTAGAGATTTGCAAAAACTTAGGTGTTAGATATTTGAGACTTAAGTGGTTGAAGAGTTGGGATTTAAGTGTTGAAGAGTGAGAGTTAAGGGAGTTAAGTGTTAAGGATATGGGAAATTTGTTGTGCGATATATATTTGTTATTGTTTTGTCCACAGCAGATATTTTCCAGGCGTGGCAGCTAGGGCTACAGTAGTCCTTGAGCGGCTAGAAGTTCGCCGGTCTTCTCAGGAGAAGAAGAGTCGGCAGAGCCAGGAAAGAAAGTGGAGTAGTGACAAGGGGTTCACTGGTGCAAACGTTTTGTACCCAAGAGAGCAAGGAGCCGGAAGCACAGACTTCTTCAGCAAGAACAAGAGGTTCTTAATAAAATTCGGAGCTATTCACGCTCAGATAAAGCACACACTGAACCTAGGCGCAGGGCCTAGAGGTGTCGTGATTGGTCGGTCATAATAACACCGACGGCCCAGACCCGAGAGATGGGTAACGGGGCCTGTGATTTTTCCAGAATCGTCATTTGGTAGTGCAGAAGAGTCCAAGTCGAGAAACCAGAATGCCAATTCAAGTTAGCAGCTACAACGGCAGTCAGAGGAAAGAGGGTAAAAATACCTCTGAGCTGCAATAGAGGGAGAGAAGGAGAGTAGTGGAGGAGTCGCTTTTTCTGTAGGAACTAGGAGTGTCAGACAGACACTGAACATAACAGTAGAACTCAGCAAGTCATCTGTAAGTTGTGTCGGAGATGATAAAAGGGTTCTGGTCGTGGACTTTGTGATAGTCAGAGAATATTTAGCCTAGAGTGGAGCAGCGGCGGAGGCACGTCATTTGTGTAGAAACACGTCTGCAGACAGACGGACAGTAGGAGTTAGGGTGTGTTTACCCGATATCAGGTTGATTAGGAGAAAGACGGATCTTACTTCAACCTATATGTTGTCTGTAAGTGGTGTCTGTGGTGTTAAGTATTAAACCTTATCCCAGTCTTGGTAGCTAGAGGTAGTGAGGTTATCGCAAAACATTACGTCACTTAGTGGCAAGGGAGAGTCAATTTCGGTTCTCGACCCTTGACGCCAATAGCCTCATCTCCCACAGTCACTGTTATTTTCTTCTGAAATCTATCTTCTTAGTCTTTCTTTCCACTAGGGTCTAGTCTATTTAGGTAGGCAACCTCTAGTCTTAAATCCACTTCGTGACAACGATAGACTATCATAACTATATATTTGCTCCTATCGTCCGATTATATTTACATGCTAAGAGATTGCCAAATTGCTGTTGCCACCCATTTGTCAAGTATCCTATGATGTATTGTGTCAACCTGTTCCAATGACTGTCAACCGTGCTGTCAGAGTGTGTATCATTAAACTGTCTGAAACGTCTACAGTAGTTCCAGTTATCATTGACTTCCAACCCTGAGGGTATGAGTGCATTACTACCAATTTGTCAACTCTACAGAACCATTCATGCATTCGCATATTGACACTCATATTTACACTCATTGTCAACACTACATTCTTGTCGGGGCCTCATTACGTTCCGGGACAAGGTGACCTATATGACCAACACTGTGCCGGGTTTGAGTTGACCACGTACTCTCATCAGGCAGACGAGTACATACAAACATTCATTCCATCAAGCAATATCACGAAAATAAGCATTTATCAACGTGGTAGGTCAGCTTTCTGGGTTAACCTGCACAGTGGACATTTTGAGAAGTCAGCTACTGAGACCAGACCGTTTCCTGTGGCCTGTTACGACACACATGAACACCAGCAGTACAACTCTACAGTCGATGTCAGCATGACCTGTCCTGTCAGCGTATGCGGTATCTAGGTCAGCGTTTGTTGACATTTTTGATAGAACAGACAGCGTTACACAGCAAGTTTGTTTGGAAGAATTAACTGTGTTAGCAAGAAGTGCTATGGAACTGAGAGGTCTTACACGTCAACGGTGGATCTTCTTGTGTTCTGCTACATATTGTTGAACTTTGTAATAGTTTAAGACAGAAATATGATTTATTAAAGCGGCAGTTTATTTTGATTGGAAACTGACCCATAATACGGTACTATTATAACTGAGCTTTCTATCTGCAACACATTACATTGCATTTGTATGACATATATGTATTTATGTTTAAATGTTTACATGTTTATATGTGATATTTGTTTATATGTCTGTGGGAGGTTGGGTAAGGTGACTATTATAAAAGATACCACGTCATAGAGGTTTTATAATAGCGTTCAGTAGGTGCGAATTTTCTTAATTGAAAATTTGCTAGCGACAATTTGTTGCTATTTCTGTTAGTTGTGAAGACGCGTTTTTTCTTCGTCGTTTTTGTGATATTTTCCTGTTCTTTAGTTTTGTTTTGATTTGTGTGTATTTGTTGGTCTCATCTTTCCTGTCTTTTAGTTCTATACAACTTTATATTTATACACTGTGGCGTTATTTGTTTTGTTTATTACGGCGCAGATATCATCACAGGCTCTGTGATTATTTTCTTCTGTTTTTCTATTTAACTTATTTGATTTCTGCGAATGTTTTCGTATTGTCTTTCTTGATTGTCTTTTGTTTATGTTGTTGGTTGACATATACTATAAAATATACTTGATCATACACTACTAGCTGTGTAGTGAACTTATTAGAAAGAATCAACTGATGATTAATTGCTGTTATTAGAGGTACACAGTTGATTATACAAGACCTTATTTAAAGGCTTGTTTCCCACAGAGATTGGGATAAAGGGAGCTGATTATTCCATTTATTTGGAGATAGATTTCATTATTGCAATTTCAGGTATCTAGTCACATATTAGTATACATTATGTCGACTTTAGATTATTTTATTGAGCAAGGGAAATCCCTAGGCAAGACTGGTGATAAGTTGGAGGAGTATGCTACCAGTCAATATGAAAAAGCACAAAAATTGGAAATTGATAAACTGAAAGCTGAAGAGAAAAAACAAAAAAGTGAGGATAGAAAATTGGAATTAGAATTTGAACAAAAGAAATTGCAGATGCAGGTTGAGGAAAAGAGATTCCAAATGGAAATGGAAAAACAAAACAGAGAAGCTGAACAAAAGAGATTAGAAAGAGAAGCTGAGGCTGAACAAAAGAGATTAGATAGAGAAGCTGAAGCCGAGGAGAGAAAAGCAAAAAGGGAACATGAAGAAAAACTGTTAGCATTTGAGTTGGAAAAATTAAAATTGACAAATATGGGTATTGCTAATCAGTCAAATGGTAATAGTGGTAAACCCTTTACTTACAAGGTCAAGGTACCAGCGTTCAATCCTTCCAGTGATGACATAACATTCTGGCTGGATAGATTTGAACACTCTTGTCGAGCTCATAATGTGGATAAATCACAATATGCTAACCAGTTATCAGAAAATTTGAAAGGTGATTCTCTGACTAGTTTAAGTTTGGTTGAAGAGACTGACAAAGATAATTATGATGTTATTAGGGCAGCTTTATTGAAAAAATATCAATTAACAGAGGAAGGTTACCGTCTTTTGTTTAAGAAAATGGTACCTGAATCAGGGGTAGAATTCTCAGAATTTATTGCAAGGACACGTCTTACATTTAATCGTTGGATTGAGCTGTCCAAAACAGAAAAGACATATGAAGCCCTTATGGACTTGTTGCTCAGAGACAAGATTATGTCAAGTGTAAATAAACCATTCCTTGAATTCCTACATGAGCGTAAACCCAAGACACTAAAAGAAATGGAAGAATATTGTACCCAATATGTCACGGCACATCCGGACGTAGCTTTTAGCAATGCTAAGGTTAAGGAAGGTATGCCAGTTGCTTCAGCAACACCATACAACCCTAATTATTCACCACTGTTCTTTGGTGATTTTTCTTCTTTGTCAATCATGTACTTATAATGCTTAAATATGAAATTGTTATATGCATTGTGTTGTTACCAGCATTGTGGTATACGTTGGTGGCACCTCCCTGGAAATATTTATACTTAAGAGAAATGCTTTCTCTGAGATGTTGAGATATATTCTCACGAGTCGATCTATGACTTTACCTTAATTTGACATTATAAATTATTCTTATTAGTCATCTGCGCATTATTCGTGCGTTGTAAGCCTATTGTAGGTTGCTCTTAGATGAAAAGAAAAAAATTTCATTTTTTTTTTCCCCGAGGGTTGCGGTAGTCTGTTACCAACAGATTACTGGGGACAATGAAGATAGAGATGTATATATATATAGGAAGATATTTATTAGTTTGTATACTTGTTATGTTTGGAAATATTTGGTAATATTTTGAGTCTAAGATTAGAACTCTAGTCAAAGGGCGAATACTCATTTTATGCTTCGAGTGAAAGTAAATATATAGTCGCCCCACTTGAATATAGTTGAAAGGTTAACATTAGCGCATGCCCAATGAGACGGTTAGTCGTCGTTGGGGCTTCCGTGATGATGGACGGATCTTGAAGGCTGTCGGACTAATGAGAGTCCGAAGTTTTTCGATATTGTGATTGATTCTGGGGAAGAGAGGAGTTTTCTCTCAGTATACTATGATGGTCGATACTTCGCCCAGAATATATATGTTAGTGTGCTAGTTACTAGTATTTCATGAACTTAAGGTAAAGAAGGAACATTTTTCTAAAACTTTACCTAGGCCTAACGACGCCATAGATGTCATATCATATATATATATATTTGATGGATCGTATGTAGACGATTCCTGTACTAGCAGCACTGTGAGTGGACATATGTAACATTCCTTATGGGTAAGGAAAACCCAAAGACATTAGATGAGCAAATGAACGGAACTTTCATTTATAGGGAAGATATCTTTTGGATGAACGTCGCTCACTTGGACCGGCGCTATTTTGAATCCCACTGTTGGTCTATTTGAATTGTCAGTCAGAGAACGGAGATATCTTATTACCTGATGGTGATACCAAGACCTACAATGTATTGAAGTCTACTCATTGTTATTTGAGATTGTCAACCTTAAAAGAAAGACCCTGTTGAAGCTAAAGCCTAAAAGACTTAGCCTGAAAGACATAGTCAGCAGAGGGTCTGTAAGGGAGCATTGTGATGACCATTATTATTGTTAACTCAAACTGATGCTACTAGTCAGTGGAGGTATGAGACGATAGACTATCATAACTATATATTTGCTCCTATCGTCCGATTATATTTACATGCTAAGAGATTGCCAAATTGCTGTTGCCACCCATTTGTCAAGTATCCTATGATGTATTGTGTCAACCTGTTCCAATGACTGTCAACCGTGCTGTCAGAGTGTGTATCATTAAACTGTCTGAAACGTCTACAGTAGTTCCAGTTATCATTGACTTCCAACCCTGAGGGTATGAGTGCATTACTACCAATTTGTCAACTCTACAGAACCATTCATGCATTCGCATATTGACACTCATATTTACACTCATTGTCAACACTACATTCTTGTCGGGGCCTCATTACGTTCCGGGACAAGGTGACCTATATGACCAACACTGTGCCGGGTTTGAGTTGACCACGTACTCTCATCAGGCAGACGAGTACATACAAACATTCATTCCATCAAGCAATATCACGAAAATAAGCATTTATCAGTAATTAACACAATGATGGAAAGAAATCCAAGTGACATCATTTCTTCTATTCCATTGAGCAATGATACTGTTTCAAGAAGAATAGATGAGATGGCAAACGATGTTGAAAATCAGCTGTGTACTGATTTGCAGTCTACTGAATTTTCACTACTGTTGGATGAAAGCATCGTGCGTGATAACGAAGCTTTGCTGCTCGCATATGTGAGATACATAAAGAATGAAAATATCATAGAGGATATGTTATTTGCAAAACTACTGACAGCAGATACAAAGGGGGTTATCAATCTTTGAAACCCGTGAAACATTTTTGTTGGAAAAAAAAATTTCCTTTTTCCAATGTCATCGTATGTGCGACAGACGGAGCACCAGCTACGGTTGGTCGTCATCGATGGTTTCTGGCCTACTTAAAAAATGTGGCACCAGGTGTTTTAATAATTCATTGTGTTATTCCTCGACAACATTTAGTCACCAAGCATCTTAGTGACAGACTCCACAAATCATTGAACTGTTATCAGTGTTATTAACAAAATTAAGGCGCATTCGTTGAACGATAGATTATTTCATAAACTTTGTTGTGATAATGGTGAAGAGTTTGAACGTCTTCTCCTACACACGGAAGTACGATGGCTGTCCAAAGGTAACTGTTTAAAAAGATTATGGGCATTATTTGATACTGTTGTAGAGTTTTTGGATTCAATCAAAGAAGAATTTAGCATCGAAAGAGAAGTATTGCAAAACGATGTGGCCTATCTTTCAGATATATTTGAAAAGTTAAATGAGGTTCTTCTTAAGCTACAAGAAAATTAGATCAGTCTCATTAAAGTGAAAGGAATTATCATGGGGTTCATCAACAAATTGACATTTTATAAAAATAATCTTAGTCGCTGAGAACTTTCTCATTTTCCATGTTTACTGCAGTTAGGTGGGGACAGGCTTAAAGATTCAGATTTAGAGGTTTATTGCAGTCATTTGGACGCTATTAAAAATGATATGAGCATAAGATTTAAAGGCTTGCAAGAACTAATAACACCGGTTTGGGTGATTAATCTGTTTGAATCAGACGTGGAACAAGTTAATCAACATTTACAAGAAGAATTAATTGAGCTACAAAATGACTTTGATGCAAAAGCATGATTCAGTCACACACATTACGAAAAATGTTGGATCCAGCAGAGGCCTGCGTATCCCGTTCTTTGGCGTGAAACTAAATTGCTAAATACAGCATTCCCAACGTTGTATTTGGTGGAGAAGGGGTTCAGCACAGTAGTGTTGCTACTACAAAAGCAACGACACCGACTGCAGTTTTGTAACAGTGGAGATTTGAGACTTCTTTTAACAAACTTAGAACCAAATATTACAAAACTGGCTGAGTCACACCAAGCGCAAGGATCTCATTAAGCTTCATTAGTAAGTGAATTTTTATATAATTATATCATTATTATCAACTAATAATTTTTCCAATTTTGTTATCTTTATAGTGGTTACATAAGGAGAGGCTTAAATATTCATATTTGAAGATATACATGCAGTCATTTAGGCGCTATTAAAATGATATGATTATGATAGTTATAGAGTTGTAAGAACTAATTTTATATCATTAGCTCCGCCAATTTGTAATTCAAGGATAATGAACTTGTGGTGTATATAATTCCGTACTTAAACACATATTTACTGTAATATAACTATGCTTTTATAAATGTGCTTTCTTTTTCTTTACATTATAAGAAAAGATAACTCATTAACTGCATTGCTTTTTTAAAAGTATGGTGGAATATATGTATATGTGTGTGTGTTTGTGTATACATGATAAAGAGCAAGGGGGTGTTAAAAGGGTGGGGGGGGCTTTTTAAAATATTAGTTGTCAAAAGGGGGCTATCAGGGTTGAGAAACACTGGTGCAGGCTTTCTAAAAAGGGAGCCAAATGCAGTGCCACATGGTTCCATGCTTCATAAGGAAAGAAAAAGAAAATGATGAAAACATTCACCATGACGATCTTTATAAGAATGTTTATGTTTCAGTGCCATTTTAAAACAGTGTGATCATGTATCTCCTGCAAAATGTGGAATTTTTTGAGCATGAGAAAACCACTCGTACACTGTTTCAAAATCTCTGTATGCTCCTCACAGAGTGCTCTAACAGACCAAGTTATTTCTGTTATATTTTTACCAAACAAAAATCTGTTGCTCACATGTTTCCATTATTTTAAAAACAAATTACTTTTTTGATAAGTCGTTTTACTTACTTGTTCTTCTTCTACCTTGAGGTGTAGAGATTTGGAAGAGAGAGCATCAAACTATCCTATCGGCTGCCTTCCTCTTGGCCTGGTTCCATTCTAGTCCTCGGTCCTTCAGAGATTGTCTAATGTTGTCCTCCCAGCTAACTCTGGGTCATCATAGAGGTCTGGATACCTGGCTCTTAGCTTCCGATATCTGCTGTGGCAGCCGATCTTCTCCCATTCTGCATGCATGGCCAAACCATCTTAGTTGGGACTGTTCTACTTGGGTCTGCAGAAGTTGGGTTCTTAGGCCTTGACGTATCGTCTGGTTGTGGACCATGTCTCTTGTTACTTCAACCACCTTTCTCAGATACCTCATTTCTGAGATTTGGATCTGACTTTTGTGGGTTGTAGTCATTGCCCATGACTCGCATCCATATGTCAAGGCTGGGACAAAGGTGGAGCGGTATACAGCCATCTTCGTTTTCTTGCCAACTTCTCTTTTGCTGAGGAATCCTCAATTTACAGCCTGAAAAAGTATCCCAGCTGCTGCTCTTCGGGTACAACTTTTTTTTTTATGCCTCCCTTCGAGTCTACGACAGCTTCAAAGTATTTAAAGTGGTTGATCTGCTCCAGGACCTGTTCTCCCAGCATAATCTGATGCCTTCTTTCCTCTTGTGATATCACCATGGTTTGATAGCCGTCACTTGGTGAAATCTCTAATGAAGCATTGGTTTTTTTTAATTACTAGCTATGCCTCTAAGAAGTGGTTTTCTCATCGAAAATAAGAATTAAAGGTGTAAACACGTGAAAAGAAAACATACCTGAATATCTTTCATTTTGCGGTACTTCTGTCTGGTTTTATTGATCTCATAAACTTGAACAGTACGTTTGATGGCTACACATAAGCAACACGAACTGCCACCATGAGGTTGTCGTATCTCACCATGGCAGAATGTGAGGCACCCCTTCGTTTCATTGATCTTCAGAGGTTCACTGTCATGACCTTCTAATGATGACTGGTGTAGAAGTTTTATATGCCTTTGCTTACCTAAATGAGAGACAAGGTAAGTGCAAAATGAAGGATGCAAGGAGTAAACCCTATGCAAGTCAGATGTGGAGAAAAAAAACCTGTACTATTAGAGAGAAAAAAATCAATGCAGCACTCTTTGCCACTCAGAATTTCAACTTTATTCATTCAGGTGTCAAATTGTGAAAAGGGTAGTCCCTATCACAGATACTGCCATAAGGCAGCGAAGTGTTAGAGACTTCACTATACAAGATCTCAGTCTTATGAGGTGGGGTGACCAGCTCCCTTCCTCACTGCCCTTGCTTTCCCTAACTCAAGAGCAGAGTCAGATATTCATTTACTGCTAGGTAGACTGGAGATTGTGACTCTACCAGATTTTGAACCTGGCAACTCATGTCTTGAGAACGAAGCACTCTAAAGATTCTGCCACTCGATGCTCAAACTGTATGCAATGTTTAATGCTAATAAGCACAAACACATATCTGAAACTTGAAACAATCTCTTATTAGACAGAAACCAATGTACAATATCAATAGGACAATTTTCCATACCTGTCCCCTCCAAAAAAACTTGGGGGGAAAGAATGCATAATACACAATGCCCTTGTTATCCCCCGAAGACACTAAAGTACAGGTAATGATGTACATTTATTTTACATATGGACATGTATACAGACACCTCGGGAAAAAATGTGGCAATTTAAGCAATACACAAAAACAGTATAAGTAAAACAACTACATAATAATAAAGAAAGTTAATGAATCCCAAAAAGAACCATGAAGAAAGACAAAAACAATATATCTTCCCTAGCTAGTTCCTTGTTGATGGAACAGTATATGCCAGTCATCATCTTTCCCCTTTTCACTACTTAAGGAGCATGGATCCACTATTGCTGCTGGTCCCCTTGAAGGAAGCTGCACCAAAGCATTAATGTGCTCTTGTAGTGGTAGTTTCTGTAGCAATGTGTTTTACATGATGAGGCTGACAGCCCCTTGGACAACCTCATATTAGTCGCCTCAATGAAACACCTGATGAAGCGGCAGTCCTATTCTTTGTCTCCTTAGACACCCCCCAGTAACTACACGGGGTTGTAATATATGCCAGTGCTAGACGTAAAACTCTACTCCTCTTTCATATGAGCACTTCTAGACAACATTTCTCTCCCTTCTGAGCTCTTCCGAACACTATGCTTCTCTTATAAATTGTTAGATGCCAGGTTTACTTTTCTTTTAATTATAGGCATCACATTTATTTTATATGTTTCTAGACTCGGGGCTTATTGTCGAACATAACAATTCTTCTTCTTTTGTTCGCTTGAAATATATTGTCTATATCTGCAATGTTGTTTCTTGTATAAACTTCACTGTCTTTTGTAGTTCATACAGAGGTCCGTATAGTTTTGCTTCCAGTGTTGTTTCTCTGGGCCAGTGGGTTTGCCTCAATATATCATATTTAGTGCAGTCTTGATGTGCTCTGCAGTCTGGGGTGCCCGTCCACATGTACACATGGCTGAATTGCCAATCTTAAATTTTTTATACATGTGCCTGCGGAGTCGGTTGTGTCCTGTTCTGAAGCGCAGAATGACAATTTGTTCTGATCTGTTCATAGCTTGGTAGTCATCCTGCGTTGGTGTTGGTGGCTTTCTGACTGATTTGATCATCTTTTTCTTCGGATGGTACATAACTGGTACATCCGGTTGCTCGTCTGCAGCACCTTCTTTAGCCAGTCGGTCTCCTCTCTCATTTCCTGGTATTTCACAGTGTGACGGTATCCACTGCATGGTGACCTTGCGCTGGTTGCACAGTTCAGACAGTAATGCTTGTATACCTGGTAATTTTCTGGACTGAAGTGCTTGAAGTGCTGATCTTGCATCTGTCAGGAATACTACAGGCTGTGAACCGAGATTGGTGTTCAACAGTTTCTCGGTTGCCATCTTGATTGCCTGGATTTCTGCATCATAGTTGTTACAGAATTTCCCCGTTAGTACTCTGACCGTATCCCTAGTGTTGTTTGGGTATTCTATGTACACTCCTGCTCCTCCATTCTTTACTGCATTTTGTGCTGACCCATCCGTGTATACTCGGACCCAGAGGTCCTGTGGGTATTCATCATCCAGGAAACTGAGAGTGACTGTCCTACGTTGCACGCTGTTCTGTTCATCCTTGTCGAGTATTCCTTTCCCTTTTGTCTGGATGTATACTGGAAGTCCAGTCTCCTCTCTCCAAGGGGTTTGTTCTGGCACAGACTTTAGGGGGCTGTCAACTTCAGGCAAGTCTAAGGTTTGTCTACAAAGTCGTTTGGCCTGGTGGATAAATCTGCTTCTTTTCAATCACCCCATTGCTAGGTTTTGGAATCTGTCCTCCATTGGATGGCTCGGCATACAGAGGAACTTTTCTGCCTGTGTTAGCACTTTCCTGTCTCTGCGTTCTCTCAGTGCTTGTATCCTCCCCATTTTCTCCATCTCCACTATAGGCGTTGATTTCATTGCCCCAGTGATGACCCTAAGCGCCTGGTTTTGCACCTTATCTAGCTCTTGTAATGTGGTGTTTGATGCTGGACACCACACAGCTGACCCATATTCCAGGTGTGGTCATATGCCCTGCTGGTAAACTTTACTAAGTATTTTCCTGCTGGCTCCCCATGTGGTTCCACTTAGTTTTCTCAGGATAGCTAGCTTCCTCCTGGCCTTTTTTGCTGCCTTGTTGATGTGTTGCTTCCATGTCAGCCTATCATCAACTTCGAGATAGGTGGGTTGTTTATCTTCTCCCAGGAGCTCTCCATTTATCTTGATGACACCAGCTTTTTGTTTTGGAGAGAGGGTGAAGAGCGTAGTGCTGCACTTATCTGTATTGATGCCGACACACCATCTATTTGCCCATGAGGTTAAGGCATCTATAGCTCTTTGTAGCAGTTTGGTGGCCCCTGTTGCATGCTCATCTGTGCACCATATTACCAGGTCATCAGCGTATATTGCCACTTTCATTCCATGTGTA
Organism: Oreohelix idahoensis; assembly: GCA_024509875.1. Classification (NCBI taxonomy): domain Eukaryota; kingdom Metazoa; phylum Mollusca; class Gastropoda; order Stylommatophora; family Oreohelicidae; genus Oreohelix; species Oreohelix idahoensis. The sequence goes on from JAMPIV010020293.1 coordinate 232,212, forward strand.
GTTCAGCAACCAGGTCGTTGATGTAGACTAGGAAAAGTGTGGGGGACACACATGACGCAGTAGAATTTTCTTGCTCTTGAGGCCATCTAGTTGTACTCGGGCTCTTCTGTTATGCAAGTATGCATCCACCCATTTGTACATCCTGCCTTTCACTCTGCAATTTCTCAGTTTCTTCAAAAACCCTTCTTTCCAAACCTTGTCAAATGCTTTCCTTAGATCTATCCATGCTGCTAGTACCAGTTTCTTATCTTGAAACGCATCCTCAATCTTTTGGGAAAGTTGCCTGATCTTCGGTACAGTAACACTGCCTAAAGCCGGCTTGTTGTGGTACAAGAAAGTTTTCGCTTTCAAGGTACCACTGCAGCCTGAGGTTGATGATTCGTTCCATTGTTTTGCAGAGACAGCTTGTAAGGCTGATTGGTCTGTAGCTGGAGGCCGTGGAACTGTCTTTTCCTGGTTTTGGGAGTGGTATCATGATTGCTTCCCTCCAGGTCTGTGGAACTCTGCCCAAGTTCCAACAGATATTGAAGATCTGCAGCAGCTTTGTTTTTGCTGCGATTCCCAAGTTCTTTAATTATTTCATTGGACACTCCATCAACTCCTGGCGACTTTCTCATTTTCAATTTTGAAATTGCAAGTTCTCTGAATGTGACTAGCGCCTCCATAACTTCAGGTATGGTTCCATCTCGTCCTGCATTTTGTAATTTCTCACGAATCCCCTGTTGCTTCTCTGGGCTAACTTCGATGTTGTTGTCTTTAGTAAAGGTATCTGCAAAGTGATCAGCTGCCTGTTTTCCTGTGAGGATATTTCCATCTTTATACAGTGCAATCTTTCAGTTTCTCCCTATACCCTCATCGTTAAGTTGTTTTACCAGTTTCCACAGTTTTCTTCTATCTCTTTCAAAGTTCAAAGACTCTGTTTTCTCCTTCCAGCTTCTCCGCCTGGCCTGCAACTTGGCCCTTTGAAATTTGGCCTTAGCATGTTGGTAGTTATTGTGATGTTCTTGACATGGGCTGGTCTCTGCCTGCTTTCAAGATGTTTCCACGTCATTGTGCAGTTGCTCTAGTTCACTATTCCAATATGGTTTGTAGTGCTTACGAGCCCCTCTAGGTATTGTTTCACAAGCAGCCTGTCGTATGAATCTGCTGAATTCATCGACTACCTTATTGATGTCTTTGTCTACAGTCAGATCTCTAGCCAGTATACTGGTACGATGCTGGTACATTGTCCAGTCTGCCTTCTTGTAGTTCCACCTAGAGAGAGTGCTGCTCTCCTTGACAAGTTCATTTTCACAATTAGGAAGACTGGCCGGTGGTCGCTGCCTCCGAGTTGTTTCCCAACAACGCGTGTAATGTTCCACTCCAGGCCTGGTGAGTGGAATGCCAGGTCTGGTGTAGAGGTGGTGTGCCATGATCTCGAGTAGAAGGTTGGTGGGTCGATTAGCTGGTTAATCAGGATAAGCCCCTTGTCATCCTGCCAGTTTTCAAGCTCCTCACCTCTCCTGTCCATGTGATCATAGCCCCAACTCTGTGAGTGGCTGCTGAAGTCTCAGCACACAATCAGTCTTTCTTTTCCTGGGATTGTGTCTAGTGCCAGTGGGCGATCGCTCGGACAGTAGTAGTTGAGCAGGTGGAATTCTGCATTTTCTGTCCCGAGATGAAGCATCTGGTATTCCGCCCCCTCCATATGTTTCAAGCTGACATGCACTGATGTTATTCTTCATGAGTGTCAGTATTCCACCCTTAAACCTGTCTTTTCAGTCGGATCGATAGCACTGGTAGCCTCTGATTTTGAAGGCTATGTCATTGTTGAGGTGGGTTTCTTGCAAGCAGCATACATTTACTTGCTCTTCATTCAAGATATTTTCGAGCTCTTTTTTGCTGTAGCCGTCTTTTTTACTGTTGACGCCTTCAGCATTCCAGTGCATTATTTTAAGTGGTCTTTGCTTTGCTTGGCCAGTAGCTCTATTCTCATGCCTCCTGGCTCCATGGGGCAACTGAGATGGACCTCCAATAGTAAGGGTTGGGCCCTTCCGAGGCAGAGGGCCCGGCACTGCACCTGCCTGGGTGTCCATCACAGGGCGAGTGCCATAACATTTCGTAGATATAGGCATATTTCCATTGCGCATGTGCGTGGCATCCTGATTGCTGTGGTGGGCCTCTTGGCTGGTTGCCTCCGTCTTCAGCACCTTGACTTGCTAGGGCAGACTTGGTCTTGCTTGAGTGTAGGAGGGCCTGGCCAGTCTTGGTTTTTCGGCCGCTGGTGGCTGTACTTGAACCCCATCTCCACGTCAAGGAGCTGGCCTCGATGGGGGAACATAACAATAACACTACTCTGTCCTATTTAAAATTTGTTCAGCATACAGCAAAAATCTGCTCACTATCTTATGTTGTCACTTGATTGTTTTTCTAATTATCATCTGCCCATAGTCCTCCATTTTAATTTAAGAGTCCTTGCATATTATTTTCTTTGTAGTTTCATTTTAAAAAAAACTATTAATTTTCTAGATGTTGTTTTAGTTTGCCTCCATATTTTGGTTACTCCCATGAATTAAATTTACATGGAAAAATCAATTTTAAAAACAATTTTTTTCACTGTTCCTCTAGTTAGTTTTCAGAACTTCTTTGAACTAAGTTTGTCATGAACTGTTTATAGAATGAATGTCAGTACTCATGCTCCGGCGGGAGCTAGATGTGTTTATGTAAGTTGTGAGTTGAAGTGAGTAATTGTTAAGGTTGACTGTGGGCATGAATGGTGAAGACTGGTCAGGTGTGAAAAGGGTCATGTGTGGAAAGGCATTCGAGAGATAGATTGGAGCGAGTAGAGATTACGTGGAGAGAGAAGACGAATTGGATGATGGAAAGTAGATAGTAGATTGAGATATAGTGAAATTCTTTCCATTGGATGATGTTTAAATTATGCACGATACATTGTGCTTTTCTTATGATTCATGGTCAAAGCAGCAGTCTGCCTGTGTTGTTGCTGTTATGCTGAAGTTTTGTGATATAAAGTCGTCGGATATCGTGCTTATGTGATGGGGTTCATCGAGTTAACATTAGCAGTGAATAACGAGCAATGTTTGTCGCTCCTTGTGTAATGCAATATGTATTTGTCAATGTGCACTGCAATATGTATTTGTCAATGTGCACCCACAGCTAAGCATTTGACAAAGTTCTTAGAACAAGTCATCTGTTCATCGTGACTGCTCCATTTTCATAAATCATCTAAAGTGCTGTGGCAATAGTCAGGGGGTGATATGTTTCATCATTTACTGGGTACAAATGCTTTGAAATAGGTTTTACAATACATAAACAATCATTTGCTACCATCAATTCCCTTTAGCTCCCCAACAATCATAGGTCTTCAACAAACACATGCCAAATCCCCCTGTCACGTGCCATCAGCTCAAGTTCTTTCCGAGTTTTCCTCATCATTTTCACTTCTGTCTCCAGTTCTCTTTCCATGTGTTTTTTGGTCTATCTCTGTTTCTCTTTCACTGGGGATTCCAGAACAAGGACTGCCTTGTAATGCTATCAACAGGTTTCCTCAATGTGTGTCCTATCCATCGCCACCCTCTTCTTCGCATCTCTTGTCCCACTGGCACTTGTCTGGTTCTTGTTATCAGTTCCATCTTGGTGATCTTGTCATACCATTTCAATCCTTCTATTCTATGCAAGCACCTACTTATGAATGTTTATAACTCTTTTTTTGGTTCTCCATGTTTCAGAGCCATACAATAGGACATTTGAGTAGAAGATTCTTATTTGTTTTCTACATGTACAGCAGGTTTTTTTAAAGACATGTTTCTAAAGTCAGGACAGACATACAAGTCTCTAAAGATAGATGTAAAAAATAATAACTTACTACATAAGTAAACTATGTACCATAACTTACCACTGATGTAAACTATGTACCATAACTTACCACTAATGTAAACTATGTACCATAACTTACCACTTATGTAAACCATGTACCATAACTTACCACTTATGTAAACTATGTATCCAAGCTGCTGCTCCAACAAAACATCAACTTGGTACACCTGCTTCCTCTCACCTCTATCACCAATGCGTATAATCTCTGTGATAAAGAAATACACAACTGTACATAAATAACATATACTTTTCGCACAGAGTTATAATGCAAAAATACAATGCCCACAGCCCAAAACTGCTCAGACATAACGACTTGAAAAGCTGAAGGCAGTTTGCAGCATTCTCAGAATATAATCATCTTTTCTACTAACTCCTGCTACAGGTCAGTTCCCTCCAGGTCTTTCCAGTTTCTGTCTGCTCCTTTATTTCCTTAGGTCTTCCTTTTTTTCCCATTTTGGTTTCACTTTAGGGTCATCTAAGAGTATCTTTTTTTTTTAAATGCTATTTTAATATCTGCTCTATCCACTACCATCATCTCTTATTTACTACAAAACGCATGGTGCCTGGCGGGAACCTCTAGTCTACGACATCATCCCTCAAATCATCCTCACTGTCAATTTTCTATGTTCATTTTCCATTCCACAGAGTTAAGTTCGCATTGCATATGCTGGTGATTTCACTTTGTTATTCAATGGTGTAAATGCTCCTGCTGATGTTCCAATTCTCATATTTATTTCTTCTCCATATTTCCATCTCTAGTGACGTGACAGATAAAATATGTTAGTCAAGTTACATTATCTAATCTTATGACAACATAAAACTAAAAAGCACACATGAATCTCATGTCACTAATTAACATTTTTTGGAAATACAGAATAACAAACAACTGTAAATAAACATACCTTCATTAGTTAGCATCTTAGAAAAACATACACAGACACGATTCAAGCATGTGGAAATTGTTATTAATTGACAAATAAATTACACAGAATATATCATTTCTACATGACTTCTTCTTCCTCGTTCGTCCTGAAAAGGATGTTGGTTGCGTTGTGTCTGTTTACGCCGGAGCTGTGGTATCTGCACCTTTCGGTCGACACATCTGACTTCAGCACGGCATTTTTTGGGACCGGGTTTGCCTTCCCTCTGCGATCCCTACTCTCTCAGCCAGACTGCAGTGATGCAGCCTGTTTCCAGGACCACCACGTGGAGGTGGAGTAGGGTCTTGGTCAGCTCTGGTTCGCTGACCCTGATGCAAGCAGTCAAGCTATGGGTCGCTGACTGCATTCTCTATTGCTGCATCTTTGGGTCCCCTATATGACTTTAATCTCCACAAATTATCAGATGTGCCATACAGTGGTATTTTTATTGATTTAATACACATCCATCCTATATATGTATCTCTGCCTTGAATAATGTACATTTTAATCTCAGGAATAAAGGTTTTGCAAATAATAAATTACTGTGTCCAATAAAATGAGGTGCCATATGGATGAAGCTCTGGATAGTGTATGAATTGTCATTATTTTCATCAACGTTGTTATCTTCATTGCTTCCAGTTTATTGTGGAACTATTGGCAGCTGCTACAACTGGGAGTTGTGGGTCCTGGCAATTAGTCACAAACCATACTCATCTACGGCCAAAGTCATTGCAAAACTCAAGGTAAACTATATAAACCGAGGACTAGAATGGAACCAGTCCAGGTGGAAGACAGCTGACAGGATGGTATGGCGTTCTCTCTTCCAAACCTCTACACCTCACGGTAGAAGAGGAACGACTAAGTAAGTAAGAGTACAAAGCTTTCATTGATTCAGCTTTAAAATAAACTCGGGCATAATCAAGTGCCAAAAGTAAACTAACAAAATCCAGACAAATTGTTACTGAGGGGTCATTTTATCAATATGTAAATTATACATGCAAAGAATTTGGACTACAATGAAATTATATAACAATAGTATGCAGTCTCATTGAGAATAATAAGGGAACAAATAAAAACAGCAGTGGGGTGAGCCAACCAGTTCCTAGTCATTCAAAGTATTTTTTTAAAAATTGCATTCAGATAAAGATGTGTGAGTTATTTGACATATCCAACTGCGGGGGTTGTTGGGAAGTCAGGTATTGGTAGTACCTCTGGTGAATGAGCTGTCATGCCCTTTTCAGGGCAGCTCGGCCACCTTTGGTCCAAACCTGGCATCCAGCTCTCACCTGTGGCTTCTCGTAGCTGTCAGCATGCAACAGCGGCCACCCCCCGGGCAACGGCTTTGACAGGCCGGCTAAACTAGGTGAGGGTAGCCGAATGGTTAATAACCTTCGGTGAGTTAGGGTCTGCCTACCCATGCATGCGAAGACTGGATTCGATAGATTGCGCGGAAGAAACCACCTGTTGGTTCAACGGGCATGACGGCGATTACCAGCAACGCGCTGTGGAGCGTAAGGAGCACGGCGAGGCACGTAGAAAGCCCTGGTCATCCACTGCACCTGACTTCATCTCCAGTCGTCTTGACTTGTCTTGCCACTGGATTGAGATGGACCCAGGCGAGAGAGTGAGGTTGACGAATTGCGCAACTCTTCCTCACTTTAATCCAAATCACCGCGCAAGTCACTCTTTCATCCTGGGAAGCTGCTGCGCAAGACCGAACTGCTTGGCGCACATGTCTTCGTAAAGGTGCAGCGGCATGCGAATCATCCAGAAGAGCAGCAGCGGAACAGCGGAGACAAGCTAGAAAGGACCGTGTAATAAAACCTTCACATGAAGCAAACATTCCCTGCCCACACTGTCCGAGATCTTTCCAGGCCCGCATCGGGCTCATCAGTCACCTTCGTACCCATAGACTAACCTAACATATTCCTAAATAATTGGATGAACAGAGTGGTCTTCATCACCCGTGATGGACGAACAACATCCAACTGCTGAATGAACAGAACCAACTGAACATGAATGGTTATTTCTGTTGAAGAAAGTTTAGTTCATAATGCAAAATTCTCACATCAGTATTTCTTTAACACTTACTAAATTTTATAAATGTCTGTTGTTTGTTTAATTGTAGATAACAGCATCAGGACCTAACACCTTAGCCTAACTGGACAGAACAATATGCCTGGCCTGGTATATTAGATTTGTGTTGACCTCTACATTTATAGGGAATCAAAAGTTAAAGAGAAGGTCTCTACTTATATGTCTGAACCTGTTAATACACCATTTACATGTGTACATGTAAATATCCGTGCTCATGGAATTTAATTTTTCATGTAAGCGGGATGAATCAAAATGTCAATTCTCATTAGAGTGTAAAGAAAAAATATGGCACTTGTCAGAAAATGTTTGCTTTTAAATGTCAAAGAAATCAGCACCCACAATGTGTTTAACAGCTGCACCTGTGCAAAATGTGGCTTTTATCCAGAGTTTTTATATATTTGCATCATAACTTCTGAAAAAGGCATACTTACGATCTTTAGCTAATTCAACTACATACAATCCATCTTCAGCACCCAGAATTATTCTGGAAGAATCTGAAAAAAAAAAATATGTATGAAAATTGTGAAGAAAAAAGCACTTGTATATATCAAGATCTACAAAAAATTGTATCATGTGCTGGCAAGCAAATTCTATAGCTATCAATACCTCTGTGGCTACAATTTTCCTTTCTAGCACTTTTCAAATTGTCTACAGCCTTGAACTAAGTTCCATTCATGATTTAAAAAACGAGGACTGTATTGGCCCGAATATAGTGCTGTTTTTTTTACCCCTAAAAATGTCCTTAAAACTCTAGTCGTATTATACGTGCAGCCTAACATTTTTCACTGAAATAAAAACGGCAGGCTCCTACAGAGGTCTATTTTGTAGCATGCTGGAACTGTACCAGCAGGCACGTGCAATTACAGTATCCATGGCAGATCAGCAAGTGAGTGATCATGTTGAAAAGTAGGCTTCCTCTGCGTCTCAAGTAGACAATGGAATGAGAAGAAGCTACGATATAAATTTTTAATTAAGAGCAATACGCGAGGTGCAACAAATAACATGTAGGCTGCTAACAGGTTTGGCGCTTCGAAGGCTAATATATGAACTTGGTGAAACAATTTTTAAAAATAAAAAAAAGTTTAGGAGTGCCAGCGCATCAAGAAAAGCCTTCAGAGGGCCTAAGATTGGCAAATTTTGAAACATTGATAGACTTGTTTGTGAATACATCCACAACAAATGAAACCAAGGATACCCAATAAGCTGTAAAGTTATTACAGTGAAGGCACTGGAGGTGGCAAGACAGTTAAAAATCCCATGTATTGAATTTAAGGCGAGCTTGGGGTGGTGTAAGCAAATGATGCTGCGTTCAGGTCTGTGCTTACAATGTCGCACTACATTTGCACAAAGGCTACCTGCAGATTATGCTGAAAAGTTGATTGCCTATCAGTGTCATATTATAAAACTGGTCTAATAAATGTTAAAATATGATAAAATTAATTTTTTTTACAGGAAACGAAAAAGGAAATATCATTTTATTAATATTTAGTGCATGTGGCGAGCCAGGTAAAATAAAAAAAAATAATCGTTACAGGCATATGAATTAGACCTTTTATTTTTCATGAAGAACACCTTCAAAACTTTAGTGTTGTATTATGTGTGATGCCGTATTATATATTCGGGCCAATACAATATCAACATGGGAACAGCTTAAGGAAACACTTATACATGACTGAAACCAACTCTCACCTAAAATGGCAGCACTAAGTGTCACTTTCACCTGAGTGAGTGTGTTATCACATACTTCTTGAGGGCTATAAACCTGGAATATCATGAGAAAAACAACAGATTCTGAGTTACCAGACTTGTCTACCAGGTGATGTTAGTGGAAAGTGAGGAAACATGTTTTCACGTACATTTTTTGGAGTGCTATAACAAATAAAAAACAGGAATGATAAATAATAATACAGTTGCACTTAACTCCATTTTTCATAAATGGATGCTTGCCTAGAAGGATTGAAGCGTTATGACAAGATCACTAACGGAACTGATGACAAGAACCAGACAAGCGCCAGTGGAACAACAGACGCTGGAGATTGATAGGACACACAGCGAGGAAACCTGTTGATAGCATCACCAGGCAGTTTTTGTTCTGGAAGCCTCAAGGTAAGAGAGGTAGAGAAAGATAAAAGAATGCATGGGATCTGATTGGCGCAGCTCATAGTTATGTTTATTTTTCTAAGCGTTTCCATTGGCCCGAGTGTGTAGATTAATGAACACGCGGGGGTGGCCCCGGTGTGTATAAATAGCCAGTTAAACGGCGGCCAAGTCTCTCTGAAGAAATATTGCCTGCCGTATGACTGCGTATTTATCGTCTCCATTGTGGGGAAAAAAAGCGATAATTGGTATGTAGTAGTTTATTATCGTTTTACTTATTAGTGGGTTTTTTTTAGAATTTCGCCCGTAGTTAATTTCTTCGGGGACATTAACTTTTTAGTTCTTAAGGATAGTGCTATTCATTATCATCTTTGACGAACGATGTAAATGCAACAGTGTGCTTATTCTTTCTATGATTTTGGCAGTAGATAGGAATGTGGGAAGTTATAAGCTACACGTGTGCTCATAGTTGTAGAATGTTATGTAAAACCATCATTTATTCCTGTGTATTTACAAATGTAATTTTATTGGGAATCGATTGTGTGTACTCAATTTTATTTTATTGTACCTTAAATGTAAGAAATGCAGTCGGAGAGTAAAGATGTATGTTATAAGTGAATTATACTGCTTAGAGGAGTAAACTATTCCTATAGCGAGATTTCATTTAATTCTGGAGTAAGTGGGAAACCTCATGGGTAACGTTAAAGGAATTCCCTAGTTTGAATGTTTGGACACGTGGGTAGCCATGCGTAACAAATAGATAAGAGGCAGACAGGTCGGGAGGTTTCTGTTTACTTACCTGGCAGATTATAGTTGAGAGAGAGGGGGGGGAGGAGTGAGAATGAAGAGACACGTGAGTAGGAATATTTTATGTATCGGTTTTTTCAGAACGAGAGAAGGGGAGAGGGAGGAGAGAGATTTAAGTGCCACGTGGGTAATATTATTTTTTTGTATTGTTGTACATGACGAGTGAGCCACGTGGGTAATATTATTTTTTGTATTGTTGTACAGGACGAGTGAAGTACTGAGTAAGGGAGTTATAAAGATTAATGGGTTAGAGATGCGTTATGTTGGAGTTGTTATACAATAGACGCATTTCCTTTTAATTTCAGCGAGTCACAGCGAAACAGTGGGGAGCATAATTTTGTCTAATAAAATTATCCACGGCAAGAAGACATATCTCAGGGTCAGAGTACTCGAGTTATCGTCAGGAACAAAAGAAGATAACCTAAACGGTCTATTGCAGTGAAGTTCAATTCTTCAGCTAGACTGGTTTCAATTGCGTACAGCCGGAAATCAAGGCTGTGGTTTTTTTCTTTTCCTCTAACTCCAGAGCAGGTTAAAAGAGGGAAGCTATTCAGCAGCAGAGAAGTTTGTCGACAGTTTATCAAGTACCTCATGCTTGACGCCAGAACTTCATCATCGCAGAATTCAGGAACAGGTGATAGGGTTACCATACCTGGGTCTTGAAGGTAACGAGAGAAGAGTGTAACGGAGACGCCACATCATCAGTCGTCGAGTGTTGGAGAGACACTGAGACCAAGGGAGAGAGAGAGAGATAGAGAGAGAGAGAAGGAGGGAGAAAATAGGCAGGACCAGTAGGGTCTGTTCAGTATCCACGTGACGGATAGATACTGAGCCATTGTGTTACTCCAAGTCTATTATTTGTAGCATTTCCAGTGGTGTTAGTTAACGGCGCATATCGCCTACCAAGTTGGAAGCTGTGTAGACGTTTTCGTTGAGGAAGAGTCAACCGGACTGAGACAGTAGCATCTTATTTGTGTTAGAGAGTGGAGGCTAAAGTTGACAGCCCCACCAAATTAGATTGTGTAAATCACTAACCAATTTTATTGTTCCTCAGCAGGGTGACAGAAAGAGTGAATGTGATTTGAGGTTTTTCTAGTGTCTGTCTAATTTAATTTGTACTTGGGTTTTCAGGCCGTGCAACTGTGCACGCTATTCCTTGATTGATGTTTGATGGTATTTTTAATGTTGTTTCATTCTGTAAATAAAAATATATATTTACTGTACACTGGATCAGCTTCTACCCTTTAATATACTTACTTTATGTCGTCTGTATAGTGGTGTCTGTGGTCGTTTTATACACCTTATCTCCTTGTATTTAAAGGTAGTCAGAGGAGGGTGAGATTATAGCCTTTCTGAAGTCACGAAGCGGCAAGGGCGAGTCAAAACCTGGTTCTATAACTTGAGCCAATAGTCTCATCTGTCCACAGGCATGTCAATTTTCATCTAATTCTATCTTCTCAGACTTTCTCATACTAGGGTCTTGTTTTCATTCAGGCAAACTCTATACACTTTAAAACCACTTCGTGACAAGTGGGCGGCAATCGTCCGGTGGATCATTCTGGCGAGATCAATTTTGTGATCTATATTCATAGATTGTCTCTATAGAAAGTTTTCTGAGTATAGATTTTTCTTTAAATATCCCCTGGTTGTTCCTTCTCTTTTCCTTTTCTGTCATTTCTCTGTATTTGTGAACTTACAGCAGTTTACAGGTAAGATGGCGGATATGGCCAAGTTACGAGCTGCCTGGCGCGAGGCTGCTCAAGACATGGGAATGGATAAGGAGGAGACTAAGGCCTACCTGATAAGGGAAACTGATAGGCATAATCAGCGAGAGAAAGAAGATAGGGCAGCTGCCGCAGAAGCAGCGAAAGAAGAAAGGGCAGCCGCTGAGAGGCAAGCAGAAAGGGAAGCACAGGAGAGGGAGAAGGCAGCAGAAAGACAGCACGAACTTGCCCTGCGTTCTCTGGAACTGCAGTACCGAGCTTCGGAAGGCAGTTCAGCTAATGGAGATTCACCTGGAGCAGGAGCGAGCGACACCTCAGGAAACAGAGGGCCCTGGATGGCAGCCATGAGCTTCCCATTTGACTCGTTCCCTAATGGGAATGAAAAGATTGACGTGTTTTTGGAAAAATTTCAAAAAATGGCAAAGGCATACGGATTGGATGAGAGTCTTTGGTGCCTAAAATTATCGCAATCACTCAAAGGTCATGCGTACGACGTCTATAATAAACTGCTCATAGACGATCAGAACAACTTCGAGGCACTGCGAAATGCTTTATTGCAAAGATTTCAGTGGACACCCCGTAAATGCCAAACCATGTTCAGGGAGAGCAGGCCGGAGAAGGGAGAGAGTTTTGCTCAGTTTGCAGAGCGGGTGAGAAATTACCTAACTCGCTGGAGGGAACTGTCAGGACTGGCAAAAACTTTTGAAGGGTTGGAGGAGTTAGTTCTGTGTGAACAGGTAAAGGCAAACATGTCCCCCGACTTGAGGTGGTATCTGGCAGAGCAGGGGGCCCAGCAACTCGATCAGATTATCGTGTTCGCCGAAAGGTACCAGACAGCTCAGGCCGAAGTACTGGGACAGAAACAGAAACACCCAGACCTGCCAGCCCCAGACAAAGGAGCTTCGTCATCGCAGTCGGCTACTTCACCAGCTCATCAGCAACCAGGGTCTTCCCGCAAGGAGCCTCATTCTGGGTATAACTTGCGCCCCCAGCAGCATAACAGAGCACCGACAACAACCTCTCAGGAACCCGCTAGGAACAGAGGAGATAATGAGAGGTATTGTCAGAATTGTAGAACCACTTCCCACTGGACATCCCGGTGCATGAACAAACCCCCAGCTCATCATGCAGCTTGTTTAAGACCGGTGAGATGGACTAAAGGGAATAAATGGGAACCAGTTCAGGCAGAGAAGTTGTTCTCTAACAGTGGACCAGCCGTAGTGAATGGGACAGCTACTACGTGTTTGTTTGACAGCGGGCTTACTTACCCCAGTATCATCGCTCGTCATTTGGTGAAACCAGGGCAGTGGACCGGAGAAATAGTTGAGATTGGTGGCATTTTGAGAAGAGGGATCTCACAGCGTCTGCCTGTAGCCAATATTGAGGTGAAATGCAAGTTTGTGTCTGGCACCATCAAGGCAGCCGTAATGGCACAGCCAGCACATGATTTCATCCTGGGAAGCCCTTACTTAGTTTTGGGAAACCCAACCACACCGATCCTTGCTAATGCAAGGAGGCCTACTGCAGGCCAGAGAAGTGAAAGGGGAAAGCCCCAAATTCATGGAGCCCCACGAGAGCTCAACCGGCACCCATGTCTTGCTATGAAGAGGATAGACGCCTCTAAAGACAGTGGAATGTTAACTACAGAGGCGTATTCGCCTGTCAGCCCTGTTCAGCCTAATCGCCAAACAGTGGTGACGCCTCTGATTTCGGAAGTATCTTCTTTGTCGTCTGGAATTAGGCCCCCGACGGTATTACATCTCTCAAGGGAGGGAAATACTGACAAGAACGAACAGGTGATAGCTTCTTCAGTCAACCGCAAACAGTTACGTCCTGTTACGGCGATGTCTGGCCAAGCCAGTCAGACTGTTTCAAAACACTGGGAGGCCGCACCATTTGGTAATCATTATTTACCACGCGCCGCCAGGAAAATTCGTGGGCGAAGGAAACACATGAGAGGGAGGAGGAAGGGCGACCAGTCATGTTGCAGTCTTACTTACTTAGTCGTTCCCCTTCTACCGTGAGGTGTAGAGGTTTGGAAGAGAGAGCGCCAGACCATTCTATCAGCTGTCTTCTTCCTGGCCTGGTTCCATTCTAGTCCTCGGTCCTTCAAAGATTGTCTAATGTTGTCCTCCCAGCGAACTCTGGGTCGTCCTGGAGGTCTGGATCCCTGGCTCTTTGTTTCCCATGCTTGTCGTGGTAGCCGATCTTCTCCCATTCTGCAGACATGGCCAAACCATCTTAGTTGGGACTGTTCTATTTGGGTCTGCAGCGGATGGGATTTCAGGCCTTGACGTATCGTCTGGTTGCGGACCATGTCTCTTCTTGTTACTTCAACCACTTTCCTCAGATACCTCATTTCTGAGGTTTGGATCTGGCTTTTGTGGGTTGTAGTCATTGCCCACGACTCGCATCCATATGTCAAAACTGGGGCATAGGTGGAGCGGTATACAGCCATCTTCGTTTTCTTACCAACCTCTTTCTTGCTGAGGAATCCACGATTTATGGCCTGAAAAAGTCTCCCAGCCGCTGCTTTTCGAGTGGCCAACTCTTCTTTGATACCTCCCTTTCGGTCTATAATAGCTCCGAGATATTTAAAGTGGTCGACCTGCTCCAGGACCTGTTCTCCCAACTTAATCTGATGTTTTCTTTCTTCTCGTGATATCACCATGGATTTTGTTTTAGAGCTGCTTATGACCATCCCTCTCTTCTCCAGCTCTTCCTTCCAGACTTGCAGGTTGGATTGGAGATGTGCCTCTGATTTAGCAATCAGGGCAACATCATCAGCAAATGCCAGCTCCGAAATATAGACCTGTCTCATCTTCCAGTACCCCACTGAATACTTTCTTGTTCTCTCCTTACATGCCTTGATGACATCGTCCATGAGGAGTATGAAAAGATAAGGTGATAGGATATCACCTTGTCTTACACCAGTGGTGGTCCTGAACTCTTCTGACTTATGGTTTGCTGTCCTCACATAATTTCTGCAAGACTTGTAGAAGCTCTGTATAGCATGAATCAGAGGTGCTGGAATATTCTTCCTTGCCAAACAGTCCCAAAGTTTGCTCCAGGGGACTCTGTCAAACGCCTTTTCCAGATCTATGAAACAAAGATGGATCTCACTCTTATACTCAAGGGCCTTTTCACTCAACTGTCTGAGTGTGAAGATTAGGTCTTGAGTACTTCGGTTTGCTCGGAATCCGCACTGGACCTCATCCAATTGTGGCTCAGCTAGGCGTCGGAGTCTCTGCTCTAGGATTCTAGAGTAGATTTTACCAGGGACACTGAGAAGGGATATGCCTCTATGGTTTCCACATTGTCGATTGTCACCCTTTTTGAAAATTGGTGTTATGATGGCAATCTCCCAATCCTTTGGTATGGTCTTGTTGCACCATGCTGCCTGTAGGACCTTTAAGAGTAACAGGTCGCCTGATGCTCCCATGTACTTAACCATTTCTGGTGTTATACCATCATGCCCTGCTGCTTTGCCCATCTTGATTTTCTCTAGTGCTGCCCTCAGTTCTTCCATCTTTATGTCATCTTCACCATCATTGGTTTTCTCTTCTGTGCTAGTGGTTATCATTTCTGTTGCTTCACCATGCTCACCATCCAGGAGTTCTGAGAAATATTCTTTCCATCTTTCCATTACTTCCTTCGGGGCAGTAAGCAATTTGCCTTGCTTGTCCTTTATAAATTTGAGAGGGCATTGTTTTTTCCTTCCTCATGTTCTTTAGGGTCTTATAGAACAATTTCTGGTTTTCTTGTGCATCTTTTTCTAGCTTTTCTCCAAATTCT
Source organism: Oreohelix idahoensis (assembly GCA_024509875.1). Lineage (NCBI taxonomy): Eukaryota > Metazoa > Mollusca > Gastropoda > Stylommatophora > Oreohelicidae > Oreohelix > Oreohelix idahoensis. Next base: position 247,528 of record JAMPIV010020293.1, read on the forward strand.
TCCCAGGACTTCTGTTTTGCTGCTAGCACTTTGTTCTTTGCTTCTGTTCTGAGTATCACATATTCTCTATATTTTTCCATTTGTCCTGTTGTGTTTTTAGCTCCTAAGTATTGTTTCCATGCCATTTTCTTCTCTCTTATTTTCTCTTTGACTTCCTCTGTCCACCAAGGTGTCCTCTTTCTCTGGTTCCCAAGTCGGACTTCACCACATGCTTCTGCAGCAGCTGTCTTTATGATATCCTTGAATTTATTCCAGAGGGTTTCCAAGTCATCAGGTCGTTCTTCTGTGTTGCTCACTGCTGTAGCAATAAGCCCCTGATATCTGGTCTTAATTTCTGGCTCTCTCAGCTTGTAGGTCCTAATGCTCATTTCTCCTGCTCGTTTACTTGGTTTCTTGCGTGATGTTGGGCAGTTCCTAGGCTGAGCAACTCTTTCAGTTGTTCGTTTGATTGTTAGCAGGTAGTGATCACTTCCAATCTCTGGCCCCCTCCAGACTCTTGCATCTCGGACATATCTGAATGAGCTTCTCCGAACAATGGCATAGTCGATCACTGACTTCTCATTCTTGGTTGGTTCACATCTAGTGTATGCATGTATGCGCTTATGAGGGAACTTTGTGTTTGTAATGATCAGATTCTGCTCACTGCAGAATCTAAGGAGTCGCTTTCCATTGTCATTGAGAGTATCTTCTCCATATCTTCCGATAACGCCACCCCATCTAGCATGGTCATTTCCAACTCTGGCATTAAAATCTCCGAGCATGATAACTTCATCTAGGCAGTCATCCACTGTCCTTTGAAGCAGCTCGAAGAATTCCTCCTTGACCTCTGCTCTCTCATCCTCATTTGGCCCATACACTATGACCAGGTTGACTATGGTTTCTCCTTCTTTTAGTTTTACAACCATAATGCGCTCCGAGACAAAGTTCCATCCCTTGATACTATCTTTTTGATTTTGGGCCACAATGCAACCCACGCCCCCTTTAGCTCTTTCAGATATGGGTACACCACTGTAGAGCAACGTGTTGCCATCGAGATCCATGACTCCTTGTCCTTTTTTCTTCATTTCCGTTATAGCCAGGATTTCTAGTTTTGCTTTCCTCATCTCTTCCACCAGCTCCTCTTCCTTCCCATTTATACTTCTTGTGTTCCAAGTTCCATAAGTCGTAGTCCGTAGTCCGTTCCAGTTCGTCGCCTTTAGAATCAGTCCGGTTTTCTCTCTTGTATTTCTCGTAATCATAGTTTAAGACAAACAGGTGATTGGCCTGTTGTGCCTTTGCATGGTGGAGGGGCTGCCTCCTTACGGCCTCCATGCAGGCCGCCCTCCTCCTTTTTCATCCGGGCTTGGGACCGGCATGGGCGGAGTTCATGTTGCAGTCGCCAGGAGGAAATACCCTGGCGTGACCCTCATGATCCAGGGCTTGCAAAGATTCTCAAGGATATGGAGATGGGCCTGTATGATAATGCTAATTATGACAGTGATTAGATCGGGACGTAGATCTAGATACGGACCAGTATGAAACCCAGAGATTTCAGTGATTTAGCACGGATTCCCGCACTTGAAAGGGGGGACTTATGTGATGCTGCACTGTAATTCTGTCTTTCAACCGGCCCGATTCTGTCGTCTATTTTGTATTTTTCACAATTTTTTTTCTTCTCATTGGTATATATATCGTGTTTGGTATTTTTGAGTAGATAATTAAACGGGGTCGTTTTATGATGGTAGGTTTATTTTACACTCGACCAGTTTTTCTTTCTTCTGATTTTCCATTGTTTACGGAATCGCTATTTTTCGGGCACGCCTGTATGACGCGTCAGAAACGCACGTGGACGTGATGTCATTTTTGGACACGCGGGTTGCGTTGTTTTCGAATCTGATTGGCGCAGCTCATAGTTATGTTTATTTTTCTAAGCGTTTCCATTGGCCCGAGTGCGTAGATTAATGAACACGCGGGGGTGGCCCAGGTGTGTATAAATAGCCAGTTAAACGGCGGCCAAGTCTCTCTGAAGAAATATTGCCTGCCGTATGACTGCGTATTTATCGTCTCCATTGCGGGGAAAAACAGCGATAATTGGTATGTAGTAGTTTATTATCGTTTTACTTATTAGTGGGTTTTTTTAGAATTTCGCCCGTAGTTAATTTCTTCGGGGATATTAACTTTTTAGTTCTAAAGGATAGTGCTATTCATTATCATCTTTGACGAACGATGTAAATGCAACAGTGTGCTTATTCTTTCTATGATTTTGGCAGTAGATAGGAACGTGGGAAGTTATAAGCTACACGTGTGCTCATAGTTGTAGAATGTTATGTAAAACCATCATTTATTCCTGTGTATTTACAAATGTAATTTTATTGGGAATCGATTGTGTGTACTCAATTTTATTTTATTGTACCTTAAATGTAAGAAATGCAGTCGGAGAGTAAAGATGTATGTTATAAGTGAATTATACTGCTTAGAGGGAGTAAACTACTCCTATAGCGAGATTTCATTTAATTCTGGAGTAAGTGGGAAACCTCATGGGTAACGTTAAAGGAATTCCCTAGTTTGAATGTTTGGACACGTGGGTAGCCACGCGTAACAAATATATAAGAGGCAGACAGGTCGGGAGGTTTCTGTTTACTTACCTGGCAGATTATAGTTGAGAGAGAGGGGGGAAGGAGTGAGAATGAAGAGACACGTGAGTAGGAATATTTTATGTATCGGTTTTTTCAGAACGAGAGAAGGGGAGAGGGAGGAGAGAGATTTAAGTGCCACGTGGGTAATATTATTTTTTTGTATTGTTGTACATGACGGGTGAGCCACGTGGGTAATATTATTTTTTGTATTGTTGTACAGGACGAGTGAAGTACTGAGTAAGGGAGTTATAAAGATTAATGGGTTAGAGATGCGTTATGTTGGAGTTGTTATACAATAGACGCATTTCCTTTTAATTTCAGCGAGTCACAGCGAAACAGTGGGGAGCATAATTTTGTCTAATAAAATTATCCACGGCAAGAAGACATATCTCAGGGTCAGAGTACTCGAGTTATCGTCAGGAACAAAAGAAGATAACCTAAACGGTCTATTGCAGTGAAGTTCAATTCTTCAGCTAGACTGGTTTCAATTGCGTACAGCCGGAAATCAAGGCTGTGGTTTTTTTTTTCCCTCTAACTCCAGAGCAGGTTAAAAGAGGGAAGCTATTCAGCAGCAGAGAAGTTTGTCGACAGTTTATCAAGTACCTCATGCTTGACACCAGAACTTCATCATCATCGCAGAATTCAGGAACAGGTGATAGGGTTACCATACTTGGGTCTTGAAGGTAACGAGAGAAGAGCGTAACGGAGACGCCGCATCATCAGTCGTCGAGTGTTGGAGAGACACTGAGACCAAGGGAGAGAGATAGAGAGAGAGAGGAGGGAGAAAATAGGCAGGACCAGTAGGGTCTGTTCAGTATCCACGTGACGGATAGATACTGAGCCATTGTGTTACTCCAAGTCTATTATTTGTAGCATTTCCAGTGGTGTTAGTTAGCGGCGCATATCGCCTACCAAGTTGGAAGCTGTGTAGACGTTTTCGTTGAGGAAGTCAACCGGACTGAGACAGTAGCATCTTATTTGTGTTAGAGAGTGGAGGCTAAAGTTGACAGCCCCACCAAATTAGATTGTGTAAATCACTAACCAATTTTATTGTTCCTCAGCAGGGTGACAGAAAGAGTGAATGTGATTTGAGGTTTTTCTAGTGTCTGTCTAATTTAATTTGTACTTGGGTTTTCAGGCCGTGCAACTGTGCACGCTATTCCTTGATTGATGTTTGATGGTATTTTTAATGTTGTTTCATTCTGTAAATAAAAATATATATTTACTGTACACTGGATCAGCTTCTACCCTTTACTATACTTACTTTATGTCGTCTGTATAGTGGTGTCTGTGGTCGTTTTATACACCTTATCTCCTTGTATTTAAAGGTAGTCAGAGGAGGGTGAGATTATAGCCTTTCTGAAGTCACGAAGCGGCAAGGGTGAGTCAAAACCTGGTTCTATCCCTTGAGCCAATAGTCTCATCTGTCCACAGGCATGTCAATTTTCATCTAATTCTATCTTCTCAGACTTTCTCATACTAGGGTCTTGTTTTCATTCAGGCAAACTCTATACACTTTGAAACCACTTCGTGACAAGGGGATGAAGAAGACATGTAAAGACCTTGAACTAATGACACAAGATGGAAAGACCTTGAACTAATGACACGAGATGGAAAGACCTTGAACTAATGACACGAGATGGAAAGATCTTGAACTAATGACATAAGATGGAAAGACCTTGAACTAATGACACGAGATGGAAAGACCTTGAACTAATGACACGAGATGGAAAGACGTTGAACTAATGACATGAGATGGAAAGACCTTGAACTAATGACATGAGATGGAAAGACCTTGAACTAATGACATAAGATGGAAAGACCTTGAACTAATGACACGAGATGGAAAGACCTTGAACTAATGACACGAGATGGAAAGACCTTGAACTAATGACACGAGATGGAAAGACCTTGAACTAATGACACGAGATGGAAAGACCTTGAACTAATGACATGAGATGGAAAGACCTTGAACTAATGACATGAGATGGAAAGACCTTGAACTAATGACACGAGATGGAAAGACCTTGAACTAATGGCACGAGATGGAAAGACCTTGAACTAATGACACGAGACAGGAAGACTTGGCATATGTTCGCTGAAGGCCCATGTTTCTTGGGGAGTTGAAAGATGTAGATGAAGAAGTCAACCCCACCCAAGCTTTACACAGTGGAAAAATATAGCAAGACAACAAATGTAGTTATTATTCATAAGGATTTGCATAAATAAATATATGTCTATAACCAACCAGAAAATTATCAATTTTAGATAAATCATCAATATATGGAGCCTATTTAGAACATAAAAAGACATTTGTTTTTGTGGTTTTCACAATATGTATTCTTCCTCATATGTAACCACATAGTACTGGAAAACAAAGTCAAATACTCACACTCTTGTTGGGTAGACTTTTGCTGCGTAATATTAAATGGAGCTGAGTCAGGACCTTAAGCCAATTGTCTTTCTCTTTTTCATTATCAGCCAACAAAAGTATTTGGTGCTGTGATCCTGGTGGGTTCATCTCTGATGTTGTAACCTGACATGGAAAATTGACAAACTGATTCATTCAAGTCAGCGCCCATACCAAAATAATACTGCAAATGGTGCAGCTGATAACAGCATCTTCCCAACCGCCAAACCACTTACATATATCAGCTTTCTTTCCACCTATCACAATTTTTCTTCACAACCATCCCCCTTTCCCTACCCAAAAAGCATGATGAATACTCAGACAATCAATGGGTCTAAAGCAGCGGTCGGCAACCCAGGAGCTGTTGGTGTCTACTTTAGAACCACTGAGCTCTCTAAAGATCTACCTTGTTAAAATCATGCTTGTTTCCAGGTTTCAAAGTATTTAGAATATGTGCAGTCTTGTTGTAACTTTTATCTTCACTGGATGATCTGCTTCCTGCAATTCTACTGACAGAGCAGTAAAGCATTCAAACTAAATAATATTTTACCAAATGTTAACTTCACTTCAAACAAAAGATCACTTCCTATCTCTTGCAGTACAAATAAAGTGACTTTTAACAAGCTAGCTTGCGGGTTTTCACTGGGAATGTTGGTAAAGTACCTTTAAACAAGGAGACACCGCACTTTTAAGTGCCAGAAGATAAGGACTAGTCCACAATTTGAATAGGTGAAAAAAATTTTTCCCTCCTCAGCCACCAAGAGATCTACCTAATGATCCCCTGCAATCTACCAGTAGATCAAGGTTGACCGGTTGCTGACCCCTGCTCTAAAGCATAAGATTCAACAACAACAAAATTAATTTCATAGAATAAATTAAATAATTCCTAGTACATACCCTAAATATGCAAGGAATATCCTTTTTGTTCGCATGGATCACATCACTTGGTAACACAGCTGACACAGAAAATTCATCATCTCTGCAGATGTTCATAATTAAAAAATGTTGTGCTGAAGTGCACTCACAGGTAAATGCTAAAACTGTGTTTCTCAAAATGTCAGGACAAGTCCTCATAACAAGTGATGCAAACTTAATAATGTCCTGAAAATTATTTCATGAACAGAATAGAGACTAAAATATCAATTTGGATAAGTGACTAACATTCACTTTGACCAGTAAATCCCAACCTTGGTGGTGGTGGGGGGGGGGGGGAGACTACAGCCAAATAGCATGTTTTAAAATTTCATAACCTTAGTTAAGAATGCCTTTTACTTTAAATTTATATTAAGTTTCAAATCTACATTCAACATTTATTATTCGCATTAGCTTATTCTTAAATTTATCTCTGATAGGAAATGACCAGGTTTTGCCTCAGGTTGCAATTAAATTTGTACAAATAACAATGATTAAATGACTGTAACCAAAATATTACAAATACAGCTTCATGCATATTTATATATAATCTAAATTTAGAGTTAATTTGTTTAACAGAGTGAGGTTATAGGGTTTTTCGAAACAAAACAAAAATTAACTAAACAAAGAGCCGAAAAAGAGAGAGGGGTGTGAAAACTTAAATTTAACAAATCAAGAGAGGTTAAAGATGTGAAACCAAAAAAGGCCAAGAACCACTGATTAAGAAACAGTCTCACATTAAATTTATGAAGGTCTTGCTCTGACTATATATAGATACAGTTTAATGAGTCCCTAAGCATTTGCAGAGCACTGGTTGAGGAAAAACTCATGCTTCAATAATTAACTCAGTACTGTCAATGAATAAATGTTAACAGACCAATAACATCTCAGCAGTTCGTTAATTAGCAAAAGAAGTTGGTTTAAATTGAAAAAAAATCTGAAACAAACAAAATATTATAAGTTTAATTTCACCCGAACAATAGATTAAAAGTTTAATTCACATACCTTTTTTTTTTTTTTTTTTGCAAGCGCTCAACATTTCCTAAACATGAACTGTCTCTTAAGCAGACTAGTTTGGTAAACAGCTCCACTTACCTCATGTCCACTACCTGCTGAACTTCCTGGCTGGGCCAAGGTTTATCAGTAGGAATCTCATACAAAAACAGTTTGAAATCACAGACCACTGCATATTCCTTTACCCAACCTTTCTTGATGCCACCTGCTCGTGGTACCTGTAATGACAGTACAATTATAATTATGGCTGGCTATTTTCAAATGAACGTATCTGTATTTCTTATCCAGCATATAGTACCAGTAATTCATATCCTACTAGCAGTATCACCATTTCTTATTCAATATATAGGCAATTTCTTTACCAACGTATAGTATCCACATGTTCTACATTTAACACACAGTACAAACATATATTATTCCACATAAAATCCAACATTTCTAATCCAACAAACAATATCAGTATTTTTTACAATCAAACACACTGTGCCAACACATCATATATAATTTAATATAATACATACTTTGACAAATCCTTCATATGCTGTACCTTGCCCTTTATTTACATCAATGCCAAATGGACGCTTGGCTGAGGAAAATATGTTAGCAGGAAAGACCATTAGGTGATTGTCACTTTGTTACTACACTGAATAATGATTGTAAACATCTGATTGAAAATGAAATTAACTGAAGAAAGGATATCTATATCTTCATATACAATATTTTATGTCTATAATGTCTGTCTATGATGTCATCTTGAGTCGATCCAGTACAAAGTGTTACATTACACAAGTAAAAACATGAGGTGAACAAGAAACATGACATTAACAGTTATTTCTGATATCACAATAAGATATGCTATTCACAAATAATTACGCTGTTATAAAATATAAGTATTTTAGCATCCAAACATCATTTTTTCAGGTACTTCCCATAAAGCTATCGTGAACATACTAATAGCAGACAGTCTTCTTCTTTGATCCATAGCCGCCAACCATCAAAGCAGTTAGTGACCATCACGCCTGGTGGAGTCTTGTAGGGCAGCAACAAATTGATTCCACTTTGTTTGGTTGGCGGCCATCCTTCGTACAGTGCCCCAGCTCTGGTTCATTATTTGCATCTCGGCTTCCACAGTTCTCCGCCAGGTTGTTTTTGGTCGGCCTCTCTTTCGCTTTCCTTCGGGGGTCCATAGCATAGCTGTTCTTGTAATGGTATCAGGGTCCCTTCTGAGGACGTGGCCAACCTAACTCCAGCGTCTGCCTGCTATGATGGTGTGCATGTCCTCCTGGTTACTCCGAATAAGTAGTTCTTGGTTGCTGATGGTATTCGGCCAAAAGATTCGGAGAATTTTCCTTAGGCAAATTGTGTGGAAGGAGGACAGTTTCACCATTTCCTTCTCTGTTACTCTCCAGCACTCCGCACCATAGAGAAGCACAGAAAGTACACAGCTCTCATACAGTCTTAATTTGGTGTTTGTGCTATACTGGGAAGACCTCGAAATTTTGCTGAGACCAGCAAAGGCTGTTCTCGCTTTACTCATTCTGTTGTTTATGTCCTTGCTTGTTCCGCCGTCTGCTGTTACTATGCATCCTAGGTAAGTAAATGTGTCTGTCTGTTCTAACTTCTGGTTCCTTATTGTTATTGGCTTGCCCACATTGAGTGTCATGACCTCTGTCTTCTTCAGATTGATGCTCTGACCAACCTGCTGGCTATATTTATTCAGTCTATCAGTTTTTTCTTGGATGTGTTGATGTGAATGTGCGAGTAGTGCAATGTCATCTGCATATTCCAGTGTAGAAAACATTGTCCATCTAACTCCTCTTGGACTGCCCTCTGTTGTCTGGCGCATCACCCAGTGTATGGCTGTCAAAAATAATGTTGTTGATAAGGGGCATCCCTGTCATACTCCTGTTTTCACTTCAAAAGTTAGATTACTCAATCCAACAAATAGCAGACAGTAATGAAACTATAAACAGTATAAAGAGCAATAGGTGTTCAGATCAGCTGCCATCTCCACAATAAAGATCAGAAACAATAGATCTCCAACGTCTTCTGTTTCTTGCCTTGATGATACCATATATTGGGAGCCGCACTGGTGTAATGGTTACCACACTGCGCTGGCGATTGGGTGATCCAGGTTCAAGCCCGGGCAAGGACATGTGAATCAGTGTCGTCGACCGGGACTTGGACTGGATTTATTTGAGTCCTGGTGAAGACATTTGAAGGAGTGTCATCGACCAGGGACTGGCGGCTCCTGAGCCGACCCAGCTCTAATGGGTACCCTCCGAAGACGGCGAGTATCTGCCTGAATGGCAAGTGGACACCTGTCAGTGTACATGGAAAAAAGGGATACTCACGTAAAAATCAGTCTCCAGTTAGATATACTAACTGGAGATTCTCGCCTCGAGTAATAGCGGGCGTATGTTAAAAAAAAAAAAAATACCATATGATAGGCAGTTTCAAGTCCACCTATTGAAGTTAACATCCCATTTACAGCATTGTCTTCCTATTGCTCATTGACCTTCACCTTTTCGTTCTATTCAGGTTTTCAACAAGGTATTATGTCCAAAATAAATTTATATGCCTAATTTTGATCCCACTCATTAATTCTCGTCATTCCAAGCTTTTTTTTTTTTTTTCAGGACTTCCTTGTTTACTTCTCTTTCCATGTGATGTGTCCCATTCTTTTATATATCCACATTTCAAGAGACTCAATACTTTCATCTAACTGCTGTTCATTGCCCAGTGTTTCAATGTTACATGGTAATGAAGAGTGTATGTAACACCTAATGATATATTTAAGTGTAATTTTTCTTTCAGAATTTTTTATAAAGTAAAAACAAATATAAGAAAACTGCATGAAGTAGTTGTATGATTATCAGTACATGAAGAATAAAAAACATTCAACTTAGGCAGATATATGAACTGGTTAGTCTAATAAATTCAGTTTCATTACAGTGATTACTGACAGCCTTGATGGATTAAGGGAATGGGTACACAAAAGTACAAAAACTTACATAGTTCAGGTGGAATTGGACACTGGCCTGGACATTTTTCCATACACCAAACATGACAAGTGTAGCCACAGGCTGAAATTTAAAAAATTAATCTAATATCACACACCACAGTAGGCACTTCTATGTATCTTCTTTCATCTGTTGCATGAGCTATAAATCACCACAAGAAGAGTCAATTATCAGTTTCAACTTCAGTGCATGAACTGCAAACCTGAAACATTATCTTGTCCCATCTTCTCCTTGTCTGTCTTTGATTTTTCGCTGCTTTTTAGTTCAAGGTTATACGTTCATGCTACTAGCTGGCTGAGATTCATACTCGCATGATGGCTGACCTACCTGACATCTATTTTTTCTTTGTCTCTTATGTAGTCCTTCTCTGGCACTATGTAGTGATATCACTAATCTCTTTGTTTCTTATTAGATCTTTTGACATTTCATTAGATGCTTTTCTCAGAAATATCACTCCAAATTTTTCTTTTGAAGGCTCAAGATGGTAGTTAATTTGGCTACATTTTGATGAGATGTCACAATTTTATTGTCTATACCTCTATGCAGTCAATAATTGATGTTTCGCCCACCAACTTCATGTTTTTATTTCTTCTTCTATCCCTAATGGTGGACTTCTGCAGTTTTTCTGGCAGGTGCACTGGCTGCTGTGAGCCTGTGTTGATCTAATACAGTCTATCTATCTACCTCGTAGCCTTCCCTGTGCCCTAAAATCAAATCTACTGCTGTAGGCATATAGTTGTAATTTACTGGGCTTCATTCTCATGAGATGGCCAAGCCACTTTATTTTCTATCTCTCTATGTTTCCCACTTTTCGGCACTTCGTTAATACGATACTTTTCAATCATATTCATAATTTTTGGCACTTGCCTCGCTCACTCTGTGATTTTCTGCATGAGACGCTCGCACTCAACAGCTGAGAAAAAAGAGAAGCGAGTGCCCCTGTCATTTTATTCTTGGTCATTCAGTCTAAATACAGAAGTTGTTCGCTTTGTATTACTGGCAATTTTCAAAACTGTTTACTTATTGTTTATTTAGTGTAATATTTTTGTGTTTATTTATAATGGAAATTAAGCAAAGTGATAAAATATGAAGCCGTAAGCCTTCAACAGCAACAGCTAGGCCTAGGCCCTTTAACCTTTCAGAACCTTCCACGTCCACAGTAACCCTTGTAAGATCTCCATCAAAGTCTCCACCATAAATAAGAATCTTTGAAGATTCAGAAGATTAGGCTATGCTATCTCCTACAATAGATATATTCATTCAAATTTAACATTTGTACGTTAGTTGAAAAAGAATTTATATATTTTCCTACTTGTTATTTGATGTGTGAAATAAACATCTTGACTTTACTAGCTCTATTCATTTGATTTTTGTAACTTTTCTTTAGGCCTAGCTCTATTCGTTTTACTTACGTAATGTTGTTTTAGGCCTAGCTTTATTGCACAGTTAATACATGATAGTGTAAGCAAGTTATTTAGGCTTTTAGGCACCCTACATGCATTTGCAAGCTAAAAAAGGCTATATTCGCTTTATGGGGATCTGGCCCCAACCCACCATATTAGCGGGTATGACTGTATCTGTAGTTCTTAACAATTTTTCTGATGTTTTTGTTTCTCATTCTGTCTTCCCTGGTAACATTATTGACCCTTCTTAAGCACTACATCTCGCACAATGTGATTTTCTTCTGGTCAGGGGTCATGTTTGACGTGGACAGAAAAGAGTTGGTAAAAAAATATGTATATTATTTATTAACTGTCGTTTAATTTTCATTACTGATATTTGTATGGCTAAAGTAGTGGTGACAGTTGGTGAGCCACTGCACTGACCTTTTTGGCATCGTTTAATTTTCTCTGCCAAGTCATCCATTCTCTGTGACAATGCTTCCTACACATTTACACTCTGGAACTGTGAAATTGGTTTGAATATAAATACTGCACTATAATAATTTTATCATCAACACCACACAGCTCTCCAGCTCCAGTATCAATGAAATATTTACATTTATTCTACTGTCGCCACTGTGTGACCACCACTGTGTGAGCGCCACTGTGTGAACGCATGTAGTTGTTCTTTGCTTTTCAGCTCCCTGTGGAGTATAAGCCTTCAAGTAGCCCATGCCACACCCCCCAATCTGTGCCAATCTATTTCTACTACCCTTCTCCATATGTTTATGAGTCTCTCTATACTTCTTTTACCCTGGGGACTATAGCACTGAGTACTGCCTTGTAATGCTATTAGCTGGTTTCCTCAATGTGTATTTTATCCACTGTCCACATCTCTGGTTTGCTCAGCAAGTTTTATCTATCACCAACATCTTTTCCTTTACCTCTGTAGTAAACAGTCAATATCACCAGAATGCTAAGCTGGCACAATGTGACAACTCGTAATGTGATAGGAAACAACAATAGGACTAACCTTCGCAAGTGATACCCTGCCGCTGAAGGCCTATAAGTAAGCTGGAGCAGAAATTACATTTATATGGAGAAGTGAAAGACTTGACAATAAATCTGAAAAAAAAAAAAAAAAAAAAAACAGAATCCCATGAGTACACTTGTCAGGGACTAATATTATCAATGTTAATATACCACCTCTTTCACAGTTAGGAAGGTAGAAGATGTTTAATGTTATGCAGGTCTCTCAAGGCAAAGTTAATGGGCTCAAAACCTGGTAGCATCACGCTCTAGTTTACCCAGCTGTGAATGGGTACCTCATTCTGTTCCTGAGTTAGGGAAGGCCAAGGCAGCAAGGAAGGGAACTGGTCACTCCACCTCATACAGCTGGACCTAGAATAGTGAAGTCTAACACTTCACTCCAATACGGCAGTATCTACTATGGAACTGCCTTTAACTTGTTACGTCAGTTTTGCAGTGTGGTAATACCACTATAGTAACTAATGTACAAACCATTTTCTCTCTCACCTGTGTTCTGCATCAATTTCACCACAGTAATATTATCTATACCTTTTAAATTTACCATGGATAGATGTAAAATGTACTACATTCTTAGAGGCAGACAATTTTACATCAATAGCATTCTTAGGAGGAGATAATTTTACATCAATAACATTCTTAGGGGCAGACAATTTTACATCTATAACAATTTCACACAAACCAGCTGTTGCAAAAGTTGAAAGATTTTATGTTTTTCACAAATTCCTCTTTAATTAATAATTTTTTTCCACAAACCACCAAAATACCATCCACCAGATCATGTTTCTCAGATGATTATTGCTTATCTGTGCATTATATATTTTTCCTTCTCACACCAATCGTAAATAATGCCATTCACAAATATGCAAGATACTGGATAAAACATATCAAAGAAGTTCAGAACAGAGTATAAACAATCAAATTTTCTATCATCATCAATATTATATTCATTGCTTCTTTTCCAGTTTTTGATGCACTAGCACTCAACAATATAACAAGTTTAAAACTACAAAAATGAATGAGGTCAAGCAAACATTACATGAGAACATTAAAGGTGTGCACAAGGTATGTACCTGTGCTGTAGGCCACGTGGAGATTTTGGGGAGCGTGGTATATCAGGGCCTCCTTTAGGCAATGCCCGATTTTCACCAGGACTACCTGCTTTGTTTGTGCCCCAGGGCCTGACCGGCTCATACGGCTGGGTAAAATGTACATCTCGGGACATAGATGGCTCAGCGTCACTACCTGTCCTTAAGTCTGTGCGAGAATCTGTTCGTGAATCTGTCCTAGATGTGTTGTCAGCTTCACTATCATCCTCTCTCTCACTGTCATTTGAGATTTGCTGCAGTAGATATATATTAGAGAATTCTTCATGACAACAATAAACATTTCCCTAAATCAAATGGCAATAAAATCAGTGGAAACATTCCCAAATGACTCTTGACACATTTGTAATTGTCATTTTCAGTTTATTTATTTTTTTAATTAATTTTAAAAATCCTCTAACAAAACAGCACTTCAAAGACTCTAAAGTAATGTTTCAACCTAAACAATGGTACAGAATTTTAAAGTCTACATTTGGTGTCAAAATTATAATAACAAATATATTTCAAGATAGCAATGTTTCACAGCTTATAAAATAACCTGGATAGGCCCAATAATCATAGCACTCATATTCGTAAATTTTTATAAATACAATCTAATTTAACATTTACTATTCTGCATTTTAAAATGCAAGGGTTATTTAATCTGCTTTGACAAGCACTTACATCAGGCAAGAGCGCATATCGATCATTCAGGTACTCAAAGATTGATGTACTTTCTCCTTTGCCCCCTTCCCCTTAAAAAAGACAGTTTCAATAAGAGAATAAACATGCTTTCTCATGTACAAATATGTACTGAATGATAAATTTTGTTAATTTTTTACAAAATGCAAGTAACAGATGTTACTTTTAATCTCAAAGAAAGTTTGTATATCCAGTTAATCCTAGCGTACATTCTATTTATAAATGATACATAACAATACAGAATTTGCAAATCAATTTTACTTACTTACTTAGTCATTCTTCTTCTACCGTGAGGTGTAGAGGTTTGGAAGAGAGAGCGCCATACTATCCTATCGGCTGTCTTCCTCCTGGCCTGGTTCCATTCTAGTCCTCAGTCCTTCAGAGATTGTCTAATGTTGTCCTCCCAGCAGACTCTGGGTCGTCCTGGAGGTCTGGATATCTGGCTCTTAGCCTCCCATACCTGCAGATCTTCTCCCATTCTGTAGACATGGCCAAACCCTCTTAGATGGGACTGTTCTACTAGAGTCTGCAGGGGGTGGGTTTTTAGGCCTAGGCGTATTGTCTGGTTGCGGACCATGTCTCTTACTTCAACCACCTTTCTCAGACACCTCATTTCTGAGGTCTGGATGTGACTTCTGCAGGTAGTAGTCATTGCCCATAACTTATATCCATATGTCAAGACTGGGACATAGGTGGAGTGGTAAACAGCCATCTTCGTTTTCTTGCCAACTTCTCTTTTGCTGAGGAATCTTCAATATATGGCCTGAAAAAGTCTCCCAGCTGCTGCTCTTCGGGTAGCCAAATCTTTTTTGAAGCATCCCTTCCAGTCTATGATAGCTCTGAGGTATTTAAAGTGGTTGACCTGCTCCACGACCCGTTCTCCCAGCTTAATCTGATGCTTTCTTTCCTCTCATGGTGACACCATGGTTTTTGTCTTGGAGCTGCTGATGACCATCCCTCTCTTCTCCAGTTCTTCCTTCCATACTTGCAGGTTGGATTGAAGATTTGCCTCTGGTTTTCACCATTGCTAACTCCTCTAAACAATCTTTTATTGACTACCAATATCTCATTTCTTTAAAAAACAATGAAATTCAATAAAAGTATGATATTGTCACATCACAAATACATGAGTTAGGGGCAACTCACAGGGATCATTCTGCTTACTGAGTTTCATCTCCAGTTCTTCAACTTTGTTCTTTAGCTCATTTACCAATCTAGTACTTTCTTGCAATTTACTGGGGACAAAATTAAATTTGTGTTAAAATCATAAATAAGTGCACATTAACACAGTGTGACAGAACAGTTACTAACAATATTCCATCGAATAAATGCACGGTAGTAGCATCATATTATTTCAAACATAATTTTCCCCGATAATAACATTTCATTTCTGCACAACTACAGTCAGTTATCTAGCCCCACAAACTAAATTTTACCATTAAACTGGCTCTTCTATTCCATAACCAGATGCAAGGCAAGATGAGAATACCTGATGACAGGCCACAGCCACTGGGTTTGAAAATACTTGGGAAAAGACAACGATTATGAGAATTAATGCAGCTAATGATATCCAGCCAGATGGCATTCGGAGATAACATCCCTACAAGATGTGGACTCACATTTATCTTGGCAGCAATATGGGCAAAGTTGAATGAAAGGGCAGTTATATCAAAGTAATAAAAGGCAAGAGGAGCTTTCATCACTTTGGGGGTGTATGGAAATCAAATCCAACACTAAAACAACCTTCAACTCACATGTCTATGCAGACTTATTGTATGCCTGAAAAAAATCGACAAAGAAAGTTACAAACCACACATAAATGAGTGCTTACGTAGAATAGAGGGAATAAAATGGTGCGACAAAATCATCAACATGGAATTGATTTAAAATACTAGACTACCACCGGCAAAACAAGAGGTGAGAAAAATACAATGAATTGAATGATAACTGCGGAAACTATCTGACAGCAAGGCAGTCCTTGTTCTGGAATCCCCAGGGTAAGAGAAACAGACAGAAATCTAAAAACATATGGAGCAGGGAATTAGAGGCATATGAAAAGGACAAAAAAGACGTGAAAAGAACTTCAACCATTGGTGCAGGACAGGAAAACCTGACATGAATTTGCTGAACACCTGCGTTCCACAGGAGGCTGTAGGTTAATGAAGGAATCAATAAATACATTATCTACAAATGAGACCATAAAGTTATCCAAAGCTTTTATCTGATGTACCGGCACAGCCAATTTCAAGTGAGACAAAATACAAATAAGAAAAGTTCTTCAGATTTTATCTGCACTGATATACTGAGATAGCTGATTTCAAGTGCGACGAAATACAAATAAGAACATAAGGTTATCCAAAGGTTTTATCTGCAGTGACGTGCTGACATCGCCAGCGTCAAGTGTATCAGTTCTATATTCTGTAAATTTGATATCGCCATACTTTTCTGTGGTGGCAAGCTCGTCCTTGGTCTTTGCCAGCTCGTCAGTGATCTGATGCTTGGCTTGGAGTTCAGACTGCAGTTGCGACTGAAGGGTCAACAGTTCCATCTTATCCATTTTAGCAGAACGACGATTTCTCCATCTGTGACGGTTCTGTAAACATATAGATTGAGGTCATATCTTTAATATGTGGCAAGTCTGAAGGCACGAAGGATATGTGCTTCAGATACACCTGTGCTAGAATGTGACATAACTAGCCTATACTCATTATTTATCACAGTACAGATCTAATGTAGATTAAAAAGTCCAACAACTTCAATGTTAGTGTTGGAGCCTTAAAACATTTGGATACTACTATGAGGGTTCTGAATAACTCAATAGTTCAACATCACAGCAACTTTCAATGTGTTGATTTGTTCAGCTGCAAAACAAAATACCAACAACAAAAACACAAATTCTAACATTTTTAAATTTCACCCAATTTTAATTTTAGCCATTTGAACTTCAGATCACTGTACATCTAAAAAAAAGGCAAAGGCAGTCCCAAAGCAGATACTGCCATGGGGAGGGAAGTGTTAGAGACTTGACCATACTAGGTCCAGCATCAAGAGGTGGGGTGACCAGTTCCCTTCTTCGCTGCCTTTTCCTTCCCTAACTCAAAGAGCAGCCAGGTACCCATTTACAGCTGGGTAACCACGTACTACCAGACTTTAAAAAAAAAAAAACAGAGTGCAAAAAACAGCAGAAGGGTGTAAGCATTACTTGCAGTACCAGCTGTTTTTATGTAATGCAATAATTACTGCACAATCTGTGTGTGCATGTGTGTCAAAATGACAACTGGATTTATTTCTAAACCTCATGTCATTCCTTATAAATAAATATTACACACACATAAAGGTATGTTTTCAGGCACTCGTGAATAATAAAGAAGTAGAAAACTAGACAACAGAAAAACAACAGACGTGAGTGGCTTGCCCAGGACTCGAACCCAGGACCTTCTGTGTGACAACCCCACCTAGCTATGCAAGCAAATCACACTATCGTCCCTGCCATCTAGTCATCACAGAAATGATGCTTCGATGACGGGTCACTAGTGCGACCCGCAACACATAACACCGGAAATTAACCATGGGCAGTCCAGTTCATAAAGGACTGTAGATATAGCTGGCCGTCAAGCGAATAGAATATTTACGGCCTTCGAAGATAATGAGTGGACAAGGGATGGAACCCCTACCTTTAATGGCATTGCTTAAGAACTGCAGGGTGGTAGAAATACAACAAGCGCGTAGGGGTGTGCTTGTTTGATACAGGTTTTCAGGCACTCGTGAATAATAAAGAAGTAGAAAACTAGACAACAGAAAAACAAGACATGAGTGGCTTACCAGGGAATCGAACGCAGGACCTTTCGTGCGGCAACCCCGCCTAGCTATGGAAGCGAATCACAATATCCTCCCTGTCATCTAAGCACCACAAAAATGATGCCTCGATGACAGTCTTAGTCTTCTATCATTTACTAGACACAGTATTAAGGTCTTTGTCTTGTGTAATCTGACCTATACTGTATAATAGGAGAACAACAAAAGTGATTGCGTCATTAATAGAGCTGGATTGCCCTAGGTAAACTTCCGGTGTTATGTGTTGATGGTCGCACTAATAACCCCTGTCATCGAAGCATCAGTTTTGTGGTGCTTAGATGGCAGGGAGGATAGTGTGATTTGCTTCCATAGCTAGGCGGGGGTGCCACACGGAAGGTCCTGGGTTTGATTCCACGGTAAGCCACTCACGTCTGTTGTTTTTCTGTTGTCTAGTTTCCTCTTCTTTATTATTCACGAGTGCCTGAAAACATACCTTTATGTGTGTGTGTGTAATATTTATTTACTGTTTACAGGCCTCGGGTTTCCCTTCTTTATGTGTTTAAATCATTCCTTTTAACCAAGATGTCATGTTTCACACAATACCTGATAATTTAACATACAGTGTTAAACTACTATTAACGCTGATCTGTGTATAACAGCTAAGTTAACAGATTTTAACTGACATTAATGGCCACTAAACTATTTTGAGTGAAATATGACAAAGACACTTAAACATACCGACTCATCTGATACACCCATAACTTTCAGATTTTCTAGCTCTTCTGTCATCTTTGTAGCCAAAGCTTGTAAGTAACCACGGGCGTCCTTTTCATCACTGACCCTGAATGTGAAGCAGCATGTCAGATTAACTTTTTAATTTACTTTATAAAAAAGATGTAAACAGTATTATCTGCATGATTTAACCAGAATAAAAGAGACAGAGAGAGAATGAATGGGGTAAAGAAAACAGAGGAGGATAAAGAAAGTAAGAGTAAAGAAGAAGAAGGCAAAATAAAAAGAGAAGAGTGGAAAGATGAGAGAGGCAGAAATGAATAAGGAGAAATGGGGAAAGACAAAAGAGAGAGAAAGTGATAATGAGTTGGAAGAGAGGGAGAGATAGAGGCAATGGATTACACTCTTGTGCTTCAATGGCTACACTGTAATAATATAAACTAATAATCATGTTAGGTTTTGATGAGATAGTAAATTTTCAAGTAATAAAACATCAGACATCACAAACTAATTTTTCACAAAAACAACAGTAATGCAAAATATGCAATGTGAACAAAACAAAACTGAAGATTCACTTGAAATTCCAGTTTAGAAAAATGTGTTATAACTTCACAACAACTTGTTTCCTGAAGTACTAAGCTTCTATACAGCTGAGAAAGTAACCTTCTAAGATATGTTTGCCATGTAGTTACTTACCATTAGTGCACAAAGCCAAAGAATGCAGTCAAAATAAAATGAAGAAAAACTGGGGGGTTTTTTCCCCCTTAATTTCACATCCCTTCAACATTTCTACTTTGGCAATAATAATAAACACCACAAGATAAGAGACACATGTGCCAAATCTCATAAATTTGATGCAAAACTTACAACATGGAGCTCAGAATAGCATATAAAACCTATCATAAAAAACATACAGCACAGTAATTCTCATCACTGCCCCATGTACTAATATACCAAAACAAAGGTAAAACCAAATAACTGTCAAGAACAACATTTCTTCATATTAAAGAAAAAAGACAAAAGCAAGTTACTATGAGACAACAGGTCACTGACCAATTCTTGGAAACATTATGTGAAGCAGAAACATGCAATAACATTACTGAATTCAACTCTTTGGTGTTTGTGTGTAAGACTGCTATTTTCTTTCATTTCTCAACCACTGTTGTCATTAAGTATTGTGGAATGAATCAATGGCTTTCAAAAGCAAACTAGTCTGAATAATCACTGTCCTAATATTTTTACTCTTTCTTTCTCATTCTTCACAATATATATACTGATAGCTTTGTTTCTTTGACTGACTGTAGCCCATTAAGTCATGACTGACCATGGCAACGAGCCCCTGAGGTGATAGCCCTCAGTGCATACATGCTTTGAGGGCCATGAATTCTTTATGAACAGATATATAAACACTTGTCAAGCTGTACTGAAAATGACAACCACAAATAGAAGAGATGAAAATTAAAGATGATAATACTGCCTACCATTTAATTATTTCAGATATTTGGGCTTCCCACTGGGCAACAGACTCTCGCTTATCGTAAATATCTCTTATTTCCTCCTCCATTTGACTTCTTTCCCTCATTAAGCTGTCTATGCGGTTGGATTGCTGTTGAGGACAGAGGTGAAAATACAATAACATAAGCATTAAAACCTCAACAATGCAAGCATGCATATTTCAGCAGTGTCCCTTTTAAAAAATGAGAAATATCTCAGATGTTAACCCTCCTCCCACAATGACTTTTATGCATTTAGTTACATCTGACAATAAACTTGAGATCTCTAAATAACTTGATTATACATTGCTACTGATGTTGTTATGACATGTAGTACTATGATATGTCATATTCCATGTTTCAAAGCAAGTTACGTCACATCTGAAAATTTACTGTTTTGCTGAGGTAGTCAGGTATATTACTACTAGTAATGTACTGCACATTCAGGACATGTTAGCTTGTTGAAATATGGTACAAGACCATACACTAATTTTCAACACGCCTTGTACGTCCTGTGTGTGACCTTGCAGACAAAGAAGCCATGTCTTGTCACTCATCATTGAGTATTAAGGCAAACATCCACCAATAATGTTGCGGCAACATTCAACAACTGCAAAAAGTGCCTCCAATCTGATAAGACAACCCGCACCCAACTTTTGAAACTAAAATCTTGGAACACGTGACAAAGATACTTACAGATATAGATTCTTCCTGCAACCGTTCATTTTCTTCAGTCAGGGTCTTAATTTTGAGGTCTGCAATCTCTGCCTGAGAGCGTAATGTAGATATCCGCTCCTGAAGCTCTTTAGACTGCTGCTGTTCCGTTAATTTAACTTGCAGTCTGGACAGTTCCTTATCCAATTCAGACTTCTTACTTTCACTGTCCTGCAGTTGGTATTTTATCTCATTTAGTTCTGAAGTGTGTTTGGAAGTTAGACGTGAAATCTTCTCTTCATACTCAGATTTCTTTTCTTCAATCTCTGCCTTTAATCTGCAATGTTTAAAGAAAGAAAAAAAGTTATTTTTAAATAATATACCACAAATCACCATAAAATGTGGCACACTTTGGTATTCTAAGAAATACTAGTATCAAGTGAGAGCATTTAAGACCCTATAGAAAAAATTACTGATAGTACTCGACTTATGACAGGGTACCTTTCCAACAACTCTGTCGTAAGTCAAAGTGGTCCTTAAGTCGAATCACCTCTTAAATGTATTGACTTATTACAAAAGGGTTGAGATAAAAGATTTCATGACATTACGTGTTTTACTGTATTAAAAAGCTTACAAAAATACTGTTAAAAATGTACTGTAAAAAATTCAGGTACATGTCACGTAGGGTTTATATTCATTTAATTTCCTACATCTTCTTCCTATTCTTTCACCCGATTTCTCTCTTTTATTATCTCTGTATTTCAATTTTCCTGTATATTTTTCATCCATTCGTTTTTTGCGAATATTATTTTCATATAATTCGCAAACTTTACCTGTTTTCCTTTCTCTAAAACTGAGAATCGCGCTAGGACGATATTACGTAGATGTCAGGGCTGCAGGGCGTCAGAAGGCGTGATAAGTCGGTTCGCTGAACATAGGACGTAGCAAATCGTCTACATTCTCACCGAGCGCGCGAGCTTCTTCTCGGCATAAGTCCCGGTGAGGTGTGATACTTTACATCTGCACCGGTCAGTATCCAGACATTTGTCTGGAAAATCCCAAACTGACACGGCGCTCTCTGTGGGCCACGGTCAGCTGTAGGGTGAAAACTGCCCTGCATTGGAGTCAGGCTGTCTGGGATTTGAAACTGACACGCGTACATCGTGGTCAGTAGGTGACAGTTACGACACGCATTAAGCGGACGTAAATGTTGGGAGTAGGGGAGATAATTTCGCTTGGCGAAATAAGTTTGGGCCCTTTGTCTGATTTTAAGATATTTGGCCCGAGTTTGAAACTTTAATTTCATTCTCGCTCATAGACTCACAGTAGATAGGTTGCTCGTAAACAGAATAGCTGTTAGCGAAGATCTCAGTTTGTTTCGGCAATTTGTCGAACTTCTAGACTTCCAGAAA
This sequence comes from Oreohelix idahoensis, assembly GCA_024509875.1. Lineage (NCBI taxonomy): Eukaryota > Metazoa > Mollusca > Gastropoda > Stylommatophora > Oreohelicidae > Oreohelix > Oreohelix idahoensis. The sequence goes on from JAMPIV010020293.1 coordinate 269,804, forward strand.
TATTTTCAGCAATCTTATTCTTAAGTTGTGCGACTACCTGTAATTCTGTGGTTGAGGTAATTAATATGATAGATATATAGATTTTGTGAGTGTTAAAGTGTTAAATCGCTTAATTCATTTTATCTATTTCTTTAGCGCAGAAGAGAAATAAAGTGGTAGGCTATTATATTTTCTAGGGAAGCATTCAGTGGAAAGCAGAATAAAATTAAATTTCTAGCTTATAACGGCAATTGTAGCTATTTATGAATTTAATTTAACTGCTAATACTCAGTCGAGTGTATTTTTTCTAAACTAACGTATAAACTCTAGAATCGAGCCTCGTGAATGGTGACGGAATACGCACGTGTTCTTAATTCATGAGGATTGCTGATTTTTAAATATAACTTACGTCACGGGAAGTTTAAATGATAAGCAAAGCTCTCTGCTTGCAAGTTTAAATGTAAGTTATAACCAGTACAGATTCTGTTTATTATATTATATGTATTATTTTTCCTCCACACAGTGAAAGTTTTGGGGTGACCCTAACTTTACCAGCACCTAGTAGTAGTTTCCATACTTGTGAAGAAATAGACAGTCCTTATTTTGAACCACGTGGGTTTCTTAAGTACCACTGGTCTAAACAGTGCATATGCAACCCGAGTTAGCCAGAAATACTATATCCCAATAACGGGTTTTCAAAGACTGTAATGATAAATACTGGACCTTGGAGCCAGATCATAATTTCTTCTAGAAAACTCTACGTAATTTTTCTGCCTGGTGGCGCGAAATACTTCTAGTATTAACTAACATTTCCCGACTATATATATATATATTCTTGTGGACAAATCTGTGGTGTGACTAAAGTGAATCCTATACTGAGGGAAGGCACCGACCTGACATTCATCATTTCTAGAAACCTAAGCTATTGACACTGTGCTCTGCTAACTCCCGCGCCTGGAATAATTGTTAGGTGACTTAATCAGACATTTGAACAAATTTGCACACCCAAGTAGTCGTTCCCGGAGACTCCGAGTTAAACACGTCTTTTGGAACTGGGGACTTCTTGGCAGAAGACTGCATTTTTTGAGTCTGTGTGAAAATCTAAAATCAGTGTGTTCCAAGAGGCAGCGAGCAAAGTCGTGAGTACAGGTATGAGAGGCCATGGCGGAATGAATGAGTGTACGCTGGTTTGAGTGATATTTTCACTATTATATCTTTGACACCCTGTTGCTGTCCTAATTTTTCTTTCAATCTGCATAATTTGTTGCTAAGGCTAGAGTTCTTGTGTTTTTGTCTTAGGTTAAATCAGATTTTTTTTCAAACTCTGTGCATATAATTACGAGATAAAACAAAGAAAAACTCTTAGACTCAAACCCTATGTATCTGTGACTCGGGCGCCATCATCTGTTCTCTTAACGGGGCCGGGCTAAACCTAGAGTTAACACTATAACGGGGCTATCATCCTTGCAACATTTCCTTGATATTTTTATGACTATGTGTATATGTATTTTCCTTGATGTACTTTCTTTGATGTTGTGAGCCGATTTTTCCTGATATTAAAATCGCTCTTGAACTTAATAATCGTGTTTGGTCAGCTCGTTCTAGATAATATATATATCATTGTTATAGTTTTCCCACGCTGGTGTGTTTACCTGTCGTCACGTGTATGTGCGTGCCTGTGAGTGATAGAAATATACGTAATATGTATATTGGTGTAGTCTGTCTGACGCTGTAAAAACTGTTGTAGAAGATAGGTGAGAGAGAGAAGAATTCTTTTCAGAGACAGCCACTATATCTAAATCTATCATCTCACGTGTGTGGAAATTCTATTACCTTTCACTAACTCTCACTGAGTCTATCACCTATTCAAACCTATTCAGAAGGGACCAAACCTAGTCTTAATTCTCCTATCGAAAATCTACGACAAATGAGGGCTCGTTTCCGGTCTTTGAACTTAGAATAGGAAGACGAGTACGACAAATGTGGACTCGTCTATCTGGATTTTGAACTTAAGATTCTGTATTCTGATATAGAGTAAGAGTGTGATGTCTTGTGACTGTGTATCTTTTTAAAAAAAAAAAAAAATATTACCCCCTAGACTAGCGATCTGTTTACGGGCGTGCTGACCACACAAACTAATAAGTTTTTTTTTCCACAGCATCTTTGAATAATATACATTTTGGTTACAGGTTGATTTTGTCGGGATATATGTTAACTGCTGATTGTAATACTAATTGCTGGTAAAGTGGTGAGTGTATAACATTCACTGGGTACTGAGGCAGAACGGTGTTTGAACTAAGTTAAGGAGTGTGTTTCGGACTTTTTGTCCAGATTAATTCCCTCCCTTACCCGATCTGACTTCAGGGGCGAACTTATAGTGGATTTTTAAAAATTAAGGGATTATTTTTCTCTTTAATTTTTGCAATATTCTTTTGCTTTTCCACTGTAGCAACTTATTTTTCAGTTGTAATCTTAACTACCATTTAGTTGGCGTAGTCGTGTTTTGCATTAAGTGCTTTATTGCCGATAATAGCAGCGATAGTTAGATTTTTATTTGGAGGAGGTATCCCAGGGTTAAATATATCATCTTTTGATTTTTTTGGTAATTTTTTTCTCGTAAGTGGTAGGAACCAGGTTATTCTTTTTCCTATTTTCTTTCTCCAACAGTCTCAGTCACTGACATAATATGGCCGAGAGGGCAAAACTTAGACAACTCCTCAGGGACGAAGCGAGAGAGGAGGGACTGGAAGGAGAGGAAGCGAAAGCATTTGTCAGAGACGAACTTGAGAGATATGATGCGGAGAGGAAAGCAGCTGAAGCTAAAGAGGAAAAAGAAGCAGCCGAAGCTAGAGAGCAGAAGAAGATGGATGAGGAAATGGAAATTCGCAGGATGCAGCATGAGGAAAGAGAGAAGGAGAGACAGCAGGAGAAGGAGAGGGAGGAGAGACAGCTTGAGGAAAAAGAGAAACAGAGACAGCACGAGTTGGCTCTTAAAACTCTAGAATTCCAAAGTCGTGGTGCTGCCTCTACCTCCAGCAATGGAGAGTCTTCTCCTCATTCTTCCTTAACTGACCCTGCTAACACTCAATCTCTTCAACTAAATGCTATGTCTTTCACTCTTGAATCTTTTCCTTGTCCAAATGAGAAGATTGACACATGGTTAGAAAAATTTGAGAAAATTGCAACTCTGTACGGGTTAGAGAGGTCGCGTTGGAATATGAAACTTTCCCAGGCCCTAAAAGGTTCTGCTTATGATGTTTATTCTAAGCTGGAAAGTAGCCAACAAGACGACTACGATGTGTTGAAGAAAGCGTTACTGGAGCGCTTTGAAATGAACGCTCGCAAGTTTTTGCAACTGTTTCGCAACAGCCGGAAAGAGAATTCTGAAACTTTTCACCAGTTCTCATCTCGTCTTAAGGGATATCTAACAAAGTGCCTTGAGCTTTCGCAGCTCCCCTCTACCTATGAAGGTCTTGAGGAACTTGTTCTAACTGAACAAATAAAGAACACTTTGTCTGCTGATACCCGGAGATTTCTCGCTGAGCAGGGGGCAGAAAAACTTGAAGACATTTTGGAAAAGTCTGAGCGTTATCACAATGCGCTGGCTGAACTACCGGCCACAAAGCGGAAACCGACAGAGGAGCATTTTCGAAAACATAACCTAAAGCAATCTTCTCAGGCTTCTAACCTAAACAACCACAGAGAAACTGGACCTAAAAACCCCCCTCCTGAAAAATCCAAGTTCTACAAGAACAAGTACCCCAACCACCCCAAACAGTCTGATCAACCCGACCGCCCTACATGGCAGCGCAGCCAGAAAGGACAAGGTGGCAAAGGGAAAACCCCTGAGCACGGGACTAAGGATCAGAGCAAGCACACCGAGCCAAAGCGCATCGGATGCTTACAAACAACAGACTCGCAGGAAGGAATTATTGACAGTGATTCCCAACCTGTTGGGGATAGACCCTCAACGCGAGGTACTGTTACTTTGAACGGTTCTCAAACTTCTTGCTTATTTGACACGGGGCTTTCTTATGATTGCATTGTTGCCAGAAAGCTGGTTAAACCCGGTCAAGAGACAGGAGAGACCGTCAAACTTTGTGGAGTTCGTAAGAGTGATGCACCTACAGCGCTTCCCATCGCATTGGTGGAGATACACTCTGACTTTGTCAGAGGGGTGATCAAAGCGGCTGTTATGGATGATCCCATCTACCCAGTCATACTTGGCGGGAGATACGTGTGTATTGGGAAACCGGAAGAGCCGATTGTGGCAGCAGTAACTACAAGAGGGCAAACCAAGAAGGAACGGGAGCCTGCGCCAAATTTGTTACCTATGGAACTTAAAGAAGCGCAATACAAGGACCCTACTTTGGCACCCTGCTTTAGGAAACTGCCCATGGCTAAGGAACCCAAACAGCACGGGGACATTTTTTCTGAGGATGGCGTACTTTATCGGAGAACGGGCAAGCCTGACCAAGGTTACAACCAGCTCCTAGTACCGAAACAGTACAGAAGCCAAATCCTAGAAATGGGGCACTCTCTTCCCTTTAGCGGACATATGGGACAGAACGCCACAAACCAACGTATAACCACTCATTATTGGTGGCCAGGAGTGAATACTGATATTATCAGATATGTCAAATCCTGTGCCCAGTGCCAACGTGTGCCACCCAAGCAACGGGCACCCCCAGTCCACATGGGTGAAATGCCAATAATGGGAACACCATTCGAACGGGTAGTGATCGACATTTTAGGGCCTTTTGAAAGGACTAAAAGAAGGAACAGGTTTATCCTGACCTTAGTCGATACATGCACTTTATGGGCAGAAGCTATCCCGCTAACATGCGCAGATGCCAAGCATGTCGCAGAAGCCCTCGTGCAGATTTTCACTCGGTTGGGATTCCCTCAGCAAGTGTTGACGGATAATGGATCTCCATACCGAAACCTGTTGATGGATGAGATCGTTAAGATCTTGAGGACCCAGCACATCCACACTAAGCCATATACTCCGGCCGGAAATGGGCTCGTGGAACGTGCTAATGGAAACCTCACCATGATGCTAAGTAAGCTGGCACAAGTGAAACCTGAAGATTGGGATCTCTGTATTCCTGCAGCATTATTTGGCTACAGAGAATCTCCTCATACTTCCACAGGATTTCCGCCAGCTACACTCTTATTCGGCAGACCCATTAAGGGCCCGCTTGAAGCCTTACTTCAGTCTCTGACAGACGAGAAGGCTGATGAGACAGTTGTCTCAGCCAGTAAATATGTGTCGGTTTTAAAGGAACGGTTGAAACTAGGGTGGGACCTAGCAACGACTAACTTTAAGCGAGCACGCACCAAGCACGCTAACCGATACAGGAAAGTCGCGGAAGAGAGAGAACTGGAAGCAGGAGAGAAAGTTTTGGTGTTGCTCCCTACCGAGAACAACCAACTGAAGATCGGATGGCAAGGGCCGTTTACCGTCCTGAAAAAGATTTCTAAGGCTAACTACCAGATCTCTATTGAAGGAAAGGAGAAGGTTTTCCATTTAAATCTCTTAAAGAGATACTTGGAAAAACCAGTGCCAACCTCCGACCATCTCCTGACGATCGCCAAAACTGACGAAGATGACGATAGTGGCAGGGATATTCCACCGCTATCACAGGAAATCTTTCAAAAATGTCAGAAGCGGCGACGCTCTTTCAAGCGCGCATATGAGACATTCCAGGGGAAGGAAACTTTGAGGAGTGGACTTGAGTAGGAATTGGACAGAGATGGAGGGGGAAGAGGAGAGGGAAGAAGACAGACACCCCGAAGCTACGGTTATAGGAAATTAAACTCCATAACGTAGACATGGAGTGCTTCCATATCTTAAAGGGGGGAGGCTCTGTCACGTAGGGTTTATATTCATTTAATTTCCTACATCTTCTTCCTATTCTTTCACCCGATTTCTCTCTTTTATTATCTCTGTATTTCATTTTTCCTGTATATTTTTCATCCATTCGTTTTTGCGAATATTATTTTCATATAATTCGCAAACTTTACCTGTTTTCCTTTCTCTAAAACTGAGAATCGCGCTAGGACGATATTACGTAGATGTCAGGGCTGCAGGGCGTCAGAAGGCGTGATAAGTCGGTTCGCTGAACATAGGACGTAGCAAATCGTCTACATTCTCACCGAGCGCGCGAGCTTCTTCTCGGCATAAGTCCCGGTGAGGTGTGATACTTTACATCTGCACCGGTCAGTATCCAGACATTTGTCTGGAAAATCCCAAACTGACACGGCGCTCTCTGTGGGCCAGGGTCAGCTGTAGTGTGAAAACTGCCCTGCATTGGAGTCAGGCTGTCTGGGATTTGAAACTGACACGCGTACATCGTGGTCAGTAGGTGACAGTTACGACACGCGTTAAGCGGACGTAAATGTTGGGAGTAGGGGAGATAATTTCGCTTGGCGAAATAAGTTTGGGCCCTTTGTCTGATTTTAAGATATTTGGCCCGAGTTTGAAACTTTAATTTCATTCTCGCTCATAGACTCACAGTAGATAGGTTGCTCGTAAACAGAATAGCTGTTAGCGAAGATCTCAGTTTGTTTCGGCAATTTGTCGAACTTCTAGACTTCCAGAAATATTTTCAGCAATCTTATTCTTAAGTTGTGCGACTACCTGTAATTCTGTGGTTGAGGTAATTAATATGATAGATATATAGATTTTGTGAGTGTTAAAGTGTTAAATCGCTTAATTCATTTTATCTATTTCTTTAGCGCAGAAGAGAAATAAAGTGGTAGGCTATTATATTTTCTAGGGAAGCATTCAGTGGAAAGCAGAATAAAATTAAATTTCTAGCTTATAACGGCAATTGTAGCTATTTATGAATTTAATTTAACTGCTAATACTCAGTCGAGTGTATTTTTCTAAACTAACGTATAAACTCTAGAATCGAGCCTCGTGAATGGTGACGGAATACGCACGTGTTCTTAATTCATGAGGATTGCTGATTTTTAAATATAACTTACGTCACGGGAAGTTTAAATGATAAGCAAAGCTCTCTGCTTGCAAGTTTAAATGTAAGTTATAACCAGTACAGATTCTGGTTATTATATTATATGTATTATTTTTCCTCCACACAGTGAAAGTTTTGGGGTGACCCTAACTTTACCAGCACCTAGTAGTAGTTTCCATACTTGTGAAGAAATAGACAGTCCTTATTTTGAACCACGTGGGTTTCTTAAGTACCACTGGTCTAAACAGTGCATATGCAACCCGAGTTAGCCAGAAATACTATATCCCAATAACGGGTTTTCAAAGACTGTAATGATAAATACTGGACCTTGGAGCCAGATCATAATTTCTTCTAGAAAACTCTACGTAATTTTTCTGCCTGGTGGCGCGAAATACTTCTAGTATTAACTAACATTTCCCGACTATATATATATATTCTTGTGGACAAATCTGTGGTGTGACTAAAGTGAATCCTATACTGAGGGAAGGCACCGACCTGACATTCATCATTTCTAGAAACCTACGCTATTGACACTGTGCTCTGCTAACTCCCGCGCCTGGAATAATTGTTAGGTGACTTAATCAGACATTTGAACAAATTTGCACACCCAAGTAGTCGTTCCCGGAGACTCCGAGTTAAACACGTCTTTTGGAACTGGGGACTTCTTGGCAGAAGACTGCATTTTTTGAGTCTGTGTGAAAATCTAAAATCAGTGTGTTCCAAGAGGCAGCGAGCAAAGTCGTGAGTACAGGTATGAGAGGCCATGGCGGAATGAATGAGTGTACGCTGGTTTGAGTGATATTTTCACTATTATATCTTTGACACCCTGTTGCTGTCCTAATTTTTCTTTCAATCTGCATAATTTGTTGCTAAGGCTAGAGTTCTTGTGTTTTTGTCTTAGGTTAAATCAGATTTTTTTCAAACTCTGTGCATATAATTACGAGATAAAACAAAGAAAAACTCTTAGACTCAAACCCTATGTATCTGTGACTCGGGCGCCATCATCTGTTCTCTTAACGGGGCCGGGCTAAACCTAGAGTTAACACTATAACGGGGCTATCATCCTTGCAACATTTCCTTGATATTTTTATGACTATGTGTATATGTATTTTCCTTGATGTACTTTCTTTGATGTTGTGAGCCGATTTTTCCTGATATTAAAATCGCTCTTGAACTTAATAATCGTGTTTGGTCAGCTCGTTCTAGATAATATATATATCATTGTTATAGTTTTCCCACGCTGGTGTGTTTACCTGTCGTCACGTGTATGTGCGTGCCTGTGAGTGATAGAAATATACGTAATATGTATATTGGTGTAGTCTGTCTGACGCTGTAAAAACTGTTGTAGAAGATAGGTGAGAGAGAGAAGAATTCTTTTCGCTTTCAGAGACAGCCACTATATCTAAATCTATCATCTCACGTGTGTGGAAATTCTATTACCTTTCACTAACTCTCACTGAGTCTATCACCTATTCAAACCTATTCAGAAGGGACCAAACCTAGTCTTAATTCTCCTATCGAAAATCTACGACAGTACAAAATGTGGTACACTACAGCCACACACAAATTAAGAATAATCTGTAAGTCTATACATAAACACACACAAAAATCAGTCATTTAAACAAGACAGCTAATAGTGGATACACTCTGCCTCTTACTAGACATGATCGGGAAACAATACACACACTTATAATGCAAATGTACAATGGAGACTGATGCATGAAGTCTGAGGACATGATATCACGTCCAATGGAAATTAATGTTTATTATCAAACAAGCCAATATTTGTAAAGTTCATTTCAGTAGCTCTTCTGCAAGCATGTTTACATTATCCCAAGCCATAAATGCCCCTTAGAACATGAACAATAAAATGGCTTAGATTGACAACCTAGAACATAACTTTTTTTTTAATAAAACATTTTCCCCACTTTTTAATTTAGTTTTTTTCTTGCCCAGTCTGAGTCATTGAAGTCACATATGTAGTAAGTCGAAGACGGTCTGTTTTAAAATAAAACAATTCAGTGATAAGTTCATGACTTTGTCAAATCAGCTGCCATTGCAGGCTTTTAACAGCAAAAAATCTATCTACGAGGGTGAGTGAAAACCGGAAATAAGTTATAACAATAAGAATAATCATGCCATTATATTGTAACTTGCCAATATTGTTGTCCTGGGTGTCTCGAGTATCATGCACGCGCCATCGTGGTGATGACGCATAAGGTTACGTCATAATGACGTTTTAAAGATGGCCGCCCCGCTAGTGGAATGCACCAAACAGCAGTAGCGTTCTGTTATTCAATTTTTGATCAGCGAAGGGGTGAAACCAATAGAAATTCATCGGCGAATGAAGCTCAAGTACGGTGATGCCTGCATGTCAAGGTCGCAGGTGTATGAATGGTGTACAAAGTTCAAAAACGGCATGATTTCTGTGACAGATTTTGTTCACGACCGGGTCAGGCACATAGAGTAGTGACTCCAGAATCGATAGCAACCGTTGAACGACTCGTACCGTGGTACCCACCTTGCAGACACTTTGTGGTACTGTAGCACATCAGAGATGATGTGGTGTGCTGAACCGTGACTGATGTCAAGATGTGTGGCAATATCATCCACAGTCAATCGGCGGTTTCCCTGTACAAGTCGTTCAACGGTTGCTATCGATTCTGGGGTCACTACTCTGTGTGCCTGACCCAGTCGTGAACAATCTGTCACAGAAATCACGCCGTTTTTGAACTTTGTACACCATTCATACACCTGCGACCTTGACATGCATGCATCACCGTACTTGAGCTTCATTCGCCGATGAATTTCTATTGGTTTCACCCATTCGCTGATCAAAAATTAAATAACAGAACGCTGCTGCTGTTTGGTGCATTCCACTAGCGGGGCGGCCATCTTTAAAACGTCATTATGACGTCACCTTATGCGTCATCACCGCGATGGCACGTGCATGACACTCGAGACATCCAGGACAACAATATTGGCAAGTTACAATATAATGGCATGATTATTCTTATTGTTATAACATATTTCCGGTTTTCACTTGACTCACCCTCGTACATGGCAAAGGGACACATGAAAAGAAGGCGGATAGCCAAGATTAAACAAGTCTTGGAAAAAGTATGGCGGGGTTTGGTTTGGTTTTAAGTACTATCTTCATCGCACATGGATTACTCCATCAGTGCTCCGATCTCCTCCCTTAGATCACAGCACAGTGCACAAACTCTGTAGCACCAGCAAGAATCCCAATGTGTATATATAGGAATCACACATTCTATAAATATTTTGTTTGTGGTGGGTAGGTTTCTAATTTTTTAATTTTGCCAGCCACTCCAACCCCCTAAGTATGGCATGACACTTGCTAAACCAACACATCTCGCTCAGGAATGAAAACTGCTTACCCTCACGACCCTTAACAGCGCAAGTGGATAGACAGCATCACATTTGAAAAGGTGCATAATTTGTCGTACAGTGATTGGTCTTTATGTCATGTTTTAGAAAATGGGGTTTTTTTTTTTAAGTTTACATTTCAAAGACTATTCTGAATGGGTAAATGATTTAGTCATTTCAGCATTGTTTCAAAGTAGGAGGGTGCCGTTTCAAATACACTTAAGATAGACTTTGACATTTATAACTGTATCAGCTAAAGATTATTGGTTTTAGGTAATTTTCAGACTCTGTGCTGACCACAACAGACTTTGAGATGGGATCTGTTCGATAAGAACTACCAACAAGTGCACCTGTGGCACTGATTAAATGACTGCTCAACATCTGCTTCAGGTGTGCCCCACATACGAGTGTAAAAAACAGAAAGCGTGTATGACCATGACTTGGATCAGTTCAAGAAACGATCAATGGAAATATCAGCAGCCTGAGTCTGACCACTGCTGTCACTAATCAAATTCAAGAAGACATCAGAAGGTGTTTAACAAAGAATAATTATCAGCTAAAGTCAAATCAAATTTTTTTTTTTTTTTTGGTCCTAATTACTGAAATTCTAAAAGAAAAGGCATTTGTTTTTCTTGTAAGTTTTCTTGTAAGCAGCCTAGCAAAATATATCTGAATTAAAAAAAAAATTACATTAAAAATTACATCACAGCATTTTATCATCAAGTTAATATGTAACAAGTTATTGCAGCAAAGTTTGGAAAATAATATATCACACAAAAAGAAATGAAAGCAAGCGTTTCAAACAAAACATTAGGAAGAATATTGACAAAGATGGCAATGACAGAAAGTTATGACAATTGAAAATAAAAATATTATGTAGATGTAATAATAAAAGCAACAAGCAGAAGTAATAGTAAAAGAAAAAGAGTAGAAATAATACTATAAGTAAAAATGAAAGTGAGTAAACAATCAAAGCTTAAAACTGCAAGAACCAAGACATTTGTAACAGCTGCCTGCAGACAGCTTCTCAGTCAAAAACAAGCTAGTATGAATGCTTACCTTGTGATTTCCTGAGTCATCTCAACTACATTAGCGGATGCTAAACGTCCCATTTGCCGCCGCTTTAAGCTCTCCATCTCTGCCTCCAAGTCTTGTGCATACAATTCAGCTCTCTCTCGAAGACGATGTTCTTTACTTGCCTCTGATCGTGCTTCATCACACTGGTTTTGTAGCTTTAAAGAAAAAAGATATTTAGTTGAAGTTATCATTCAATACTATATCATTCAAGCATTACTTTGCTGACATCATATTATTTCACTAGTGCCTATTTAATCAGAAAAATCTTAGTTTAAGTTATCATTTGACTAATGTCTAGACAGGGACTAAAATACTTGGTGCTAAAACTAAATGTATGTATTACTGGTGTGCATATTGTAAAGGCTTTTGACAGCAGGCCCGCCACTATCATATGCATTGTCATCTGACTTGAAAAAATGTCTTGGTACTGAATGATCAAAGCAGGAGGAAGTGAAGTACGAGGGGCGTTCAGAAAGTAATGCACCACATCGTTTTTCTCAGCTAATAATGAAGATAGAAGTATGAAATTTTGCACACTTTAAATATAGCATGTCCCAATTGTGTGCACTAAATGGCACCAACCGGCCAAATAATACAGCTGCCCTATACCGTTGAAATGGAGCGTGTTAGTAACTTGCGTTATAAACAGCGAATTGTGATAGAATTTCTCGTTGCAGAGAAGGAAACTGTTGTGAATATTCACAAGCGTCTATGTGATGTGTATGGAAGTTTTGCAGTCTACAGGAGTACAGTCAGTCGCTGGGTTCAGAGAATCAAAGAATCAGGAAGTGGAGATACGAAGCTGCTTGATCGGCCGCGCTGTGGACGTCCTGCCATAGCCACCAACGCTGAAATGTTGAAATGCACTGAGGGCATTATTCTTACTGACAGGCGAATCACTACTGAACAATTGGCCTTACAGCTGTCAGTCAGCATTGGTAGTGCAAATGCAGTTATAAAAACTCTCGGATTTTCTAAGGTTTGCGCAAGATGGGTTCCTCGAAGTCTCACAAATGACCACCGATTGCAAAGGAAAGCAATTTCTTCTGAATTGTTGGAGCGTTTAAATGCTGATGGAGAGAACTTTTTGTCTAAGATCGTTACAAGTGACGAAACCTGGGCACATCATTTTGAACCTGAGACAAAAAGACAGTCAATGGAGTGGCATCATCCGCAATCACCAAGAAGAAAGAAATTCAAGACAATTCCTTCACCTGGAAAGGTCATGATCACTGTCTTTTGGGACATTGAAGGTGTGATTCTTGTGGACATTATGCCAAGAGGAGAGACAATCAATTCGCAAGCTTACATTAAGATATTGAAAAAACTCAATCAACGTTTTCAGAGTTCTGCCGCACAAGAATCCAGCAGACCTGCTTCTCCTTCACGACAATGCGCGCCCTCACACAAGTCTGGCAACATGGGAAGCAATCACCAAATTGAGTTGGACTGTACTACCCCATCCACCCTATAGTCCCGATTTGGCACCCTCTGATTTTCATCTATTTGGTCCACTTAAAGATGCACTCTGTGGGACAAGGTTTGAAGATGATGAAGGAGTGATTCATGCAGCGAAGAAATGGCTATATGATCAGGACAAAATCTGGTACGGGCTAGGAATACATGCACTTGTTTCGCGCTGGCATAAAGCCGTACAAGTTGATGGGGATTATGTTGAATAATACCAATGTTTACATGACATATCCATGTATATTGTGTATAAATTTCATGCTTTTTGAATAAATAGCTCCTAAGAAAAACGATGTGGTGCATTACTTTCTGAACGCCCCTCGTACTTTAGCACAAGCTTCCTGCAAGAGTGCCAGATGCAGTGGTATCCCAAACTCCTTAACCTCCTTGGTTGTCTAATTTTCTTTCCATCGTTTTCCTTTTCAACAGCAGTATATTTCTTACTTAACAGGGAAGAAAACAGAAAACATACTACAGTGGTAGCAGCACAGCAGCAGGATTTGCAGTAATTAATAGTAACTACAGTAGCAGCTGCAGTAGTGACAGTGGTACCAGCATTATCTGTTGTGCCATTAACGGCACTGAACTGCCATCACTTTCACATGAGTCAGAACAAAAGTTTACAGCTGATTCACTGTCACACGATTCATCTGATTCACTGCTTGGTAAAAGCTCTGCAATATGCTGACCTTGAAAATAGGGTTTTCACTTCTGCCAGACCCATTCCAAACACAGTAACAGAATTACTTGGTACTCAGTGACATTACAAAGGTCCTGCCTATGGTCAAAGAATAAAAGCCACAGGCTAGGATCTACAGCTATTTCTATCAACTTAGTTTTTTTTTTTTCTACTAGCAAGATATTAGAATCAGTATGACATTTAATGAGCTTACCATTTATGAGCACAGCTTTTTCTAGGTTAACCCACTGGTACCGAGTTACAGAATTTAGCTATTTTTTTCAATAACCTGAGTCATATTTCGGGTTACCACTAAGGAGATTAAGGAGTGAAAAAGGAGAATAATGACGATAAGACATATCGACATGACAGAAAAATGTACAACTATTAGACTACATAAATCCAAAGCACCTGAGTAACTTTTTAAAAAGTGTGCTTAATACTACTGTGAAAATTAACACGCATTCCCAAAGCTGCTCTGTCTGCTTAACAACCCACCTAGCAGAATTCAGCTGTCCTGCTCTTTATTTCCATAAATAGGCCCCATATGGGATCCACATAAGAGATAATTGAAGTCTTGTAATACTACCGATGACATAAACATTCTGTTACATGAGCTGAGATTTAATGTTTTTTCATTTGTCCCAGGATTTCTGGGAATGGAAAGAATTGAAACAACAAAATTTGTTGCCGTGTTTGAAGAAGGGTTTTTTCCTGAAGTGTCCAGTGTATGTTGTATTATTCTTTTGTACAACAGATATACCATTTCATATTTATTATTTTTTTTTCCAGATATTACCTTTCTTGCAGTCCTAGTTTTTGTATATAATGATTAACTGTGGGCTGATTTAGTTGAAGCTCAGAACAGCGTATAGTTTACTACATATCATGACAGTCATGAACAGAGTTTCTTCACTGCTTCAGAATTTACTACTGTAGTTCTTACACAACAGAGCAGTTCTTTAATCTAGCAAAACCTAAATTAGCATTTCCCGCCGCCACTCCCCCCCCCCCCCCCCCACCCCCCCCCCCCCCCCCCCCCCCCCCCCCCCCCCCCCCCCCCCCCAACTGAAGAATACAGCTATAAACAAAATTAAAGAGCTGAATTTTCAAGCATGTATGCAATCCTGGTAATTACCAGCTCCTTAATAAAAACCATTACCAACGTTAGGCTTCTTACGAAATGCCACTAACTCTCTAGGTAGGTATTTCTTTCTCATGTACCTCATTGAAAGCCTTCTCTCCTCTTCGTTTATCCTGCTTTAAAGTGTCAATAACTTTTTTCTGGTCCTCTATCTCTTCTTCCTTGTTCCGGATTTCTCTAGTCAACTCCTTCACTCTGGACATCTGCTTCATCAGCCTATGAAGCATATGAAAAGAACAACATGAAGGTAGTCATGTTCACACAGTTTAAACTGTACTACAGACATAAGTAAAGTAGATTTTCCACTGACCTTCAATAACAACACTATTTTAATTTGTTTTTCACATGTCCATGATAGAGAAGCTACTTCTTTAAGCAGTATGAGAAGAAATGTTGATACAATATGAAAACTCTGCTTTCTGCAACTTCCTGGGGGGTCTCTGAAGAGATGATGAAAGAACAGGATTTCTGTTTCCTCAGATATAAGAGGCAACTAATAACATGTTTACCTCATCATGTAAAACAGAGTTGCTACATAAACGACCATGTGCATTGAAGATGGCTTCTTCATGGGGGTCAATCTGCAGTGGTGGGTTCAAGCTCCGCTAGAAGCAAAAATGACATGATGATGACAAAGATGAACCTTCCAAATCAAAGAAGGTTCACACAGAGAGGATGAACACTAACAATGAGATAAATAAAATGAATGCCAAAGTAGAACATAGATAAACATCACAAAAATGGCTCTGAAAGAATGTTACGAAGTGTATTAAAAGGTCATCATGAACAGCAAGATGGAACATAGTTGTATACATAAATAAGATCATTCAGGTTTCACAGAAAAGCAGAAGCCCTGTCTTTTCATGGCAAAGAAGATGGCAAGGTCCACTTCTTGTGAATGAATGAAGTGAAAAGGTAGATCTTTCATATTACATAAACAGAATATTTTCCAGACTTAAAAGTTTACATGTTCTATTTGTTTTCCTCCCTTCAATTGTAAGTAGGCATTCTCAAGGTAAATGATTTATTCATGAAATCCTAATGAAAACAAATTACACCATTCAATTTCTAATGTGTGGACAGCAAATTCATCTCTTCAGTAGCCACTGGAAAATTTTCAAAGAAGCAGAAATGTCAGCTGCAAAGATCATCTTGCAAAACAGTAATAAGGTAGAAATAAAGTTAGTACCATAACATAAATTATTATCTATTATAACTGTGAAAGGGAAGCATTAAAGAAAAAGTAAAAAAAGTAACTGGATGGCCACTCGGAAGCATTTCATGAAAATAAGTTACAAATTTCAACAAATTACAGCTAATTCCAATTCACTGCTGATGGAAACAAGAAAGCAGACTGACATCAAAAGAGAAAATAACAGCAAACTGAGGACTGCGTCACATATGAAACTATTAACCTTTAGCACGCTGCTGTCGACATATGTTGACGAAGGTAACATATGCTCTCCCTGCTGTTGTTGACATATGTTGACAAACGGATATTTCGTTTTCTAGCATTAGAATGTATGTACACGTGACTTTACCCTCGGATGTTAAGTTTTAAACTTATCTGAGAGAGAGTTAGCTTCCGTTTCCGATCTTTTTTAGTAATGGGTGCATTCGCGTTTATTTTCTGTGGATTTTTAAAATCGAAATGAATCGGCATCGAACACGCGGCCATTTTCGCTCTAATTTTATTGTATTCTGACGCCATGAGGTGGGGATGAGATTTTTGTCATTATAAGCACTAATATCGGTTCTCAGAATATGGTTGATGACAGAGATGGAAACGAAAGTAGAATGTCATTGCTAGTATGTAAAAGTTTAGGGGTTAGGATTAGATTTATTGGAAAGATTTAGGGTTACGGCCGAATGTCACTGCTGACATGGGCGTTTGTTGCTTTGCTACTGATGACGGGTGTAACGAAAAGATCGTCATTTGATTTGTATTGGTCAAATGACTTTCATTGAGATGCAAGAGATAATTGAGATATGGACACTTCGTTTGTTGGTTATTTTATTTTATTTTTTTTTTTAATTTTAAAATTTAAAAAAAATTTTTTTTTTTTTTTTAAATTTTTTAATCGTTTTTTTCATCGTTCCTTTCCCCTCTTCCTATCACATCTAACATGTACACAAACAAATTTTATATCATCAGATTCACCATTCATTTATTTATATAAATTCCAAAAATGATAGCAATTGACCAAGAAACACAAAAACTATAGACATTACAAGTCGCCCACTATAAAAACGGGGGGTTGTGAAAAAGAATGCAGCTGCAGGGCAAGTTTTTGGGAAAAGAATGCAGCGTGCTAAAGGTTAAAGCAATAATCAAAAATAGTTTCAGATAAATGGAAGGCTTAACAAGAGTGAAAGTTGAAAATTTTAAGACTTGGCAATTGGCTACAGAACATTAAAACACCTATGTTTTTAAAAAAAAAAAAAAAATTTTAAATTGTGCAAGGGGATGTGTCTATATGGAGCACAAAAGCAAACAATAGAACATACCCTCCTAGAATGCTGGCTCCAAAAGAGAAAGAGACTGACAGCACAATTTTCACTAACCAGCTTGAGTAAGAAAGGTGACGATGGAAGCCTGAGACAGACTGCCCACTTCAAGAATAAAGAGACATGGTTATATGGCATTACTTATTCGGAGTAACCAGGAGGACATGCACACCATCATAGCTGGCAGATGCTGGAGTTGGGTTGGCCACGTCCTCAGAAGGGACCCTGATACCATCACAAGAACAGCTATGCTATGGACCCCTGAGGGAAAGCGAAAGAGAGGCCGACCAAAAACAACTTGGCGGAGAACTGTGGAAGCTGAGATGCAGAGAATGGGCCACAGTTGGGGCACTGTACGAAGGATGGCCGCCGACTGAGCAAAGTGGAATCAATTTGTTGCTGCCCTACAAGACGCCACCAGGCGTGATGGCCGCTGACTGCTTTGATGTTGGTGGTTATGGATCAAAGAAGAAGAAGAAGAAGAAGAAGTTATATGGCATAAATGAGGAGGAAGAAATTAATATCATATAAAACTCACTGATCATTGATGTCTGTATATTCATCCATTGCAAGCTTCTGTTTATTAAGGGCCTCTTTAAGCTCTCTTGCCTGTGATTTGTATTTATCTCGAGCTTCTTGAAGTTCCTGTCATAAAATGTGTGAGAGAATATTAAAATATATATATATATATTGAGACCCTCTATGCCAGTGTCCCTAATTAATTCATAAAGTACAACTCAACAGTGCCAATGCTGTCCCATTTTTTTCATTAAATACTTCATAAAGAAAATACGCAATATGTCTTTGCTCTTTCTTTCTTGCTGCTTAAAAAGTACGAATTATGCATCACAAATTTACATTTATGCTTCATACCAACCTTTTCAAATGCAGTTTTCTCATCTTCCATGAGTCTAAGTTTTCTCTCAAAGTCCAACACATGTTCACTTGACCTTTTCAGTTCCAGCTCTAAGGTGCTAATTTCTGCTTGAGACTCTGTACAAGAAACAGAAAAAGCACAAATACAGCTTACTTACTTACTTAGTCGGTCCCCTTCTACCGTGAGGTGTAGAGGTTTGGAAGAACGCCAGACTATCCTATCGTATGTCTTCCTCCTGGCCTGGTTCCATTCTAGTCCTCGGTCCTTCAAAGATTGTCTAATGTTGTCCTCCCAGCAAAAACAAAAACAAAACAACTGTAGGAGTTCGCCAAGGATGTATCCTGTCACCAGTGCTCTTTAATATATATCTAGAACATATTATGCAAGAGGCTCTCTACGATTATAAATCAACCATATCGATTGGAGGCCGACCTCTGTGTAACCTACGTTTTGCTGATGATATTGATCTGATAGCTGGATCAGAATCAGAACTTCAAGACCTTACCTCTAGACTGGAGAAAGTAACAAGAACGTATGGGATGGAAATTAATATAGAAAAAAGCAAGGTATTGGTGAATAGCCATAAGAAACATGTTCCGACCAACATTACGTTAAATGGGCAAACGTTAGAAGAAGTTAACACCTTTAAATATCTCGGGTCCACTATATGTAGTGATGGAAGATCAAGTAAAGAAATCAAGACAAGACTTGAGATGGCCTCAGCTGCCATGACAAGGTTGAATGTGATCTGGAAAAGTAACATCAGTTTTCCAGTGAAGATCAAATTATACAAATCACTTGTATTATCTATTCTCTTGTATGGGTGTGAGGGCTGGACACTCACTGCAGATACGGAGCGAAGGATTCAGGCTTTCGAGCATAAATGTTATAGAAGAATTATGCGCATTTGCTATAAAGAGCACAAAACAAATGTCTATGTTAGAGAGAAGATAAACACCTATGCAGGCCACCAAGAACCACTTTTGTCAATAGTGAAACGTCGAAAGCTTGCCTGGTTTGGGCATGTAACTCGTCATGACTCCCTTTCGAAAACGATCCTTCAGGGAACAGTCGAAGGTAAACAGAGAAGAGGAAGGCAGAGAAAATCCTGGGCTGATAACATCAAAGAATGGGCAGGACACGGTTTTTCCACACTTGTACGCATTGCTGAGGATAGAGAGCAGTGGAGGACCCTGTCTGCTGATGCTCCCACCATGGCACCCCTACGACCCATGACGGGTTACGGGCTGAGATGATGATGATGATGTCCTCCCAGCAGACTCTGTGTCATCCTGGGGGGTCTTCGTTTTCTTACTAACCTCTCTCTTGCTGAGGAATCCTCGATTTATGGCCTGAAAAAAGTCTCCCAGCTGCTGCTTTTCGGGTGGCCAACTCTTCTTTGATGCCTTCCTTTCGGTCTATAATAGCTCCGAGGTATTTAAAATGGTCGACCTGCTCCAGGACCTGTTCTCCCAGCTTAATCTGATGTCTTCTTTCTTCTCACAAATACAGCTTATCAAGTTCTTCTTCTTCTTGCGATCGCATCTTTGATGATTACACCGTCAGACGAGTTCTCATGATGAATTCGACTGTTGTTTGAAGTTCCTCTTTAACTCCATATAGCTTTGAGTTTAGTGTTGAGTCATTGGGCCAGTATATCTTTCTTAACTGGTCATACAGAGGACAGTCCTGTAGAACATGCTCAGCAGTTTGTTCGTTTAATCCACATGTGCACAGTGGTGAAGCAGACAATCGTAGCTTGTGCATGTGTTTATTCAGTTTGTTATGCCCTGTCCTGAGTCGAAAAATAGTTATCTGTCCCTGCCGGTCGAGAGTGTGATAGTAGTCTTTGGGTTGGTTCTGTTCTCTTCTGATAGTCTGGATAGCTCTCTTTTTCTCAAAGTATGTGACTTCATTATCTTCTTGTTCACATTCTCCTCCCTTTTTGCAAGTTTATCTGCCTTTTCATTTCCGGGTACACCACAATGAGATGGTACCCACTGAAGTATGGTTCTCTTTTTGGCAGCTACCTTGTTTAGTTCATTTCTCAGATGCGGGAGTTTACCACCCTTGAGAGCTTGCAGGACAGACAGTGCATCTGTGAGGATGACTACCTGGTGGCAGTCAGAGTTGGTGTTATAAATCATATTTGCAGCTTGCTCTAGAGCTTGAACCTCAGCTGTATAGTTGGAACAGAATTTACCAGTGGGAATGTGCCTAGTCTCATAGTGGTTGTCAGGATATGAGATAAAGATACCGGCACCTCCATTCCTAACAGCATTAGTTGCTGATCCATCTGTATAGGCATGTATCCATGATTGATCGGGATAGCTTGCTTGGATCATACTCAATGTAGCAGTTCGTTTTTGCAGATCATTATACTCACATCCACTTGTGAGACCACTGACTGATGTATTAATTTGGAGGGCACTGCTGGCCTGCTCCCATGGTACAGGGTATAGGGTGGGCTTCAGTGGTGTTGTCTTCATGGATAGGTCTTCTTGATGCTGTCTTATAAGTCTTTTCCCCCGATGCACAAAGCTGCTACGCTTTAGACGTCCCAATGCCAGATCTAGTCTTGCCTTCATTGGGTGCATTGGCATACTGTTGTACTTTTCCATCTGGATCATGGTTTTTGTGTCTCTTCTATGGGACAATGTCTGTAATCCAGCAACCTTCTGCATCTCTGTTATTGGTGTAGTTTTCATGGCTCCTGTAATGAGCCTGAGAGCTTGATTTTGCACCTTGTCCAAAGACTGCAGATGTGAGTTAGCAGCTGATGACCATGCTGCTGAGCTAAACTCTAAGTGTGGTCTTATTACTCCATTATAAATCTTCTTTAGATTTCGTTCATTTGCTCCCCAGTTGGTACCTGCTAATTTTCTGAGTATGCCTAGTCATCTTCGGGCCTTTCCTTCTGCGTTTTCAATATGCTTATTCCATGTAAGCCTTTGGTCAAATGTCACCCCAAGATAGGTGGGGTAGCTTTCTTCCTTGATCACGGTTGTCCCTAGGTGTATGTTAGCTGATTTGTCCTTGGGGGCGAGGGAGAACAGTGTTGTGGAGGTTTTGTCTGTGTTTATTGTGATAAGCCATTTCTCTGCCCATGACACTAGCATGTCTGCTGCCCGCTGCATTCTATAATTTTGCTGTGGTGACATTTTCATCAGCGCACCAGAGTACTAGGTCATCTGCATATAAGGCAGCTTTAACTCCTGCAGGGAGATCTTTCACCAGGTCATTGATGTAAACAAGGAAGAGTGTTGGGGAAATTACTCCTCCTTGAGGTACCCCCTGATGGAGCAACACTTTTTCTGCTCTGCAGACCGTCAAGAGTGACTCTAGTTCTCCTGTTATGCAAGTATGACTGGATCCATTTCATCATGTTGCCTTGGATTCCACTTCTCCTAAGTTTTGCAATGAGGCCATCTTTCCACACCTTGTCAAAGGCCTGCTTGAAGTCGACCCAGATCGTTAGGACCTTTTTCTTCTCCTGAAAGGCATCTTCTATTGCTTGAGACAAGTAAGTAACTTGGTCTTCTATACTGTAGCATTCTCTAAATCCAGCTTGTTCCGGCACCAGGATCTGCTCAGACTCTAAATACCATTTCAATCTGTGGTTGACTATTCGCTCCATAGTCTTCCCAACACAGCTTGTGAGACTGATTGGCCGGTAACTTGCAGCCTCGGTCTTACATTTCCCTTTCTTTAGTATGGGTATTGTGATGGCTTCTCTCCATACTTGGGGTACCGTTCCTTTCAACCAGCTGTGGTTGAATATCTCAAGCAGTTTTGTCTTTGCTGCTGAGCTCAGATTTACTAGCATTTCGTTGCTGATTTTGTCTGGGCCGGGTGACTTTTGAAACTTAAGCTTGGAAATAGCCTTCTGTAGTTCTCCTAGTGTGATGGGTTCCCTCATTGGGGCAGGAGTATCTGTCTGTCCCATGGTTGCCAGTATTTCTTTTCTTATCTCTCTCTGATGATCTATGTTAATGGGTAAGTTGCTTTCTGAACTGTATCTTCTAGCAAACAAGTCTGCAGCTTGTTTTCCTCTGAAAAGTTTGCCACCTTCATCCAATGTGATAGTCTGCCTAGGTGAGGAACGCTCTTCATTTAGAGACTTGACTAATCTCCAAAGTTTCCTGCCGTCTTTCTCAAGGTTCAGCGATGCCGTTTTAGTTCTCCAGCTTTTCCGTTTTTCTTCTAGCTTTGTTCTCTGAAACTCTGCTACAGCCTTTTTCCATTTGTTGTGAGTTTCAAGTGAAGGCTGAGACTCTGCGTCCTTTCTAGCCCTGTCCATAGCTTCCTGACGTTCTTGGAGTGTGCTGGACCAGTATGGTATGTAGTTACGCCGGCATCCTTTGGGAATGGTTTCTTTTGCAGCTTGTAGTATGCATCTGTTGAAGTCTTTTACCACTTCATTAATGTCTCTGTTCTGTACCTTGAGGGTAGACAGCAGCGTGTTCACCTGATGCCTGAATAAACCCCAGTTGGCTTTTTTGTAGTTCCATCTTGTAATGGCTGGGCCTGTACTGAGAGTTGCACTCTGGACAGTAAGAAAGATTGGGCGATGGTCGCTTCCCCCCCCTAGTTGGTCTCCTACTTCTCTACTAATAGATCCAGCTATATCTGGTGTGGAGAAGGCAAGATCTGGTGTTGAAGTTGTGTGCCATCCTCTGGAGTAGAAGGTAGGAGTATCTGTGGCATTATTGACTAGGATTAGGGAGTGATCATCTTGCCAAGTTTCAACCTCTTCACCTCTGTGATCCAGATGGTTTATAGCCCCAGCTCTGGGAGTGGCTATTAAAGTCTCCAACTGCTATAAAGTTGGTGGCTGGTACCTGTATAGAGCTGAGACTCAGGGGTTTGTTGTTCGGACAGTAATAGTTCAGGAGTTCTATTTCCATCTTGTCTACCTTTATCTGCAACAGCTGATATTCTGCTCCATCCATGAAGGTTTTCCTTTCGTGTGCAGGAATGTTATTCCTTACAAGAGTAAGTACTCCTCCTTTTCGTCTATCTTTTCTGTCGGATCTGAAGCATTGATATCCCCTTATTTTAAAGGTTTGATCTGCTTTCAAGTGAGTCTCTTGGATACAGCAAACACTGACTTGCTTCTCATACAAGATGTTTTCCAGCTCTGTCTTTTTGCTGTATCCAGCCTGCTTGCTGTTCACTCCCTCTGCATTCCAGTGCATCATGACAAGTGGCACTCTGGGTTTCTCTTTTTCTGTTTTGTTTTGGTCAGTAGTTCTCCTCCGCCGTCTGCTGACTCCACAAGACGGTCTAGAGGGTCCTCCAGTAGCTGAGGGTGGGCTCTGACGAGGCTCAGAGCCCGGCACTGCACCTGCCTGGTGGAGCTCCACAGGGCGAGCACCAGTACGAGATTTATTTGACGATGTACTCTCCATAGAAAAAAAAAAAAGCGAGTTGCGTGATACTGTGGTTTCCGGTGCGCCTTCTGGCCCAGTATCTATGACTTTAGCACCTGTTCAACGGGAGAGTGGGCTCATCCCTAATCTGTTTATGTTCCCAGTAGTAGACTATTCGCAAGCAGCCTGGGGGTGTCACTGCTCTGCGCGGACCTTGTTTACCGAGGCGGCGTCCGAGCTCATATGGTGAAAATATGGTTGCATTATCTTCAAAATAGCCCTGTCTTTCCTGCAACTTTGAGTTAGGGAGTTCTGAGCTCCAGTCTCTTTCCCAGGCATTTTATCCTGGCCTGGCACGCATACAGAGGACCCCACTTCTGGTTCTAAGTTAGCAGTTGGGGACAGGTGGGGTAGCACACTGTGCATTCCCCGTCATCCAGGGGGCTCTCCAACTATGCAGAGCTTGCACAATGCTGTGCTCTGGTTCTGGGCTCACCCAAGGAATCCTCACGTCCTGCACAAAGCCACTTCCAGATACCCACCACCTGCCAACCCCCCATTGTAGAAATCTCCTGCATGCGGCCATCCAGTCAAGAGCCAGTATTAAGTCTGGTGCCCAAGTGATCCCCCCAAGCTCAGTGTGCAATTCTGGGTTCTCATCATGCTGCAACACAGGGGGGATTGTGATGCTCAGCCATCTCTCTCAACTCTGCACCGATAAGTGACATCGGGGACTTAACTGTGTCTCAGTACTGGGAGGCCCCGTTTCCGGGTACACCACACACAGCCAATTGAGGCAACGGTCGCCGTGGGCATGTCTTCAGTGGGGAAGTTGTGGAGTCTTCCTGTCCATGTTCTTGCACATCCTAACACTGCCCGCAAGACATCGGAGGTTTGGAGAGTGGCCTTCTCTGCTTATCAAGTTAAACTCTGGGGTAAAGAGTGTTCCAACATGAAAAACAGAAGCAAATACAGTTATCTTTTTCCCAGATCAGTGTTCTATTCTAAGCTACCTCAGTGTTCTATTCTAAGCATCTACGGATCTAGCAAAGTGACCTTTTACTTGTTCCAAAGTTTTGTTCATTCTCTTTTTTTTCGTTTCGTTGATTATTTACTTTCTTGTTTCGGTTTTCTTTCAGGTTTTACGATTTTCTTGCATTATTATTGTTCTTTTTTCGCTCATCACTGTGGTTGTTTACTTTTTCCATCTGCTTGTATCGCTCATTTGGTGTATGTTTCTCATCATCGTATGTTTTTGTAATACCTATATGTAATTCTTGTCCTCGTCACCTGTTTTAACTGTGGCTGACGAAGGGTAAAACCTGAAACGTCCCTTGTTTCATGTCCTTGTTTCATGTGAACCGTTAATTTGTAGAACTGATTCAATACCGTTTTATTGGTTTATATATATATATCTTTTTTCCAGGCTGTTGTCCCAAAGAGAAATTAACAAATGACAATTATTAATTTGATCTCCTCCGGGTCCCTTCTTTGCAAAAAAAACAGATTTTTGGATGGCATGTGAAATGATTATGCCATTTGCACTTCAATGTTTCCACCACCTATTCTAAAACACTCAAACCACAAGATAATACAGCTAATTCTTCATGACTTTCAAATAACACTCAAAACTAATTTGCTGAAATGGAAATATATATGTTTCTTTGTTATGCAAATTTTCACCCCAAAAAAAAAACACCATAATGTGGTCTTAAAAATCTTACCTGCTATAACTCTATGCAGCACTGCAACTTCTTCCTTCAGCTGTCTGGAGTCATTGTCATCAGGCCCAGAAGCAGCACCTCCACCATTTTCCAAACTCTGTAGCTGGCATATCGTAGCTGCATATTCTTTAATAGAAATAGCTAACTTGCAAAATTGATCATTGCTATTAGACCACAAAGACTTCTAAATATAAGAGAAAATACAACTGTAATTCATGGTTTCTGGGTTTTTTTTTTTTAATTCTATGTCCTTGTTAATCATTTGAAAAATGTTTTGTTTTTTTACAACCATAACTGATTTTAAAAAATAATTCTATGTATAAAAAAATGCATTCCAGAAAACAAACAGCAACCTTTACAATGATTTTTTGTCAATGGCAGTAAAAAAGAAAGTTCTTTAGTGTTTCACAGAGCTGATCTAATGCAGAGGTGAATCATGGATTATCAATAAACAAGAAGATAGTGGAGGCCACGCAGATGATATTTTTACAGAAGAATAGTCTAAA
The DNA here is from genome assembly GCA_024509875.1 of Oreohelix idahoensis. NCBI lineage: Eukaryota > Metazoa > Mollusca > Gastropoda > Stylommatophora > Oreohelicidae > Oreohelix > Oreohelix idahoensis. The sequence continues at coordinate 295,510 of JAMPIV010020293.1, forward strand.
GGACAGTTTTAAAAATGAACAAAAATGTGACTGCATGAAAAAGACCATAATGCAAAGAAAGCTTATTATACATATCATAATGAGGCAGGTCACTCAATGACATGAGAAAAGAAAAGTTTAAACAAAATTGTGACAACAAAGTAAAACTAACAGAAAAAAAAAAGATAATGAATAATCTGGAGAAAAAATGCTGAAGAGTTTAACATGGCATGGATAAACACAACTCCGCCAATGCCGGTCCCAAGCCCGGATGAAAAAGGAGGAGGGCGGCCTGCATGGAGGCCGTAAGGAGGCAGCCCCTCCACCATGCAAAGGCACAACAGGCCAATCACCTGTTTGCTTTAAATCATGATTACGCGAACTACAAGAGAGAAAACCGGACTGATTCTAAAGGCGACGAACTGGAACGGACTACGGACTACGACTTATGGAACTTGGAACACAAGAAGTATAAATGGGAAGGAAGAGGAGCTGGTGGAAGAGATGAGGAAAGCAAAACTAGAAATCCTGGCTATAACGGAAACGAAGAAAAAAGGACAAGGAGTCATGGATCTCGATGGCAACACGTTGCTCTACAGTGGTGTACCCATATCTGAAAGAGCTAAAGGGGGCGTGGGTTGCATTGTGGCCCAAAATCAAAAGATAGTATCAAGGGATGGAACTTTGTCTCGGAGCGCATTATGGTTGTAAAACTAAAAGAAGGAGAAACCATAGTCAACCTGGTCATAGAGTATGGGCCAAATGAGGATGAGAGAGCAGAGGTCAAGGAGGAATTCTTCGAGCTGCTTCAAAGGACAGTGGATGACTGCCTAGATGAAGTTATTATGCTCGGAGATTTTAATGCCAGAGTTGGAAATGACCATGCTAGATGGGGTGGAGTTATCGGAAGATATGGAGAAGATACTCTCAATGACAATAAAAAGCGACTCCTTAGATTCTGCAGTGAGCAGAATCTGATCATTACAAACACAAAGTTCCCCCATAAGCGCATACATGCATACACTAGATGTGAACCAACCAAGAATGAGAAGTCAGTGATCAACTATGCCATTGTTCGGAGAAGCTCATTCAGATATGTCCGAGATGCAAGAGTCTGGAGGGGGCCAGAGATTGGAAGTGATCACTACCTGCTAACAATCAAACGAACAACTGAAAGAGTTGCTCAGCCTAGGAACTGCCCAACATCACGCAAGAAACCAAGTAAACGAGCAGGAGAAATGAGCATTAGGACCTACAAGCTGAGAGAGCCAGAAATTAAGACCAGATATCAGGGGCTTATTGCTACAGCAGTGAGCAACACAGAAGAACGACCTGATGACTTGGAAACCCTCTGGGAATAAATTCAAGGATATCATAAAGACAGCTGCTGCAGAAACATGCGGTGAAGTCCGACTTGGGAACCAGAGAAAGAGGACACCTTGGTGGACAGAGGAAGTCAAAGAGAAAATAAGAGAGAAGAAAATGGCATGGAAACAATACTTAGGAGCTAAAAACACAACAGGACAAATGGAAAAATATAGAGAATATGTGACACTCAGAACAGAAGCAAAGAACAAAGTGCTAGCAGCAAAACAGAAGTCCTGGGAAGAATTTGGAGAAAAGCTAGAAAAAGATGCACAAGAAAACCAGAAATTGTTCTATAAGACCCTAAAGAACATGAGGAAAGAAAAACAATGCCCTCTCAAATTTATAAAGGACAAGCAAGGCAAATTGCTTACTGCCCCGAAGGAAGTAATGGAAAGATGGAAAGAATATTTCTCAGAATTCCTGGATGGTGAGCATGATGAAGCATCAGAAATGATAACCACTAGCACAGAAGAGAAAACCAATGATGGTGAAGATGACATAAAGATGGAAGAACTGAGGGCAGCACTAGAGAAAATCAAGATGGGCAAAGCAGCAGGGCATGATGGTATATAACACCAGAAATGGTTAAGTACATGGGAGCATCAGGCGACCTATTACTCTTAAAGGTCCTACAGGCAGCATGGTGCAACAAGACCATACCAAAGGATTGGGAGATTGCCATCATAACACCAATTTTCAAAAAGGGTGACAATCGACAATGTGGAAACCATAGAGGCATATCCCTTCTCAGTGTCCCTGGTAAAATCTACTCTAGAATCCTAGAGCAGAGACTCCGACGCCTAGCTGAGCCACAATTGGATGAGGTCCAGTGCGGATTCTGAGCAAACCGAAGTACTCAAGACCTAATCTTCACACTCAGACAGCTGAGTGAAAAGGCCCTTGAGTATAAGAGTGAGATCCATCTTTGTTTCATAGATCTGGAAAAGGCGTTTGACAGGGTCCCCTGGAGCAAACTTTGGGACTGTTTGGCAAGGAAGAATATTCCAGCACCTCTGATTCATGCTATACAGAGCTTCTACAAGTCTTGCAGAAATTATGTGAGGACAGCAAACCATAAGTCAGAAGAGTTCAGAACCACCACTGGTGTAAGACAAGGTGATATCCTATCACCTTACCTCTTCATACTCCTTATGGACGATGTCATCAAGGCATGTAAGGAGAGAACAAGAAAGTATTCAGTGGGGTACTGGAAGATGAGACAGGTCTATATTTCGGAGCTGGCATTTGCTGATGATGTTGCCCTGATTGCTAAATCAGAGGCACATCTCCAATCCAACCTGCAAGTCTGGAAGGAAGAGCTGGAGAAGAGAGAGGGATGGTCATAAGCAGCTCTAAAACAAAATCCATGGTGATATCACGAGAAGAAAGAAAACATCAGATTAAGTTGGGAGAACAGGTCCTGGAGCAGGTCGACCACTTTAAATATCTCGGAGCTATTATAGACCGAAAGGGAGGCATCAAAGAAGAGTTGGCCACTCGAAAAGCAGCGGCTGGGAGACTTTTTCAGGCCATAAATCGTGGATTCCTCAGCAAGAAAGAGGTTGGTAAGAAAACGAAGATGGCTGTATACCGCTCCACCTATGTCCCAGTCTTGACATATGGATGCGAGTCGTGGGCAATGACTACAACCCACAAAAGCCAGATCCAAACCTCAGAAATGAGGTATCTGAGGAAAGTGGTTGAAGTAACAAGAAGAGACATGGTCCGCAACCAGACGATCCGTCAAGGCCTAAAATCCCATCCGCTGCAGACCCAAATAGAACAGTCCCAACTAAGATGGTTTGGCCATGTCTGCAGAATGGGAGAAGATCGGCTACCACGACAAGCATGGGAAACAAAGAGCCAGGGATCCAGACCTCCAGGACGACCCAGAGTCCGCTGGGAGACAACATTAGACAATCTTTGAAGGACCGAGGACTAGAATGGAACCAGGCCAGGAAGAAGACAGCTGATAGAATGGTCTGGCGCTCTCTCTTCCAAACCTCTACACCTCACGGTAGAAGGGGAACGACTAAGTAAGTAAGTATGGATAAACACTATAAAGGAACAGACATTACGGAGAGACATGATCAGTTACAACAGTCAGCACAGTGCATGAAAAAAAAACATTCAAGTGAGGTGACTAAATCACTAATTTTCGCTGTACAACAGCAAGGCAAAATGTTATCATTTCTCACCTAGTCATGCTTAGTCATCTATCCTAGCATAAGCAGTTATTATTTTGGCACCTCAATTCCAGATGCTACGATCTTCCTCCCATATATTTAAGATAAAACAGCACGTTTGAAACCAACAGCAAAAGCTATTATGCATGCAATTTTTTTTTTTACCTTGAATTCTTTGATTCAATTCTCTATTTTCCTTCTCTAATCTTCTGATCTTCCGTTCAAATATTTCATTCTGTACATCCTCTGACTTTTTGTCATCGTTTTCACCGTCTGTCATCAAAACACCCAAGTCTGAGAGTTTACTGGGGGTAAGAAAATTTTAATTACACATTCATTGTTATAATTTGTATACACGCTTCCCCCACCCCCACCAAAAAAATAGAAAACCTTCATAAATGAGTAAATGAATGGAGTAAATGAAGTATGCAAGAGCAACAGATTATTACATAGGATAAATCATGTACTCAGGAACATCAAATGTGAAGCTAAACAGCAACAGTGCATTTGGTGTGGGAGAAGGAAAGAGGAAAAATAAAATTAACAAAAGATTAATTACACGTCTGTTTCTTCTAAATACTATACCTCCCATTTTCAATTATTGCATTAACGAACCTTGCATTAATCTACAAAACAGACTGCTACCAATAGCTAATGAAAGAACCTAATGCTGCTTTTCTCATTTTGTGAAATATCAACACTGTCATTACCCCCATGCATGACCTGTTTATTAATCTGCTGGTAGTAATATGCGCAACTTGTACAACACAACATATGCAAAGAACTCACCATTCCTTTGTAAAGGTGAAACCAACAAATGGAAGATGGTGTCCTTTGAATGTGCCATGAGAGGTAGGAGGGACTGTGTCCTGGAAAATAGTTGGATAGATTTATAAAGGTGACAAAGCATAGACAGTTTCACAGATGTATTTACACTAAGATCTTTAACCTGCAATTAGCTTTTCTTTTTAAAACATGAACAGAAAGTGACCAATAAGAACTGCATTTAAGATCACAATCAACATGGCTTACTGTGTGTTTGAAATCCATGTCCTCAACATCAAAATTTGAAGTGTCTGTGGCACTTGTGACTTCTGGTCGAAATGGTGGGTCCACTATAATTGTTAAAATATATTCACATAAGTTTTAAAAAATAAAAACCAGTTTTACCAATAACAGCCAACTCACACATTAATACAACATACTCACTGGTCATTCAGACCTACAGACTACATCTTATGCCTGTTAAATTCCATTAATACAGCACAACTATTTGTGTTCAAAAAAGTAAAACTGGCTAGATATCTTTCAGCCATCTATTCCCCAGAATAACAAGTCTCTGAACACCAGAATCAATTGTAATGACTATACACTCTCATTACTCATCACAGTCTCTCAGTCATAACTTTAATAAAAGGTCACTAACCACTGAAATAACTTGAAGTAAATTACAATGAAACATAATTACACTTTGTCACAACCTTTATACAAAGCCACAAATCACAGATATTCACATTCCTCATCAGAAATCCCTAATCTACAAATTAATCTTCACTAATAATCCTCAAAAATACTTGACACCAGTCACTTCTCTGTCACAATCCTCATTAGTCACTAACCTGAAAAATCACATTCAGAAATCTAAGTCACTAACCATAAGAATAACACTCGACCAGTCTTTTGATTCATTAGCCACCAGAATAAAACTCAACCAATATTCCCCATACAAATCCATTATTACGTTAGACTTTATAAAGACCTTATACAAAGTTACTACCTCAAACATTACTTCACACTTTATTACACACTGTAATGAACAGTGTTTTATGTTTTAAAAAAAAGGTAACAATATCCACTTACTGTCACGAATATTGTCCCAGTTAATAGATGAGAACCATGGATGGCCCTTAAAATCTTCTAAGCCATTTTTGCCAAATCTGTCATTGGGTGGGCATATCAACCTCCGAATTAAGTCCTGCGCTTCAGGTGAAACATCATCCACATCACTCGGAAACTCAAAACGTGTCTGAAAAATATGTTATGCTTTATAGTATCTCCTATAAGTTTTACTATATTTATTATATTTAACCCACTGAATGCGTTTCATGCAAACAGATGTCATGATTTTTCTATTATCTCATTCACAAGACATCTTATTATGTCACAAATGCATTCTTGGCATCTGTAGCACTGTAGTGAAAATTAAACTGCTACAGTGCAGTAGACAAAACATCAGTACTTCCAAACAGACCGACCATGTGACTTGATTTTTGGACTTGATGGTAACCTGACCTGAATATAGCTAGTTGAGCCACAGTATAGTTTGTTATTAAGCTTGCTCTTATTATATTTTTGTACTTGTTTGTAACTAAGATGCCACCTGTAGTTTCCAAGGGGAATGGGAGGGTCTCGGAAGAGACAAAGAAAGAATAGGCCTACTGTACACTCAGGTATGTTGAACAAGGCAACTAATATGGGGTTGTGCCCGGGGCTGGCAACCACATCACGTAAAATACAAATTGCTGTATAAACCACTGCTGTAAGAGCATATGAATGCTTGATGCAGGCTTCCTGCAAGAGTACCAGCTTCAGTGGGAGCCCCATGCTCCCTAAGGACTGCAAAGGAAAATGATGAGGATGATGATAACTAAGACATTATTTTGTGGAGATTTTAGTTTAGTGAATAAGCTTCCAGTACAAATGAATGAGGACATTTTAGAGCTGAGAAGGCATTAGACATAATGCCTCATTGCCAAATAATGATAAGAATGAAATTTTGTACTGTTAAATAGTAGTCATAGCAAAAATAATGGTACTACAGAAGCATATGCTAACAGTTATAACTACAGTGTATCCATTAATACATCATCATTGTCGTAACTACTCTTCAGCTACCCTAAGGAGCATAAGATTTCAACAAATTCATGACAAGCCTTCCTATCCTGTGCCATCAACTAATATTTGCTACAGCTTACATGTAGCTAGATGAGTCAGTTCTAAGTCCATTCGGTAATAATTGTCTCTATATCTTAACCTATGCGATTTGCAAATTTATGTGGTGGTTGTAAAGCACTCTCAACACTACTAAAATTCGATGGCTGCAACTAGCAGACTTGAGAGGCTTGTTCTCTACTCACGTGTATGAATTAACACAAAGTTGATAGGCCCATAAGTTTATCATCATCAGCAATATTCATCGCTGTCGCAACTGACCTACGCATTGTTTTTCCACATCTATCTAGGCTGCTCACAGTTCAAGAGTCTGTCATTTTAATAGTCTGATACATAGATGTTCCCTTCAATTATGCAGAGATGTTCTTTCGGAGTTGCTGGCATGAAGTGTTTTTTTAACGAGTTTTATTGTTGCAGGGTGTGATGGAGTTGCTGTGATTTAGTCTTCAATAGGCCCCATTTCGTTTTCTCTTTGTTACTATAAGAGTTGCAAGGGTCTTCGTCTTTGCCAATTTTTGCCTTCTCTCTAGCAAAGATTGGGAAGTATTCTTTTTCTCTCTGAATAATAGGGTTGTTTTGATTTTTTCTGTAGGTAAAGTAATGGCGGGTTTTTTTCTTTAGGGATTAATGTAAGTTAGTATTGAACGGCACCAGTCAGCCTTTTTCTAAATATCGCGATCTTTAAATTCCATTTTTTTGGCGTTGTTAAATTTATCACGGTCATTTTTATCGTGGGGAAGGGGAGATGACCCCTACCCAGGTAACGTCCAACGTACGTTAGAGCGAATCACATTCGTTTCTGCTCAAGCTAACAGACGACATTAGGTAACGTTACGTAGCCGGAAATACGTGCGCATTTAAAGTAAGCAAGAATACACTGGTTCTAAATTTAGAGATGAGCGCATGGAAAATTTTAGAGTATCTTTAATTTTATTGGTTGTAGTGAGACGCCTAGCCTCAAGTAGGTCGGGGGTCAGCGTGGTTAAATCTAAAATAAAGTATGCGGTTTTCAGTTTAGGGCTTCTTAGTCTGCAGGAAGTCCGGGCCGTGTATCCAAGCATATTGTCGGCTTCTAACGCTGAACGCAATATTTGGTATGTCAGTAATTTAAAGTAGCGTGGTAATTAAATCTAATTTCTCTAATAGAGCCTTAGTCCGTTCTAATTTAATTTATTTTTGAAAAAAAAAGCGAGTTGCGTGATACTGTGGTTTCCGGTGCGCCTTCTGGCCCAGTATCTATGACTTTAGCACCTGTTCAACGGGAGAGTGGGCTCATCCCTAATCTGTTTATGTTCCCAGTAGTAGACTATTCGCAAGCAGCCTGGGGGTGTCACTGCTCTGCGCGGACCTTGTTTACCGAGGCGGCGTCCGAGCTCGTATGGTGAAAATATGGTTGCGTTATCTTCAAAATGGCAAACTACTGAATGAAAAAATTGCCTAGAAAAATCACAAACAGCCAATAAAAGCTGGGGTTGATTGCCACGTCCTGTAAAGGATAAGCAACTAACTTTTTTATCTTCAAAATAGCCCTGTCTTTCCCATGGCTTTTCTGCCATCCTGCAACTTTGAGTTAGGGAGTTCTGAGCTCCAGTCTCTTTCCCAGGCATTTTATCCTGGCCTGGCACGCATACAGAGGACCCCACTTCTGGTTCTAAGTTAGCAGTTGGGGATAGGTGGGGTAGCACACTGTGCATTCCCCGTCATCCAGGGGGCTCTCCAACTATGCAGAGCTTGCACAATGCTGTGCTCTGGTTCTGGGCTCTCCCAAGGAATCCTCCGTCCTGCACAGAGCCACTTCCAGATACCCACCACCTGCCAACCCTCCATTGTAGAAATCTCCTGCATGCGGCCATCCAGTCAAGAGCCAGTATTAAGTCTGGTGCCCAAGTGATCCCCCCAAGCTCAGTGTGCAATGCTGGGTTCTCATCATGCTGCAACACAGGGGAGATTGTGATGCTCAGCCATCTCTCTCAACTCTGCACCGATAAGTGACATCGAGGACTTAACTGTGCCTCAGTACTGGGAGGCCCCGTTTCCGGGTACACCACACACAGCCAATTGAGGCAACGGTCGCCGTGGGCGTCTTAAGAGTTTAATTCTGATGTCTCGTTTTTAAAAAAAAAATACGGGAACGGATTTTTCGGGAAAGTTAATCACGTGGTTACCGGGATTTATTGGAGTAGGAATTCTGGATGGATAGAGTAGATATTAAATATTTTTCTATCTGTGAAAGTATAATAATTGCAGGGAAACCACGTGGGGTAGAGGTGAAAGGAAATTTATGGTGCCTTAAGTGGTTGTGTAATTAAATATTATGCAGAGTAGTATTTGATTTTTGTATTATGGAATTTAATGAGTTCTAGGAAATATAGTCTTTAGAGATAGATATATTTCTGTGTATAGAGATGTAATATATAAATGTACTGAGGAATTTTAAACACGGGTGTGCATTAAATGTTATGTATTCTATTTGTGTTTGGGGAAACGATGATAAGGTCATGAGACCGCTTACAGAGTTAAAGTAGGCCTAAGTACGGGAGGTTTCCCTACCTGTTTTTAATGTTTTAAGGCTTAAGCAAGCTGTGTATAATCAGTTGATCAGTGAGTCTGGAGTTTACTAGACAGACAGGGTGTAGTCGGGAGGAGATGACCCCGGGTCAGTAAATATTTACGTATCGTCGTGCACAAGAGAGGGGAAATAGGGGATCAGTCTTCGTTCGGGTGTTTACATGTTTGTGCTAGATTGGAGTGTGCTGAAGCATCCACTGTTTACGTTTGATATGTAAGTTTATTATATGAAAGTATTTTGGTATTGTAGTACAGAGTGGCATGTCTTTTGTGTCCACAGCAGTGGTCACGGCCCGAAGAGCGGGGGTTGCCAATAAATCTTGTTCCTGACAGCTGGCAAAGGTAGCCAGTCTTCTCAAGAGAGAAAAGTCGAGGAAACGCCAGAGGCGTAAGAGCTTGTACCGTGGAGGGGTATCGGCTCTGAGTATTGTGGCCCCAGAGAGGGAGCGAGGAAGAGCAGGTCGAGACAGCGACGCAGTCTTCAGTGAAAAGGGTTTTCTTAAAACCCGGAGCTCTAAGCTCATACACACCCATCGAACCCAAGCAAGCGGGTTGGTGTGTCTTTTTTTTTTAGCCTCGGTCACAATAATACCGAAGTGCCTAAACCCAAATGAGGGGTAACATAGCAAGGGAGAATCAGCTTTCTTTTCGCCAAATAGAGAAGCCTCTACAGTCTACGGCAAGTGCCTAGTCATCAGAAGTACGAGTCAGAACCAGGAAGAAAGGGATATCATTTCCCGGTTGCTGAAATGAAACGAGAGCAGCAAGGTAGGAGAAGTGGAGAAAGAGATGGTGAAAAATAGATCAGGGACCTGCAGAGTCTCATATTATTCTTAGAGGGTAGCCTCTGAGCCTTAGAGTTAGAAAAAGTCTATTAATTAGCAGTGCAGAGTGTGACTTAGTGGCGTATATCGCTGACAGAATTAGCTGCTGTGCAGATAGTCTTCACCTCTACACCTCACGGTAGAAGGGGAACGACTAAGTAAGTAAGCAGATAGTCTTCGACAGTACCAGCAGAACCTTGACATTAGAAATAGTAAATTATAGAGAGTGGCTATAGTTGACGCCCCACCAACTTAGACTGTAGTTAAGATCACTTATCATTTTTTTTAAATTCTGTCCCCAGCAGGGTGTATGAAGGAGTGAAAGTGGTTGGAGTTTTAATTTGGTGTGCTTATAATCAAACTGGTTTTCTTTGTTTTCCAGGTCGGTGCAACCTTGCACGATATATGATTTTCTTTGTTTGTTACTATGTTATGAAAATTCTGTGGATTTCTATAATAAACTTATTTAATGTTCACTGGATCAGCTTCTTCACTGTATAGTCCTTAACTGTTGTCTGTACAGTGGTGTCTGTAGTGTTAGTTTAACCTTATCTCCTTTAGTTTGTTAAAGGTAGCCAGAGGTGGTGAGTTTATAGCCTTTCTTGAAGTCACGATTTGGCGAGGAAGATTTAATTTCGGTTATCATCCTCGAGCCAATAGACTCACCTTCCTACATTCACTGTCATTTCTCAAAAATAAATCTATCATCTTAGTCTTTTCTCACACTAGGGTTTTGTCCTACACTTGGGCATGACTCTTAACTTAAATCCAACTCGTGACACAGGGTAATGCAAAACGCGTCACAACTATGAATTATTTTTTCTCAACTGTGTCTTGTAGCAACCAATTGTTGTCAATTAAAACCTATGCCCTTCCAGTGTATTGGTTTCAAGGCGTATCATATGATGTTTCTCTATGACGTCACAGCAAACGCCAATCTTAAATGGGTGGCAGAATTTCACTGCCACATTTCCAGTAAATTTATACAGAGCTCAGAATAGCGATTCTTAATGTTGATCATCATAATCACAAAATAAATGATATCCTCATTGCTCTGGTTAATCATTGGCCGGTTTTTATTTGGAAAAAGCTGAAGATATTGCCTGCACCTACATGAACACAATGAGCATCTACAGACATTCACACATCACAGAAGCTGCTGAAGTTATTAAACTTGGAATTAAGGTGTAGAGGACTTACTTGATGATTCATAATCTTGCCGTAAGTTTCAACCAGAGATTCAGCATAGAAGGGTGTTTCTCCGTACAACATCTCATACATACAAACACCTAGAGACCACCAGTCACACTCAGGGCCGTAACAGCCATGTCCATCCTCCATTGCCTAAGCAGACAGGTTTAAAAAGTAAAACAAACATTATTTAAAGTAAAATAATTAACAGAAACTACTCCACTAAGGACAGGCACTGTGAAGAAGGTTGACATACTAATATTAGGCTTGACTAAAGTCATGTTCACATAGTGCTATTTCATTATCATCATTATTTTCCTTTTTGCTCCTTATGGAGCATGGTACCACCACTCTAGCCGGTCATCTTGCAGGAAGCCTGCATCAAGCATTCACATGCTCTTGCAGCGGTGGTTTCTGCAGCAATTTTGTTATATGATGAGCTTTCCTTTACCTTTTTAAGGAAGCAGCAGTCCCATTCTTTCTCTGTCTCATCAGAGACCACAGGGAACCACAATGAGTACTGTTTCATTAGGCCTCAGAAATATTTATATACTATTATCAGGTAATGCTAAAGATGAAGTATAAGGCCATACAAAAACTGACAGGCTCACCTATTAGTATGAAGCAATGCTAGTATTTGACTGGTCTAAATGTAAATCATCACAATTCTACAAAATGTATTACTAATTGATAATGCTAAAAGTTATCTTTCTTCGGGAAAAATCTTGTTGCTGATGACGACTTTAAAAAAAAAAATTTTTTGGAATGAAAAAATAAACCAACAAAATGATAATCTGAATAAAAGTTTTCATGAAAATGCCAGAGAACAGAATAAACACACTCTAAGAATTTCCGGTGATATGTAATCAGGAGTTCCAACTGCAACTGATGACTGAACAGTGCCATTTTGCATTAACTTGAGACAGGAACCAAAGTCAGCTAGGACGATATGACCACTTCGATCGAGTAGTACATTATCAGGCTTGATATCTCTGTGCACATAGTGGAGCTCATGGAGTGAATTGATTGCCAGCACCATTTCAGCAATGTAAAATTTACACATGTCTTCTGGCAGACGATCTTCAAATTTACTTAGCAGGGTCAGCAAGTCACCACCACAGTAGTAGTCCATTACAAGATACTGGAAAAAAGTCACAAAACAGAATGTGTTAAAAATCAATATTAACAGTGCCCATCTTTCATTAAAATTTGTGTTTCCCTGAATACAAAAGAAATTAAGATCAGCACAGATAAAACAATAAATTAAATGCCAAAAGAGTTGATAAAACTAAATTAAAATGGACTGCAACATTGACTGGTTTCATAAATCTTATTTTTTTTAAACTCAAATATGTCGGGGGTACGTTCTTAAAATCTAAAAAGGAGCAACAGTTCTCGACTTATACTAGAGTTTATATGGTACTAGCTGCAAGTACCCGGCGTTGCCCGGGTTTTCTGCTAACACTTTATGAAACTGACATACATAAGTTACACACATGGAAGTTACATAAGCTACAATTAACATATCTGACTACACCGTATCGTTATCTTCCATATTTATTCCAGTGCTTTTTGATAAACAATATTCTTGGTGTGGCCGCCTGAGGCAAAAATGGATAAATTTCTTTGTGTTCCCACCCTGGAGCAAGCAACATATAGCTGTCCGTGTGACTGTCCTTGGGCCTTGTTTATTGTCATTGCAAATGCAAGATGTACAGGATATTGCAGTCGCTTGAAATCATAAGGCATGTCAGTTGGGATCAGAGGAATGCGTGGAATGAATGCTTCTTCTCCCCTGGCATAACCTGTTAATATTGTTGCTTCTATCACATTTGGCATGAGGTACTTAACACATAATCTGGTTCCATTTCACAATTTAGGTGGATCAAGATTTTGCAGCAATATAATCGGTGCACCGATTTTTTAAATTAAGTTATGCGGTGGCATTCCAGTTGGTTCCAATGAGTTCAAGAACTCAACTCCGCCAATGCCGGTCCCAAGCCCGGATGAAAAAGGAGGAGGGCGGCCTGCATGGAGGCCGTAAGGAGGCAGCCCCTCCACCATGCAAAGGCACAACAGGCCAATCACCTGTTTGCTTTAAATCATGATTACGCGAACTACAAGAGAGAAAACCGGACTGATTCTAAAGGCGACGAACTGGAACGGACTACGGACTACGACTTATGGAACTTGGAACACAAGAAGTATAAATGGGAAGGAAGAGGAGCTGGTGGAAGAGATGAGGAAAGCAAAACTAGAAATCCTGGCTATAACGGAAACGAAGAAAAAAGGACAAGGAGTCATGGATCTCGATGGCAACACGTTGCTCTACAGTGGTGTACCCATATCTGAAAGAGCTAAAGGGGGCGTGGGTTGCATTGTGGCCCAAAATCAAAAAGATAGTATCAAGGGATGGAACTTTGTCTCGGAGCGCATTATGGTTGTAAAACTAAAAGAAGGAGAAACCATAGTCAACCTGGTCATAGTGTATGGGCCAAATGAGGATGAGAGAGCAGAGGTCAAGGAGGAATTCTTCGAGCTGCTTCAAAGGACAGTGGATGACTGCCTAGATGAAGTTATTATGCTCGGAGATTTTAATGCCAGAGTTGGAAATGACCATGCTAGATGGGGTGGAGTTATTGGAAGATATGGAGAAGATACTCTCAATGACAATGGAAAGCGACTCCTTAGATTCTGCAGTGAGCAGAATCTGATCATTACAAACACAAAGTTCCCCCATAAGCGCATACATGCATACACTAGATGTGAACCAACCAAGAATGAGAAGTCAGTGATCGACTATGCCATTGTTCGGAGAAGCTCATTTCAGATATGTCCGAGATGCAAGAGTCTGGACCGGGCCAGAGATTGGAAGTGATCACTACCTGCTAACAATCAAACGAACAACTGAAAGAGTTGCTCAGCCTAGGAACTGCCCAACATCACGCAAGAAACCAAGTAAACGAGCAGGAGAAATGAGCATTAGGACCTACAAGCTGAGAGAGCCAGAAATTAAGACCAGATATCAGGGGCTTATTGCTACAGCAGTGAGCAACACAGAAGAACGACCTGATGACTTGGAAACCCTCTGGAATAAATTCAAGGATATCATAAAGACAGCTGCTGCAGAAGCATGCGGTGAAGTCCGACTTGGGAACCAGAGAAAGAGGACACCTTGGTGGACAGAGGAAGTCAAAGAGAAAAATAAGAGAGAAGAAAATGGCATGGAAACAATACTTAGGAGCTAAAAACACAACAGGACAAATGGAAAAATATAGAGAATATGTGACACTCAGAACAGAAGCAAAGAACAAAGTGCTAGCAGCAAAACAGAAGTCCTGGGAAGAATTTGGAGAAAAGCTAGAAAAAGATGCACAAGAAAACCAGAAATTGTTCTATAAGACCCTAAAGAACATGAGGAAAGAAAAACAATGCCCTCTCAAATTTATAAAGGACAAGCAAGGCAAATTGCTTACTGCCCCGAAGGAAGTAATGGAAAGATGGAAAGAATATTTCTCAGAACTCCTGGATGGTGAGCATGATGAAGCATCAGAAATGATAACCACTGACACAGAAGAGGAAACCAATGATGGTGAAGATGACATAAAGATGGAAGAACTGAGGGCAGCACTAGAGAAAATCAAGATGGGCAAAGCAGCAGGGCATGATGGTATAACACCAGAAATGGTTAAGTACATGGGAGCATCAGGCGACCTATTACTCTTAAAGGTCCTACAGGCAGCATGGTGCAACAAGACCATACCAAAGGATTGGGAGATTGCCATCATAACACCAATTTTCAAAAAGGGTGACAATCGACAATGTGGAAACCATAGAGGCATATCCCTTCTCAGTGTCCCTGGTAAAATCTACTCTAGAATCCTAGAGCAGAGACTCCGACGCCTAGCTGAGCCACAATTGGATGAGGTCCAGTGCGGATTCCGAGCAAACCGAAGTACTCAAGACCTAATCTTCACACTCAGACAGCTGAGTGAAAAGGCCCTTGAGTATAAGAGTGAGATCCATCTTTGTTTCATAGATCTGGAAAAGGCGTTTGACAGGGTTCCCTGGAGCAAACTTTGGGACTGTTTGGCAAGGAAGAATATTCCAGCACCTCTGATTCATGCTATACAGAGCTTCTACAAGTCTTGCAGAAATTATGTGAGGACAGCAAACCATAAGTCAGAAGAGTTCAGGACCACCACTGGTGTAAGACAAGGTGATATCCTATCACCTTACCTCTTCATACTCCTTATGGACGATGTCATCAAGGCATGTAAGGACAGAACAAGAAAGTATTCAGTGGGGTACTGGAAGATGAGACAGGTCTATATTTCGGAGCTGGCATTTGCTGATGATGTTGCCCTGATTGCTAAATCAGAGGCACATCTCCAATCCAACCTGCAAGTCTGGAAGGAAGAGCTGGAGAAGAGAGGGATGGTCATAAGCAGCTCTAAAACAAAATCCATGGTGATATCACGAGAAGAAAGAAAACATCAGATTAAGTTGGGAGAACAGGTCCTGGAGCAGGTCGACCACTTTAAATATCTCGGAGCTATTATAGACCGAAAGGTAGGCATCAAAGAAGAGTTGGCCACTCGGAAAGCAGCGGCTGGGAGACTTTTTCAGGCCATAAATCGTGGATTCCTCAGCAAGAAAGAGGTTGGTAAGAAAACGAAGATGGCTGTATACCGCTCCACCTATGTCCCAGTCTTGACATATGGATGCGAGTCGTGGGCAATGACTACAACCCACAAAAGCCAGATCCAAACCTCAGAAATGAGGTATCTGAGGAAAGTGGTTGAAGTAACAAGAAGAGACATGGTCCGCAACCAGACGATCCGTCAAGGCCTAAAATCCCATCCGCTGCAGACCCAAATAGAACAGTCCCAACTAAGATGGTTTGGCCATGTCTGCAGAATGGGAGAAGATCGGCTACCACGACAAGCATGGGAAACAAAGAGCCAGGGATCCAGACCTCCAGGACGACCCAGAGTCCGCTGGGAGGACAACATTAGACAATCTTTGAAGGACCGAGGACTAGAATGGAACCAGGCCAGGAAGAAGACAGCTGATAGAATGGTCTGGCGCTCTCTCTTCCAAACCTCTACACCTCACGGTAGAAGGGGAACGACTAAGTAAGTAAGAGTTCAAGAACTCAATCTGATAAAATGCAGCCTGCTGGTTGTCTATGACAGTGTCAATTGATTTGTATGTTGTGGCTATGCCCGGAGGCTGATTCTGTATCTGGAGATTGATATTACTAACGCTCTCATTTTTAGGCGCCAGAATCGCTCGCTCACAAAGCCATTTATGATTTCTAAAGTTGTTGTGAATGTTGGGAAAAACGCTGTTTTGTAATTCTTGAACTGACATGACCACATTGCAAAAATCCGATGGAAACGATATCAGATTAGTTGTTTGATTCGTATGAAATTTGCTATCACCAAGGCACAACAGTTGGTGAGCAAAGTTGTATGCGGTTGTATCTCAAGTAAATGAACGCGCATATTGGTGGTCAGTTCCATGCTCTGAATGTGTCTCCAAAGGTATGATGCTTTAAGGCAAGCATTTAGTTCGTCCGCCGGTGTTGATCGGTAATAACTGGTAATGTTTGACGAAAATCACCAGAAAGCACTATCACAGCCCCTCCCATTGGAAGAGTGTTTCCCCTAATATCTTGCAGAGTCAGATCAAGAGCTTCAAGAGCTCTTTTATGTGACATAGTGCACTCATCCCACACAATGACTTTGCATTTTTTTAGCACTTGTGCTTGTCCAGAGCCCTTGCTAATGTTACAAATCGGAGACTCTGAATATGCTAGATTTAGGGGTAGTTTGAGAGCTGAATGAGCTGTACGACCTCCTTCCAATAATGTAGATGCTGTTCCAGATGATGCAACCGCAATAGCAATCTCCTTTTGCTTCCGAATTTTAGCAAGAAGCAAGTTAATAAGATATATTTTTCCTGTCCTACCAGGTGCGTCAAGAAAGAGTAGTCCTCCATTCCCATTTCTGATTACGTCAAGAATAGCGTTGTATGCCAATCTTTGATCATCAACTAAGAGTGTTCATTGGCTTCAACAAATCTTTCCAACTGCTCAATGTCATAGTTTGTTTCTCGCAAAATGTCCCTATCAAGTTTTTTTTTAAATCACACTGTGGCAGGCTAAGCAGTTGGGTACTTACGTTTAACAATGGAAATAAAAAATCTCAAACAAATTAACATGAATCAAATTTGATACAGCTGCTACATTGTGGCGTGGATAGCTGGAAGTTATTTAAACAACTAGACTAAAGCCAGGCATTTTCAAAATTTTAGTACTAAGCGGGGACAAAGGTTTATTTTTTTAAATTCTGAAGTACTGACATACCATTAAGTGAAAGCGAATGAATGCATAAATCTGCTTTTTCAATCAAAATAAACATACATTCAAATGAATTGAATACATATTTGACAAAAAGCCACCAGCTTATTTTTTTTTTTTTTAACCAAAGCGGTAGAAACCAAATAATGTGACCTGGAAACCTGTGAAAAAAACTACTTCCATTTAAACGGTCCTTCAACGATCATAACTATCTAATAATTTTGTTTTCTGCAACAACTAAAGATTTTACTATAAAATAACTTAAAAATAATTGCAACGGGGAAAAAAGTGACTATCAAATGAATGTGGTTTTTACATATGTTGATACAGTTATTTAAACAACCAGAGTAAAGCAAGGCATTTTCTAAATTTTAATACTAAGCGGGGACGAAGGTTTATAAAAAAAATTATGAATCACCGACATACCGTAAGTGAAAGCGAATGAATGCATAAATCTGCTTTTTCAATCAAAATAAACATACATTCAAATTTTGACCACGCATATTAAAAATGATGTAAAAAATGTAATACCATGTCAGATTTTCATTAAGATTAAACACGCACAGTGGATGTTGATCGTCACAGAACATCCGTAGGCTTTAATATATGTACCGATACAGCACTGATCCAATTTGAAACCGCTTGGCCAAATGAGTGCCATTAAAATTACATATTTTAAAAAAAGGAAGTGCTACAGGAAACGGTTTTTTTTTCTATTTCCTATTAAAGTAAAACTTTTTAGTTAAACATTTTTAATTATCTTATAAAATATGAAAACGTGTGGTTATTAATTACAAACATAAAATAATAGTTTTAACATTTGTGTTATGTCCCTTGATATCTCTCGGATATCTATTTATTTGATTATGGCCCCTGAGAATTCAATGACTTGTTTACATTTCTTACGAAAAACTGTAATTAATCATGTCATAATTACAATACTAAATTATAAAATAACTGCATTGCGTACCCCAGTGGTAACTAAAGAGAGTATCTGCCAAAATTCATCAAGAAATAATAAGGCATGCGGATTTGTATTAAGAACATAGAAACATACTTGCCTTTTATTTATATAGATTATTTAATAACATCTGTTAACATAATATGGTACAACGCAATAGCACTGTACTCTGTAGTCTAACTTGATCAAATTAATAGTTCATTCATTCATAACCCTCCACTCCCAAAGGAGCATAGGCCTTCAACAAACACATGCCAAGTCCTCCTGTCACGTGCCATCATCTCAAGTTCTTTCCATGTTCTCCTCATCATTTTCACCTCTGTTTCCAGCTCTCTTCTCCATGTACTTCTTGGTCTTCCTCTGCCTCTCTTGCCCTGGGGGTTCCAGAACAAGGACTGCCTTGTAATGCTATCAACAGGTTTCCTCAGTGTGTGTCCTATCCATCGCCATCGTCTTCTTCTCATTTCTTGTTCCACTGGCACTTGTCTAGTTCTTGTCATCAGTTCCACGTTGGTAACCTTGTCATACCATTTTAATCCCTCTATTCTACGCAAGCTCGATTACGGAAACAACGGCAGATGGGTTGATTTGCCGTTGCCCTAAAGACGCCACTAGGCATGATGGGAAACAAATGGCAAAGAAAACCTATCTGCTGTTGCCCTAAGACGCCACTAGGCGTAATGGCCACTGACTGCTTTGACGGTCGGTGGCTAAGGACGGAAGAAGAAGAAGAGATTCTACGCAAGCACCCATTTATGAAAGTCTGTAGCTTTTTGGTTGTTGTCTTTGTTGTTCTCCATGTCTCTGAGCCATACAATAGGACTGACTTCACATTTGAGTTGAAGATTCTTATTTTCGTGTTGGATCCTATTTCTCTTGATCTCCATATATTTCCCAATGCAATGAAAGCTCCTCTTGCCTTTTGTATTCTTATTTTGATATTGCTGTCTGTCCCTCCAACTTTGTCTATATTACTGCCAAGATATGTGTATGATTCTACATCTAGTATTGGTGTTTCTTCAAGTTCAACCCTGTTATCATTACCTGCATTTATTCGCATTATTTTTGTCTTTTCCCTGTGTATTTTCAGACCCAATTGCTGTGACCTCTCATCGAGTGTTTTCAATTTGTCCTGCATCTGATTACGGCTATGGAACAGAAGAGCCAAGTCATCAGCAAAATCCAGATCATCCAACTGCTTAGTCAGAGTCCACTGGATTCCATTTCTGTTGTGTGTTGCCGATGATCTCATAACCCAATCTATTGCCAGCAAGAAAAGAAATGGAGACAAGAGGCATCCCTGTCGCACTCCTGTTCTTATCCCAAACGGTTCTGTAAGCTGTCCTTCGTGAAGAACTCTGCATGTCATGTCTTCATATGTTTTCTTTATTAAATTAATGATCTTCAGGGGAACTCCATAATGCCTCAACAATTTCCAAAGTGATTCTCTGTCTACACTGTCAAATGCCTTTTCGTAGTCCACAAATCCGATGTATAGTGGTGAATTCCATTCCAGACTTTGTTCAACTATTATTCTCAAAGTGGCTATCTGGTCTGTACATGATCTGTTTTGTCGAAAACCTGCTTGTTCATCTCTCAGTTTCTTGTCTATGGACTCGTTTAATCTCTCAAGGATAATCCTGTTTAATACTTTTCCTGGCACTGATAGTAACATTATTCCTCTATAATTTGTGCACTCTTGTAAATTTCCCTTCTTAGGCAACTTAACCAGATATCCTTCCTTCCATTCTGCTGGTATCTCTTCCTTTCCCCAGACTTTACCAAGTAATTTATATAACATCTCTGTAGCCGTGTCGATATCTGCTTTGATGGCCTCTGCTGGAATGCCATCAGGTCCAGACGCTTTTCCATCTCTTAGAAGCTTTATGACTTTCTTTATTTCTTCCTTCGTTGGTCTTTCACCGTTAATTTGTAGCTCTTCTTCTGCTGGCTGGATGTCCGGCGGGTTTTGTGGAGCTGGTCTATTGAGAAGGTCCCCAAAATATTCTGTCCACCTCTTCATTTACTCCTGTATATTGCTGAGCAGTTTCCCATTCTTGTCTTTTATGAGGCAACTTGTTTGCTTGTATTTCCCTGTTAGCTTCTTTGTGCTGCTATACAGTTCTCTCATATTTCCTTTGGCTGCAGCATCATCTGCCTCTCTTGCCAACTCCTCAATATACTTCCTCTTGTCTCTTTTGATACTTCTTTTTACTTCTTTGTTTGCTTCTGTGTACACTTCTTGAGCCTTGGCTTTGGAACTTCTGGTTTTGCTTGTGTTTAACTCTGCTTTCTTGTTTTTCCTGTCTTTTATCTTATTGATGGTTTCTGTTGTTATCCATGCTTTTTGTTGTCTTTCCCTTTTCCCCAGTATTTCTTCACATGTCTCCTTCCATACAGTTTTGACCTGCTGCCAATAGTCTTCTGTATTCTCTACCTCTTCCAGCTGTTGGAGCACTTGGAATTTGTTGGATACTGTGACCGCAAATTTGTCTCTTGTTTCTTGATTTCTTAGCTGTCCTACATTATACTGTTGTCTATAATTTTGCATTGTTGCGTATCTCTTGAGTTTCATTTTTACTTTGGCTATCAGAAGATGGTGATCTGATGCCACATCTGCTCCTCTATATACCTTTGCATCCTGCAATGATGATCTAAACTTCTTGTTTATGAGGCAACTTGATCAATCTGATTTTCTGTTCTATGGTCTGGTGATATCCATGTTGCCTTGTGTATTCTCTTATGTGGAAACATGCTTCCTCCTATAGCCAGTTGATTTGAAGCACAGAAGTTTGCGAATAGTTCTCCATTTTCATTCGTTACTCCTAGCCCATGTTTTCCCATGACTTCTTCAAATCCGGTGTTGACTGTACCTATCTTTGCATTCATGTCACCCATCAAAATTGTGATGTCTCTTCTTTTTACTTTATCCATAATTTCCTGTAGTTTAGTATAAAATGCTTCTTTCACAGACTCTTCTTTGTCATTAGTTGGTGCATAACATTGGATGACAAATTAATAGTGCTAACTGTAAAAAGGATCCCGTTACATGCCCATTGAGGCATATTCAGAATATGGTGTTAGGCTCAAATTTTCTTGACCATCGGCACACTAGGGGTGATGTGGTTAGCATCACACCGGCAGCCTTAACCTTCCCAGAGTTGCTCTGGTACCCAATTTTTTTAGTCTGGGTAGACCCCAGAGCCGTTTGCGGTCTAAAAAAATCCCACCTCAACTGGGGATCGAACCATGGACCACCGAGCTAGGAAGCCAGTGCACTAACCAATGTACAATGACAAAACTGCGATGGGGGTCATATTGCTAAAACAACACCATGATGTAAGTTATTTAGCGAGTCATTTTGCAAGGGGTACTACAATCTGAATTCTATATTTTGCATGTTAATAGAAGGACAATTTTTTTTTAAAAATTAGCAGGAAGAAAATAAAGGGTTCTGAAATCAGATGTAATTTTGAAAAATTATGAAAAGGATTTCGGATTATTTAAAGTCATTTGAACTTAAATAATTTCAGATTCAGGCTCTGGCACACCTATAGTTTGTTTTGCTACTGAATACTAGTGGCGAAATTGATAATTAAGTTTATTTTTTTTTTAGGAAAACCAAGTAAAAATGAATTTTAAAAAAAATTAAAATCCTTAGCTTAAAGTTTTGGTTGCCCTCTAAAAATTTCTTCTCGCCAATGGCAACTTGACAACAAGAAATTTGATGCCCTGATGTGATAATACCCGTGCTCCTTTATAAACTTTTTCAGCCATTACATTCAACAGTTTCTGCTACAGTGGTAGCCCCATGTTCCATAAGGAGCACAAAGTAAAATGATGATGATATATGGATATGATAAGCTCCTTAGTAAATTATGATTTTAACTGATATTATATGGTGATGTACTAAGTTTATCCCAATAAAGGTAGAAGTGATCAATGGGGTTTGTTTAAAAAATTAAAAAAGAAACTTACCAAATAGTTATCATCTTGAAAGGCATAGTGTAGATTTGTTATCCATCTCCTATCTCCATACACCAATACATCTCGTTCTTCTTTGAAGCAAGCCGTCTTAAAACAAAAAATAATTATAATAGCTTCAACCATGGTCTATAGATGCTGATGGATTGGGTGCAACAAATTTTAATACTTTCTGCTGTATAGAGATGTACATATAATATTTACTACTAATCTTCTAGTGTACAAATAAAAATCAGTTGTGTAACTAAGTTAACTGCCATAAATTATTCTTACATAAATGAAAATAAATTATTTTTTTAAAGGCAATCACAGGAGTGAAAAAGAAATGCCATTCAGATTCCAAGTCATTCAGAATTTCAAAAAGAGATTAAAACATGTTCTGCAAAAGTGAAGTTATGAAACAACCGAGCATTGAAATAAAAAAAATAAAGCATCCTGGGAGAACAAGGAGAACTCAAGAAATTCTACTGCAGAGGTAAAATGAACTAGAATTAAAGATATGAGATAAGTGTGTATGAGAATGAAGGTCTAATCCATTAATTCTAAAGGAGCTCAAAAAAGAAAGGTTGTATTGGGAGTTACTTGCTAGTTAACTTCCTGAAAGAAAGTGTGAGATCATGATGCATTACCAATACTTTCATTTAAAAAATTGTATAGGTGTAATATCTGTATGCCTTACCTCTGCTCTTTTTAACATTTCCCACTTGTTTAGTATTTTCATGGCATATACATTTTCTGTTGATTTTTCCTTCACAACAGCCACCTGAGAATAAATGTTCAAACTCTAAAGTTACAAAGATGGCACCAGGGAATTATGTAGGCTGGATGAGTAATTTATATGAGGTGTGAGAATTTTATCAAATAAAAATAATAATAATGTAACTCACCAAATTTCAGAAATGTTAGGCCTCAAGAAAGACAGAAAAAGATATACAACAAAGTCAGTAGAGACTGAGCCTCCAAGACTGAAATGCACCAGAAACTTCTCTAATTTCCCGTGACACTTAGCTAAACAAACAGTAGAAATGACAGAAGAATCAACAAAGCTACAAAAATATTCACAGCACAGATTAAGACTAAACAAAAATGTTACCAGTTACTACTATGCTGAAATGACTATTTAACATCTGACAGACACTGAAACACACCAAAAGGGCTTAAAAGTTGTAAAAAAGAACAGTTTATCAACAACAAAAGCCATTTAAAAAAAATTAAACTTAGAAGATGAATTATACCTAGACAAGGGCATCTAAATTTGACATATCAACAATAAATCAAAGAATAGTAATTATAATAATATTAGTAATAATAAAATAGAGAAACAAAATTGACTAAAGAAAAAGAGTTTGATATTTAAATTCACACTGATAAAAACTAAGCATAACTTCAGACCAAGCCAAAAGCACCATGCAAAGCAATCACAAATCTCATTATGACTGAACGATACTATCTGCTTGCAGTACTGTGTCTATACTGTGTAGCTTACTTACTTAATCGTTCCTCTTTTGCCGTGAGGTGTAGAGGTTTGGAAGAGAGAGCGCCAGCCTATCCTGTCGGCTGTCTTCCTCCTGGCCTGGTTCCATTCTAGTCCTCGGTCCTTCAAAGATTGTCTTATGTTGTACTCCCAGCGAACTCTGGGTCATCCTGGGGGTCTGGATCCCTGGCTCTTTGTTTCCCATGCTTGTCGTGGTAGCCGATCTTCTCCCATTCTGCAGACATGGCCAAATCATCTTAGTTGGGACTGTTCTACTTGGGTCTGCAGGGGGTGGGATTTTAGGCCTTGACGTATCGTCTCGTTGCAGACCATGTCTCTTCTTGTTACTTCAACCACCTTCCTCAGATACCTCATTTCTGAGGTTTGGATCTGGCTTTTGTGGGTTGTAGTCATTGCCCATGACTCGCATCCATATGTCAAGACTGGGACATAGGTGGAGCGGTGTACAGCCATCTTCGTTTTCTTACCAACCTCTCTCTTGCTGAGGAATCCTCGATTTATGGCCTGAAAAAGTCTCCCAGCTGCAGCTTTTCGAGTGGCCAACTCTTCTTTGATTCCTCCCTTTTGGTCTATAATAGCTCCGAGATATTTAAAGTGATCGACCTGCTCCAGGACCTGTTCTCCCAGCTTAATCTGATGTCTTCTTTCTTCTCGTGATATCACCATGGATTTTGTTTTGGAGCTGCTTATGCTCTCTTCTCCAGCTCTTCCTTCCATACCTGCAGGTTGGATTGGAGATGTGCCTCTGATTTAGCAATCAGGGCAACATCATCAGCAAATGCCAGCTCTGAAATACATACCTGTCTGTTACGCACAGATCATTTTTTCTAAAGTCATTGTATGATCATTTTTTTCTCAAGACATTGTATGATCATTTTTTGCTAAAGGCATTGTATAATTAGATTGACTGAAATGTACACTTTAATTTTTTTCGGTCAAAGCTACATAACTCTGGATAATCGAGATTATCATTTAATATGATGTTACCTCCTCTTGTGTCGAGACACGGTCGGTCCATATTTTTTGATCGAAGTGTGACCATTCTCCTTATTTGGTAGTATCGGTCAACTGTTGTTGGAATGTCTGAAACCAGTGTTGAGGTCTCTGTTCATGTCCATATAAGGCTCGATCTAGTATGAATCTTATCTGAAATGTTCCTAGATCGTCTTGTTTGTTTGACTATTCAAGTGTATAGGTTCTGCGCATGTCCGGACGCGAGGCGTCTGGGAAGTTTCTTTATCTTTGGAGTCGATGGAAAGTTGTGGAGCAGAGAAGACGCGTTTTCGGCGTCTCTGTGATTTTGTTAGGGAATTAGGAGCCTTATTGTGAGTTAGTTAGCTTACTAGGTCCTTCCCTTGAGTATTCAAAAAAACGCCTGGAGGCGTATGTTTTCTGTGGTGTGGATTTTCGAACGAAGGTAATGCCTCATTTACATCCAATCTGTAACTTAACGTTATGTTTGACAATGGTCGATCTCTGCTCACGTATGCTTTACAGAAAGGGAGGTGCTTTTATTAGAAGTCACGCCCCAGGTATCTTCATACCTGAGATCTATATGTACACGGGTCATACTCAGCCCGTAGAACAGTTCTATGTTCTATGAACGTCGCTGTGTGTCAGCGATTACGTCTACGTCAAGGTTAGACTTAGGAATGCCTGTAAAGGTCAGTTTGACCTGCACTCCTGGAATGCCATCCTCGTGCGACTTATGATTTGACTCATTTAGCACATCTGAACAGTAGGAGGATTTTTTGATGTACTTTTGTATTTGGAGCCAACAATATAACCCCTTGGCGCCATATCATCATTTTGAGAATATGCCAAATGCTTTGATGAACTATGTATGCTGATATTCGTGAATGTCATGACTTTGCTCTATTGTGAACTGGATGTAACGTACCTGTACTCGTGGCGTCAAAAATAAATGATGAAAAAACGTCAAGAGCAGTGTGCCCATTTATGACCTCACATGTCGTACCCTATGTGCTGTAACTCTATGAACTACATCACTATTATACACAGCAACAACAACAACACAAAACCAGATAAGACACCCTACATCTTGAACTATAATACCTGGTGTCGATAGGGGAGGTATTGTGACGGGGCTAAAGATTTTTCCAACGAAATTGGACTTATACCTACAACGTCCATGGTGGACAGTGCTGCCATTATCATTTATGAAAGTATCACGATAGCGGCTTTATCACCAAAGAGGAGCGAGCCCCAATACACCCTTATCACTGTCTCATCTTCCAGTACCCCACTGAATACTTTCTTGTTATCTCCTTACATGCCTTGATAACATCATCCATGCTGTGTAGCTATATCTTTTAGTTATGATGCTGGAGGAAGGATCAAGACACTGAAAGCTAATGCTCACACTGAGCAGGAAATTGTGGCCTAGCATGTCTGAATAAAACTATAAACACCACAAATGCTGTGACAATGAAGGATGAAGGCTGAAGACCAGCACATATGCAGAGCAATGATAATTTTACCAACAATACACTATTTGGAGTAAGAAAACACTATAAGGAACAGCATTAGACACTTATCTACATCAAGCACTAATTGGAATTTTTGTACACAATACATGACCCAATATACACTGAAGGACAGTGATCTATGGTCGACAGAGGTAAGCCTCCACATAAAAAAGGCAAATATCTAATGTAAAAAAAATCTTTAATAATTTACCTTAAATGCTGTCCATGTTCAATGGACACCTGAATCAAACAGTAAAATATATGCATTGTTTATTACAAAATAGTTGTTACCAGCAACTTAACTTCACTGCTCTATAAATAAGTTTACTCTTCAACTTACTTCCCCAAAAGCTCCACGGCCAATTATCTTCAGTGTTTCAAAATCATCTCTCTGTAATCTATGCTGCCTGGCAAATGTAGATACACCACGAGCTGAAACAACAAGACAAATTTCATAATTAATGCTGTCAAATGGCTGAACATTAGCTGATCATGAAAACTTCAACACAGTGAAAAATTCAACTAGGTCTAAGGACAACCATCTTTAGATCTCTAACCCTGTGCAAGCAAAAGTTTAAAGGCAAGAAATAAAACATACCTATGTCTGTCTGAACAGGAAAAGCCAAATTTATTGCTTTGGATACAAACTTTGGGACTGAAGGCCTGCTGGAATTACTATGTACTCCTTACCTTTCTTCATGTGTGTGGACGGACTGAAACTGGTCAAAACAAATTGATGGACTGCCTAATAACAGGACTACATAAGTCAATACTAAAAACAAAATGTAATCTTTTAAAAATAAGGCCAAAACATAATTTATTTTGAGGTCAAGACATGATTTATTGTAAGGCCGAGATGTGGTTTTTGTAAGGCTGAGAAGTGACTACAGAAAGGCAGATATGTGACTATTCAATGTAAGATATCTAGGACTTGATTGTTTGTTTAATGTATTCATGGAACTGTAAGCTTGTGCTGTTGTGTTCATTAGTCTTGTGTTTTACATTATCCTATGTGAGGTCCATCTCCCCTCC
The DNA here is from genome assembly GCA_024509875.1 of Oreohelix idahoensis. Classification (NCBI taxonomy): domain Eukaryota; kingdom Metazoa; phylum Mollusca; class Gastropoda; order Stylommatophora; family Oreohelicidae; genus Oreohelix; species Oreohelix idahoensis. Next base: position 322,906 of record JAMPIV010020293.1, read on the forward strand.
TCTCTTTCACTTCTTAACATATATGTGTCTGTGTGTATATATATATATATGTTTACATATTTGGAATCTTTATTCATTTTCCTACGAATCCATGCTGGTCATTAATTTGTACATTTGATTGTTATGAAATTCATTGCATTCTGTGCAGGCAAGGGAGAAAACCAAAAATGCAACCAATAAAAAAATTCATTCACACTATCCTCAGTATCTGGTATGTCCACCGTGTGCTTGCAAACAAGCTTGGCAGTGGCTCCGCATGGAACGCACAAGTCTCTGAAGGAAATTACGGGGAATCAAGTCCCATTCACGTGTAAGAGCAGCTTCGAGCTGTTGCAGATTAGCTGGAGAACCTTGCCTGTAGACTCTGCGTCCAAGCTCGTCCCACAGATGTTCTATAGGGGACATGTCTGGTGATAGGGCAGGCCAATCAATCGTCACAATGTTCTGCTGCTGTAGATATTGCTGCGTAATGCATGCGTGTGCGCACGTGCGTTATCCTGCTGGAGAAGCTGCAAGCCTGGATAATTTGTGAACGCAGGAGCAACCAATGCATCCAGAACCTCATCTCGATATGTCACAGCATTAACATTTCCACGGAAGATGTAAAGAGGCAAGCGATGGTGAAAACTGAATCCTCCCCAAATGTGAATACTGCCACCTCCAAATCGGTTGTGCTGACGAACACAGCAATCTGCAAAGCGCTCTCCACACCATCGCCAAATCCGCATACGTCCATCAGCAAAGGATATGTTGAATCTGCTCTCGTCTGTGAATAGGACAGCATTCCACAGCAGTCTAGTCCATCTGACATGTTGCTCTGCCCATTGCAGGCGCTGCTGACGATGTCTGTGAGTCAAGTTTGGCCCAACATAAGGTCGTCTTGCAGTAAGGCCTGTATCTCTGAGTCGTCGCATGACTGTCATTCGAGAGACTTGCCCATGTCTACCCACTATTGCTCTTGCTGTCTGACTTGCCGGGAGAGAACGATTCCTTAGGTGACTCAGCACAATATGACGATCTTGCGCCGGGGTAGTAACTCGTGGTTGGCCACTCCGAAGTCTATCCCGGACACTGCCAGTGGTTCCGTAACGTTCATTGAGACGTACAATAGCGCTGTGGTGGCAATTCATCCTTCTGGCAATGGCCCGCGAGCTCATTCCGGTCTCCAACATACCAATGGCTCGTTGGCGGTCGTTTTCAGATAGTTGTGGCATTTCAAGCACATGTACTGGGTTTTTTTTCTCAACGGTCTTTTTATACTGAGTATACTGCCACAACGCGTACACATTTTCAGGGTCATAGCTGTTGGGAATCGTGTTGCACGAGTAACTTTCATTGTTTTCATGTAGTCTGTACACAAAACTGTGGGTTGAATCATGCACTTTCCATTCCATTCTCTCTACCTCATGACAAACACGGGGAAAATCCATTCTCACACTTTTTTTTCCAGCTTCTCGGCATCAGTATATATAAGTGGTGCGTGTGTGTGTGGTGTGTATATATATCTCCACTCATGGAAATCAGCTTCAACCAAAGTTGTTAGTCTGGCTAGTGCCTTTAGAGTTAAATTCGGTGGCCTGCAATAAAGTCATTATTTCCCTAACATCAAGTGGTGGACAGGAAAGAGCTTATCAGTGCACCATCAAGACAAGAGACAGAAGACGTTGGAGATCCTTCGCAGCCAACCTTCGGTGTGGACATGGCAGCTGATGATGATGATATGCCTGGTGGAAGCACAATCATATCCTTAAGTCTTTCCGGGAAGCATCCAGGGTTTTATGGTTATTAAACTGCAGGTAAATGTAGATGAGTGAAGAGAAGCTCATAAAACCAGAAGTATGGGACCTAAGACAAGTCAACAGTGAGGAATGCATTCAGCGACCCATAGCTGACTGCTTGCATCAGGGTCAGCGAACCAGAGCTGACCAAGACCCTACTCCACCTCCAAATGGTGGTCCTGGAAACAGGCTGCATCACTGCAGTCTGGCTGAGAGAGTAGGGATCGAAGTGGGAAGGCAAACCCGGTCCTAAAAAATGCCAGTGCTGAAGTCGGATGTGTCGGGCTGAAAGGGGTAGATATCACAGCTTTGCTGTAAACTACGACACAACGCAACCAACATCCTTTTCAGGACGAATGCAAAAGAAAAAAGAAAAGAAATCAGAAGTATGTCTGTTTAAACAGATGCATCTTTATCAACTGCAGTTATTATGTGCTAAAAGATGATTGAGACAATTTAAAAGTGCTGTAATTTACTTACTGCTCTCAACAAACTCGCTGATGTTTTTCTCCCTTCGTAGTCCTGCACAGTTGCACTCATCATACAAGGCAAGAAAAGCATCAAGAAGACTCTCCACGCTCAAAGCCAGCCCATTGCTTTTTGCCACCCCTTTCAAGTAAACTTCTTCAAGGCGCTTTAGCCTCGTTTCTACTGACATCTCTATTTTTGATTTGAGTTTGTGTTCCTACCAAACCACAATACTGGAACTTGACATGCTAAAGCTTTTGTCTCTGGAACAGAAAAAAAAACCAGATGATGCAGCAATTAGCAAAAACATGCAGATTTTTAGTAATCAATATATACCAGTGGAAGTTTTGACCACAGTATATGGGCACATCCCAAAAGAAAAGAAAAGGGCAATACGTTTATAAATACTCTTAAAAAAGCTACCTTTTCTCAATTTTACCAGGGAGAACGTTAAAGCTGGTGGTTCTAAGCTTTGAGCTAAAACACTGATCCTTTATCTTATAAGCCCATGGGCTTGGTTGTTCCTACAGTGTACAGCATATACCTTAGGCTAAGGAAAATTGTTAATCATGAGGAATGTCATCTTACACCGAATTATGGTGCATAGCCTGCAGCACTGTGAAGGTTAACTGTGAATATTTTTTTTTTTTTTTAACTGTGCTTTTCTGGCTTTGCAAGATTTGTTATACTACACACTCTGTATCATTAATTAAATTCTATTAGTTAAATCTGTATCAATATGAACGTGTGCTGTACTGGTGATGAGGAAATTTATTTTTTCTAGTTTTTTTTTTAACACACAAACACAAAATTTTAGACATGTCAGAATTTAGTTTAGAACTGGTAGGGACAAAGAAAGAGAAAGCCATACTTTATAAGACAGCTGTACTCTAAAGATACACATCTAAGAAAATGATCTGATCTGTGGAAGTGATAAATGGCTGCCCTAATTTTCTGCTTCCTCCTCTGAATGCAAGTGAACATTTAGGGACAACCATTTTAATAAGAGATAAAGCACTTTTCAGAGACAAGAAAAAAAGCACTGCAATTCTCTATCAAATGAATATCACAGGAAATCTTATGCTGCTTGAAAAGTCATATATATATTCTTCTTCTTCTTCTTCGTACACTCTCAGACGTCCATTTGAATGTTCTCAAAGAAAGCAGTAGTCAGTTTGAGGCTATTTGAATCCCCGTAAAGCTTTTCCACGAAAGGAGCTGGCGTCGGCCATATGACTTTGAAGCAGATGTTCAGCAGTCATTTTATCAGTGCCACAGTTACACTGATCGGTAGTTCCTATCTTTAGCTTGTTGAATAGATGGTATCTCAATCTGTTGTGGCCAGTGCGGAGTCTGAAGATTACCACTTGTTCTCTTCTGTGGAGCTGGTAGTAAGCATCATTCTGTGTGTGCCCTGGATGTTCTACATTCCATTTGTTTCTGTAACTGATTCTGATAAAACTCTTTGCGTCCTCAAAAGTTATGCTTGCATCAGGCTGAGGTAGATGTGAACCTTCTTTTGCCATTCTGTCAGCCTCTTCATTGCCGGCGATGTTACAATGAGATGGGATCCATTGGATCACAACACTTTTGAATCGTTGACAAAGTTTGTGGAGCACTACTCTGAGATCATCCAGGTCTGTATTATTTTGGCTTTTCAATGTTGCAATTACTGACTGTGCATCAGTAAAGAAAGCAACTTGTCTCTCTGCCCTTTCTTCTGTCAATATAACCTCTGCTGCAGTTTTCAAGGCCTCTGCCTCTGCTCTGAAGTTGCTGGAGAATCGTCCTGTCGCCACTGACAGCCTTTTTTCTGCACCAGTGCTTAAGGTCAGAAAGACACCCCTACCTCCATTTTCTGTTGCATTTGTTGCTGATCCATCTGTGTATGCATGGGTCCAGGTGTTGCGTGGATAATGTTTCTCTATGTATTTTGTCGCTATGGATTTTCTATCTGTTGCAGTTTGGCTCTTTTTTCTTTCAATTCCAGGAATGTTTTCTATCATTTTAGGGAAACGATTTTGTTTCCAAACTGGAAGCTTGTGTGCAGTGTAGATGGGTTTAACAGATGGATACTGCTCTCATTTGTGGTTTGGTTGATTCTACAAAATTACTTCGTTTGAGTCTTTGCCTTTTAAGAGCATTTATTCTATGGCACATTGGGTGGTCTGCTAGTCTTTTGAATTTTTCGGCCTGTTGCTGAGCCCTGCAGTCTCTTCTATCTGTCATTGGCTGGAGGCAAGTAATCTTTTCGAGTTCTTTTATAGGTGTTGACTTCATGCCTCCCGTTATAATTCTCATTGCTTGATTTTGGAGTCTGCTAATTTTATCGAAGTTTGTCTTAACTACTGTTGCCCATGCTGCCATGCCATATTCAAGAAATGGCCTCACTCGCCCTGTGTACAACGTCTTAAGCACTTTCTCATCTGCACCCCAAGTTGTTCCAGCAAGTTTTTTCATAATTGCCATTCTTTGTCTTGCTCTCATTCGATTTCTGTCAACCTGTTTTTTCCAAGTCAGACGGCGATCAAAAATAATGCCTAGGTAGTTCGGATTTTCATTTAATTGAAGATTTACTCCGTTTAGTACTAGTTTGAAGCTCTGAGGTCTAGTTGAGAGGGAAAATACAGTGTACGTTGTTTTCTCTTCATTAATCTTCATGAGCCATGTTTTGGCCTACTCTTCCAGTGATGTTAGTGCTTGCTGCATCAGAATGTTTGCAGTAGTGATATGTTCTTCAGAGATCCACAACGCTAAGTCATCTGCAAAGGAAGCATTGTGTGCTATTTGTTGAATATTGTCAGTTATGTCATTTATGTATGCAAGGAACAGTGTAGGTGACAGGTCTCCCCCTTGTGGGACACCCTGCTCTAATATAAACTTTTTACTAGTCTGTCCTTGCAGCTGTACTCTGGCGGTTTTATTTTCTAGGTAGTGACCAATCCATTTGTACATTCGCCCACATACACCACTTCTCTGCAGTTTGACTTTCAATCCCTCTTTCCATACTGTATCGAAAGCTTTTTCTAAATCTACCCAAACCACTAGCATGTGTTTTTTTTCGTGGAAGGCATCTTCGATTTCCTGAGCTATATATGTGATTTGATCCTCAGTGGATCTGTGTTGTCTGAATCCTGCTTGTTGATGGTTTAATAGGTGTTTGCTTTCCAGGTGCCACATCAGTCTGGTATTTATCATGCGCTCCATCAGTTTTCCTACACAGCTTAGTAGGCTGATCGGTCTGTAACCATTTGGTTCTTTCGGGTCCTTGTCTTTCTTTGGTATAGGTATCAGTATAGCTTCTTTCCATGCGCGGGACAATTCCTCTTTTCCAACTGTAGTTAAATACTGCCAGAAGCTTCTTTTTTGCCCTTGTGCCGAGACCTATTAACATTTCATTGGTTATTCCATCTTTTCCAGGTGACTTCTTTTTCTTTAGTGACTTTATTGCCTCTTCCATTTCTGCCATTGTCAAATTTGTCATCATATGCTCTTCAGGTGCAATCTGTGTGTTGTCATGAATCAACTGTTCATCTGTGATGATTTTCTTTCTGTCAGCGGGGACATCAATGTGATTTGCGCTAGCAAAGTATTCTATAAATGCATTTGCAGCTTTTTTTCCTATCAGCATATTGTCGCCGTGTTTCATATATATGTATGCATGGAGGCATATCTGGAGTCATCCTTATATGACCACCAGCTATGCACAATACTACAATATACATACGTGGAAGTGAACCTATGTCTGTGAGGCTAATTACATCCTCACTGACTCTTGAAATCATCCACGCACTTCCAGGGATTCCCTCTGTGGTGAAACTTGTTGAGAACCTAGCAATGCACATTAAGCTTGGAGAAGTCACTTGAGCCCCAGGCATAATTCTTTGACTTGGTTGACTGCTTGCAGAAAGATCTAACTGTGGACCCAGTGATAGGCAAGGGAAGCTGAGAAGTGGCTCTGTGTAGGACGTGACAATTCCTTGGGAGAAACCAGAGTACAGTACTTTAGCTCTGCATAGTTGGAGAGCCCCCTTGGATGGCGGGGAATGCACAGTATGCCACACACTTCTTACTCCTAGCTTGGGACCAGATGTAACGATCATTTAAAAGCAAGCCAAGCTAGAGAAACTGGAGCTCATGACTTCAACTGAACATGTTTGTCAGAAAAGCCTAGATCTACAGTGTAGATAATACCAGCTTGGAATTGGCTGCTGAAGAGCAAGAAGCTCATATATATTCATTATATATATATAAACTCCTGGATGGTGAGCAAGGTCAAGCATCAGAAATGATTACCACTGGCACAGATGAGGAAACCAATGGTGATGAAGATGACATAAAGATGGAAGAACTGAAGGCAGCACTGGAGAAAATCAAGATGGGCAAAGCAGCAGGACATGATGGCATAACACCAGAAATGGTTAAGTATATGGAAGCAGCAGGCGACCTATTACTTCTAAGGGTCCTACAGGCAGCTTGGTGCAAAAAGACCATACCAAAGGATTGGGAGATTGCCATAATAACATCAATTTTCAAAAAGGGTGACAACCGACAATGTGGAAACCATAGAGGCACATCCCTTCTCATTGTCCCTGATGGCATAACACCAGAAATGGTTAAGTATATGGGAGCAGCAGGCGACCTATTACTTCTAAGGGTCCTACAGGCAGCTTGGTGCAAAAAGACCATACCAAAGGATTGGGAGATTGCCATAATAACATCGATTTTCAAAAAGGGTGACAACCGACAATGTGGAAACCATAGAGGCACATCCCTTCTCATTGTCCCTGGTAAAATCTACTCTAGAATCCTGGAGCAGAGACTCAGATGCCTAGCTGAGCCACATATTGATGAGATCCAGTGTGGCTTCCAAGCAAATCGAAGTACTCAAGACCTAGTCTTCACACTCAGACAGTTGAGCGAAAAGGCTCTTGAGTATAAGAGTGCGATCCATCTTTGCTTCTTAAATCTGGAAAATGCATTTGACAAGGTCCTCTGGGACTGTTTGGATAGGAAGAACATCCCATCACCTCTGATTCATGCTTTACAGAGTTTCTAAAAGTCTTGCAGAAATTATGTGAGGATGGCAAACCATAAGTCAGAATTCGGAACCACCACTGGTGTAAGACAAGGTAATATCCTGTCACCTTATCTTTTCATACTCCTCATGGACGTTGTCATCAAGGCATGTAAGGAGAGGACAGGAAAGTATTCAGTGGGGTACTGGAAGATGAGACAGGTCTGTATTTCAGAGCTGGCATTTGCTAATGATGTTGCCCTGATTGCTAAATCAGAGGCACATCTTCAATCCAACCTGCAAGTCTGGAAGGAAGAGCTGGAGAAGAGAGGAATGATCATAAGCAGCTTGGAAACAAAAACCATGCTGATATCACGAGAGGAAAGAAGACATCAGATTAAGCTGAGAGAACAGGTCCTGGAGCAGGTTGACCACTTTAAATACCTTGGAGCTGTCATAGACCGGAAGGGAGGCATCAAAGAAGAGTTGGCTACCCGAAGAGCAGCAGCTGGGAGACTTTTTCAAGCCATATATCAAGGATTCCTCAGCTAAAGAGAAGTTGGTAAGAAGACGAAGATGTCTGTATACCGCTCCACCTATGTCCCAGTCTTGATGTATGGATGTGAGTCATGGGCAATGACTACAACCCACAAAAGCCAGATCAAAACCTTAGAAATGAGGTATCTGAGGAAGGTGGTTGAAGTAACTTCTTTTTTCTTCTTTCGTTCGCTTGAAATATATTGTCTATATCTGCAATGTTGTTTCTTGTATAAACTTCACTGTCTTTTGTAGTTCATACAGGGGTCCATATAGTTTTGCTTCCAGTGTTGTTTCTCTGGGCCAGTGGGTTTGCCTCAATATATCATATTCGGGGGCAATCTTGCAGTACGTGCTCCGCTGTCTGGGGTGCCTGTCCACATGTACACATGGCTGAATTGCCAATCTTGAATTTTGTATACATGTGGCTGCGGAGGCGGTTGTGTCCTGTTCTGAGGCGCAGAATGACTATTTGTTCTGATCTGTTCATAGCTTGGTAGTCATCCTGCGTTGATGTTGGTGGCTTTCTGATAGATTTGATCATCTTTTTCTTCTGATGGTACGTTACTGGTACATCCGGTTGTTCGTCTGCAGCACCTTCTTTAGCCAGTCCGTCTGCTCTCTCGTTTCCTGGTATTCCACAATGAGACGGTATCCACTGCATGGCGACTCTGCGCTGGTTGCACAGTTCAGAAAGTAGGGCCTGTATAACTGGCAATTTTCTGGACTGAAGTGCTTGGAGTGCTGATCTTGCATCTGTCAGGAATACTACAGGCTGTGGACCGAGATTGGTGTTCAGTAGTTTCTCAGTTGCCACCTTGATTGCCTGGACTTCTTCATCATAGTTGTTACAGAATTTCCCCGTTGGTACTCTGACCGTATCCCTAGTGTTGTTTGGGTATTCTATGTACACTCCTGCTCCTCCATTCTTTACTGCATTCTGTGCTGACCCATCCGTGTATACTCGGACCCAGAGGTCCTGTGGGTATTTATCATCCAGGAAACTGAGAGTGACTGTCCTACGTTGCACGCTGTTCTGTTCATCCCTGTCGAATATTCCTTTCACTTTTGTGTGGATGTGTACTGGTAGTCCATGCTCCTCTCTCCAAGGGGTTTGTTCTGGCACAGACTTTAGAGGGCTGTTAACTTCAGGCAGGTCTGAGGTTTGTCTACGAAATCGTTTGGCCTGGTGGATAAAGCTGCTTCTTTTCAGTCGCCCCATTGCTAGGTTTTGGAATCTGTCCTTCATTGGATGGCTCGGCATACAGAGGAACTTTTCTGCCTGTGTTAGCACTTTCGTGTCTCTGCGTTCTCTCAGTGCTTGTATCCTCCCCATTTTCTCCATCTCCACTATAGGCGTTGATTTCATTGCCCCCGTGATGACCCTAAGCGCCTGGTTTTGCACCTTATCTAGCTCTTGTAATGTGGTGTTTGATGCTGGACACCACGCAGCTGACCCATATTCCAGGTGTGGTCGTATGCCCTGCTGGTAAACTTTACTAAGTATTTTCCCGCTGGCTCCCCATGTGGTTCCACTTAGTTTTCTCAGGATGGCTAGCTTCCTCCTGGCCTTTGTTGCTGCCTTGTTGATGTGCTGCTTCCATGTCAGCCTATCATCGAATGTAACTCCGAGATAGGTGGGTTGTTTATCTTCTCTCAGGAGCTCTTTGTTTATCTTGATGACACCAGCTTTTTGTTTGGGAGAGAGGGTGAAGAGCGTAGTGCTGCACTTGTCTGTGTTGATGCTGACACACCATCTATTTGCCCATGAGGTTAAGGCATCTATAGCTCTTTGTAGCAGTTTGGTGGCCACTGTTGCATGCTCATCTGTGCACCATATTACCAGGTCATCAGCGTACATTGCCACTTTCATTCCATGTGGTAGTTCAGCAACCAGGTCATTGATGTAGACTAGGAAAAGTGTGGGGGACAGAACCCCTCCCTGAGGGACGCCATGACGCAGTAGAATTTTCTTACTCTTGAGGCCATCTAGTTGTACTCGGGCTCTTCTGTTATGCAAGTATGCTTTCACCCATTTGTACATCTTACCATTCACTCTACAATTTCTCAGTTTCTTCAGAAGCCCTTCTTTCCAAACCTTGTCAAATGCTTTTCTTAGATCTATCCATGCTGCTAGTACCAGTTTCTTATCTTGGAACGCATCCTCAATCTCTTGGGAAAGGTAAGTTGCCTGATCTTCGGTGGAATAACACTGCCTAAAGCCCGCCTGCTGTGGTACAAGAAGGTTTTCACTTTCAAGGTACCACTGTAGCCTGAGGTTGATGATACGTTCCATTGTTTTGCAGAGGCAGCTTGTAAGGCTGATTGGTCTGTAGCTGGAGGCAGTGGAACTGTCTTTTCCTGGTTTTAGGAGTGGTATCATGATTGCTTCCCTCCAGGTCTGTGGAACTCTGCCTGAGTTCCAACAGATATTGAAGATCTGCAGCAGCTTTGTTTTTGCTGCGGTTCCCAAGTTCTTAATCATTTCATTGGACACTCCATCAACTCCTGGCGACTTTCTCATTTTCAATTTGGATATTGCAAGCTCCAGTTCTCTGAATGTGATTGGTGCCTCCATAACTTCAGGTATGGTTCCATCTCGTCCTGCGTGTTGTTTCTCACGAGTCTCCTGTTGCTTCTCTGGGCTAACTTCGATGTTGTTGTCTTTAGCAAAGGAGTCTGCAAAGTGATCAGCTGCCTGTTTTCCCATGAGGATGTTTCCATCTTTGTACAGAGCAATCCTTGAGTTTCTCTCTGTACCTTCATCGTTAAGTTGCTTTACCAGCTTCCACAGTTTCCTCGTATCTCTTTCAAAGTTCAAGGACTCTGTTTTTCTCCTTCCAGCTTCTTCGCCTGGCCTGCAACTTGGCCCTTTGAAATTTGGCCTTAGCTTGCTGGTAGTTATTGTGGTGTTCTTGGCATGGACTGGTCTCTGCCTGCTTTCGAGATGTTTCCACGTCGTTGTGCAGCTGCTCTAGTTCACTATTCCAATATGGTTTGTAGTGCTTACGAGCCCCTCTAGGTATTGTTTCACGAGCAGCCTGTAATATGCATCTGCTGAATTCATCAACTAGCTTATTGATGTCTTTGTCTACAGTCAGATCTCTAGCCAGTATACTAGTACGGTGCTGGTACATTGTCCAGTCTGCCTTCTTGTAGTTCCACCTAGAGAGAGTGCTGCTCTCCTTGACAAGTTCATTTTCCACAATTAGGAAGACTGGCCGGTGGTCGCTGCCTCCAAGTTGTTTCCCTACAACGCGTGTGGTGTTCCACTCCAAGCTGGGTGAGTGGAATGCCAGGTCTGGTGTAGAGGTGGTGTGCCATGATCTCGAGTAGAAGGTTGGTGGGTCGATTGGCTGGTTAATCAGGATAAGCCCATTGTCATCCTGCCAGTTTTCAAGCTCCTCACCTCTCCTGTCCATGTGATCATAGCCCCAGCTCTGTGAGTGGCTGTTGAAGTCTCCGCATACAATCAGTCTTTCTTTTGCTGGGATTGTATCTAGTGCCAGTGGGCGGTCGCTCGGACAGTAGTAGTTGAGCAGGTGGAATTCTGAACTTTCTGTCCTGAGATGAAGCATCTGGTATTCCGCCCCCTCCATATATGTTTCAAGCTGACATGCACTGATGTTATTCCTCATGAGTGTCAGTATTCCACCTTTTCACCTGTCTATTCGGTCAGATCGGTAGCACTGGTAGCCTCTGATTTTGAAGGCTATGTCTTTGTTGAGGTGGGTTTCTTGCAAGCAACATACATTTACTTGCTCTTCATTCAAGATATTTTCGAGCTCTAATTTTTTGCTGTAGCCGTCTTTTTTACTATTGACGCCTTCAGCATTCCAGTGCATTATTTTAAATGGTCTTTTCTTTGCTTGGCCAGTAGCTCTATTCTCATGCCTCCTGGCTCCCCGGGGCAATTGAGAAGGACCCCCAGTAGTAGGGGTTGGGCCCTTCCGAGGCAGAGGGCCCGGCACTGCGCCTGCCTGGGTGTCCGTCACAGGGCGAGTGCCATAACGTTTTGCAGATATAGGCATACTTCCCATAGCGCTAATGCGTGGCATCCTGATTGCTGTGGTGCGCCTCTTGGCTGGTTGCCTCCGTCTTCAGCACCTTGACTTGCTAGGGCAGACTGTGGTCTTGCTCGAGTCTAGGAGGGCCTGGCCAGTCTTGGTTTTTCAGCCGCTGATGGCTGTACTTGAGCCCCATCTCCACGTCAAGGAGCTGGCCTTGATGGGGGTTGAAGTAACAAGAGACATGGTCCGCAACCAGACGATACGTCAAGCCTAAAAACCCAACTCCTGCAGACCCAAGTAGAACAGTCCTAACTGAGATGGTTTGGCCATGTCTGCAGAATGGGAGAAGATCTGCTACCACGGCAAGCATGGGAAACTAAGAGACAGGGATCCAGACCTCCAGGATGACTCAAAGTCTGCTGGGAGTACATTACACAATCTTTGAAGGACCAAGGACTAGAATGGAACCAAGCCAGGAGGAAGACTGCCAATAGAATAGTATGGCACTCTCTCTTACAAACCTCTACACCTCATGGTAGAAGAGGAATGACTAAGTAGTTAGTAAGTAAGTAGTGTGTGTGTGTGTGTATATATATATATATATATATATATATATAATATTTTTTCCAACCCAGACGTTAAGCACTGAGAGAATATATAAGTAAACATTACACTCAAAATCACAAAAATAAAAACATTTAAATGTGATTTAACGTGTGTGCTACACTTTGTGGTATCTGCCACTGCCTCTGAGAGGCTCCAGTGAGTAAGAATGTTCTCTTAACGTGTATACAGTATGCCAGTGGCTCATAGTTGGGCCTAAAAAATATGGCATGCCATTTGAAGTGGTAAAAAAGGTAAAGGATCCCGTTACACGCCCATTGAGGCATATTGGGAATATGGTGTTAGGCCCATATTTTCTTGACCATCAGCACAATAGGGGTGATGTGGTCAGCACATGTGGTAAAGTCTCTACATTTCGTCCCCATGATGTGCAAGCGCAAAATAAGCTGACGTAAGCACTACAGCGTAATACAAATGCTCAAACATTGCGTACAACTAGGTCACGATTAGTGTGAATAATGAATCCCTTGAATGGTAATATGTTCCAGCCCAATGGAAATGTGCAATGAAAATTGTTAAACATACGTTTTTTTAAATCTATTTATTAAGGTAATATAACAGCGAAGGATAACAAAATAGTATTTCTGATTCAAGTATATTGCAGAGTAGTTATAGAAAACATAATTTAATAAATTAAAAAATTATGGAAACTGATGTCATTACTGTCTTTTTAAATATTTTAGCAGCGTAGACTGAACTGTCTTCTCTTTCTTTAAATCTTTATACATAAGCTGGTGTTCTGTCTGCATGTTTTATATTATTCCATACCGTAGATTCAGGCATTTCGACTTCTCGTCCTATTTTACAGTAGCTATGACTATGTGCATACCGTTCAATTACGCTGATTTTTTGTTGTAATAACAAGCCTCTTTGGTTTTTTTGTGTGCTGTCAGTGTTTCCATCTGAAGTATTCTTCCTTTTGTCCATTTTGTTAAGTGCACTTAAAAAAAAAATAACATAACTGTATATGGTAATACAGTACAGCAGCACATCCACACACGACGATAGGCAAGTGCAGACTGACGTGTAAAAAGCAATGTTTATAAACTCGACTCGCTTGCCAAAAAAAAAAACTCGCACCAATCACGACCTAACTGTATTTAGTTGTGTCTCGGAACCGCTTCCAGCCATGTGTGTGAATATTTCTGAGCTTATTTTGTGATTTAGAATTTATTTTCATTGTGAAAATGTCGAAAAGAGCTGCAGATACTCCTGTGGACAACAGTGGGAATAAGAAAAGGAAGCATTTGTCGTTATGGATAGCGCAGAAAGTAGAGTTACTGCAGAAGCTTGATCGTGGTGTCTCTGTGCGTCGTCTTAAGGAAGAATATGGAGTACGACCTACCACAGTATATGACATAAAGAAACAGAAAGACAAGCTGCTAAACCTGAAGTTTTACACGGACAGTGATGACCAAAAACTAATGTCAGATCGGATAACTTTGCATAGAGGAAGAAATGAAGATCTTGATCGTGTGCTGAGAGAATGGATTCAACAACGGTGAAGTGAACGCATGCCGCTGACTGGTTTTTGGTCATGAAAAAAGCTAAAATATACCATGAAGAACTGAACATTGAAGGTGAGTGTGAATATTCGGTAGGGTGACTGCTGAAAACGATATGATGAACATGTGTGATCTGTTAATTAAAGGTCTTTAACGACATGTATTTATGAGTTACCAAGAAGTTATGGCAGTTTATGGAATTAAAGAGAGACTGCTTAGACAGAAACCACTGTTAATGAGAGAGATGACACTGGACAAAGTCTACAGTAAGGCCATCTGTCATAATGCCTATTCATCAGTTGAAAATCCTGTTCCTGGTCCATCAACAGATGTCTGACAGCTGATGACATCGATTAGAGCACTGAATGTACATGTGCAGGTATTTAACAAAGTTCATGTTTGAAGTTTTTTTAAATATTTTTCTGAAAAATAAATTGTACTATATAATTTAAGTTGGGCAATTTTTGAGCTACTGCAGGCAATATTTTCGGCGACTTTGGGCTAATAAAATATTTTGAAAACAAAAAAAATTTTAAAAACCGAGACGCGGCCATCTTCGAGCATTTCGGATTCTGGGTTACAAACCTGTATAACGTGAAAATGAACATAATCTAAAATGAAATTGTTTTTAGGAGTTCCACTTTTGTGTGATGTTTTAATTATTATCTAATTCTTTTTAATTGTTTAACTTTTCTGTATTCATTATTGTGTATGGTATATGCATTTTAAAAGCCATTTGAACTATTTAATTATGTTTATGTAATAGAGCTTTCATTTCTGCACATAAAACTTTATCTTATAATTACAAATAGATTAATTATGGCAAAATCAATTAACAGCTGTGTGTCTCAAAAGTTACTTCCTAAAATAAGCTAGTAAAAACTTGGTTATTACTTACTTACTTACTTAGTCGTTCCCCTTCTACAGTGAGGTGTAGAGGTTTGGAAGAGAGAGCACCAGACTATCCTATCGGCTGTCTTCCTCCAGGCCAGGTTCCATTATAGTCCTCGGTCCTTCAAAGATTGTCTGATGTTGACCTCCCAGCGGACTCTGGGTAATCCTGGGGGTCTGGATCCCTGGCTCTTTGTTTCCCATGCTTGTCGTGGTAGCCGATCTTCTTCCATTCTGCAGACATGACCAAACCATCTTATTTGGGACTGTTCTACTTAGGTCTGCAAGGGGTGGGATTTTAGGCCTTGATGCATCGTCTGGTTGCGGACCATGTCTCTTCTTGTTACTTCAACCACCTTCCTCAGATACCTCATTTCTGAGGTTTGGATCTGGCTTTTGTGGTTTGTAGTCATTGCCCATGACTCGCATCCATACATCAAGACTGGGACATAGGTGGGGCAGTATACAGCCATCTTCGTTTACTTACCAACCTCTCTCTTGCTGAGGAATCCTCGATTTATGGCCTGAAAAAGTCTCCCAGCTGCTGCTTTTCGAGTGGCCAACTCTTCTTTGATGCCTCCCATTTAGTCTATAATAGCTCCAAGGTATGTAAAGTGGTCGACCTGCTCCAGGACCTGTTCTCCCAGCTTAATCTGATTTCTTTCTTCTCGTGATTTCACCATGGATTTTGTTTTAGAGCTGCTTATGACCATCCCTCTCTTCTCCAGCTCTTCCTTCCAGACTTGCAGGTTGGATTGGAGATGTGCCCCTGATTTAGCAATCAGGGCAACATCATCAGCAAATGCCAGCTCTGAAATACAGACCTGTCTCATCTTCCAGTACCCCACTGAACACTTTCTTGTTCTCTCCTTGCATGCCTTGATGACATCGTCCATGAGGAGTATGAAAAGATAAGGTGACAGGATATCACCCTGTCTTACACCAGTGGTGGTCCTGAACTCTTCTGACTTATGGTTTGCTGTCCTCACATAATTTCTGCAAGACTTGTAGAAGCTCTGTATAGCATGAATCAGAGGTGCTGGAATGTTCTTCCTTGCCAAACAGTCCCAAAGTTTGCTCCAGGGGACCCTGTCAAATGCCTTTTCCAGATCTATGAAACAAAGATGGATCTCACTCTTATACTCAAGGGCCTTTTCACTCAGCTGTCTGTGTGAAGATTAGGTCTTGAGTACTTCGGTTTGCTTGGAATCCGCACTGGACCTCATCCAATTGTGGTTCAGCTAGGCGTCAGAGTCTCTGATCTATGATTCTAGAGTAGATTTTACCAGGAACACTGAGAAGGGATATGGCTCTATGGTTTCCACATTGTCGATTGTCACCCTTTTTGAAAATTGGTGTTATGATGGCAATCTCCCAATCCTTTGGTATGGTCTTGTACCATGCTGCCTGTAGGACCCTTAAGAGTAAAAGGTCGCCTGATGCTCCCATGTACTTAAGAGATACAATGATGACACGTCTTAATAGCAAAAAGTGAAAAGGAGTTGCAGGAAATAATTGAAACAATTCTGACATAAAGTGAAAATAAAGGCCTTAGCCTTAATAGCAAAAAGACATATGTAATGGTCGTCTCAAAGAAAATGACTTCCCCAGAATGCACTAACTAAGTAAATGGAACAGTTTTAAACCAGATCAACAGATTCAAATACCTAGGAATATTAATGGGAGAGGCTTCTCAGAAGTGAAGAGCAGAATCCCAGGTCAAAAACAGCATTCTAAAAAATGAAAAGTATTTTATGCAACAATTCGTTGTCAGTGGAAGTAAGAAAGGTAGTTCTTCAGTGTTATATAGAACCAATCCTGACATACCATGAACCATGGCCAATTATTAAACATATAGGAAAATCACTAGAGGCCACAGAGATGTGGTGTTACAGAAGAATGTTAAAAATACCATGGACAGCCAAAAATAGTAATGAGGATGTCCTGAAAGAGGCCAAGGCGCAAATGACGCCTCATGTTAGAAAGAAGAAATCCACTTTTTTTTGGGCATGTTATGAGAAGAAGAAAGTTGGAATATATCATAACAACAGGGAAGATTGAAGACAGAGATGAGGAAGACACAGAGAGCAGATACTAGACAGTTTGACACCATGGCATGGAAAGAAATCAACAGAAATTATAAATAGTACTGGAGACAAGTAGTTATGGAGAAACATAATCGCTTACGCTGTTAGGCCTGGCACTTGAAGAAGACGGAGATACTAAAAGTTAATCCTGGTGTGAATCTTGAATTCTTCTTGAGCACATTATACAAGTGACTGCTCCCTTCACCCGTAGTCACAAGCTGGCTGCCACTGATACATATATAAACTACATAACTGGCTCAGCCTGCCAGTGTCACTATTAATATAGATCCTAGCCTTCTGTTACAATTATTCTCTATAGGCCTAGTATCTGGTGCAAGTTGATTGAATTACTGCTACTCATTGATAACCTATAACAGTTAATTTAGCTATTATTTCGCAGTGTCTGCTGCTGAAAGCTTACTCACTACTGAATTGATCTATAGCCTACATCAGTGCAGGATAATACATACTTCTTAAATGTGATAAACATCATGCAAAGTGTGTTGTCCTGAATTCCGATCCAGTCTAGGCTTATTTAGAATGAAATGAAATGACAGTGATGCAGTCAACTTCAGTTAGGCCCTATGAGTTGAATTTAAATTTACTTCGTGTAACAACAACTACAGCTATTATGCTGTGATAAATATGTCCTTACGTCAAGTTACAGAGGAAATGTTTCTGTGTAGATATGTCCGGAAGAAAGACTGTTAGATGAATCATGCTGGGGAACCACTTCCTGCCAAACTCATGTTTCCAGTTCATGAGCATTATCTACGTACAGTTTAAAAACAAAAATAGTGCAGTCGCGTGAGCATTCAGATGCTTCAAACCTGGCTCATATATGACGTTATCTGTTCAAAATATTACATAAGTATGACATCAAATCTTGCAGTGAGGTTACATATCCATCATCTCCATTCGTTTCAATATCTTTCCTGATTCGATTTACACCACAGGCCACTAACATGGCGTCCTTGTCCAACAGTCACTGGAATTGTGGGAATGTAGGGTGTGTTCACTATCTGAGATAGGTATAAACAAAAGCTAGATCGACTGGTCTTCATAAAAGTATTTTACCGCAATTATAGGTAACTCCAGCGCATGAAAAGTTATATATACACTTTAAAATGCAATAATATTACAGTTAGGCCTACTTGATACGAGAATTCCACAGTGTCACAGATGAACACTCGGGGTGAAAAGTTGTAAAAAATAGTGAACGAATGCCCACCTCTGGGCTGCAAAGTGACGTCATCAACATTCTCTCTCTCTCCTTCCCCCATTTTTCCCCACACTTACTCACATTTAACTTGTGATATAAATAAATAAAAATTTGAAATGTTAATCCCCTATCTGAAGGTCTGATGCTGTTCTTACAATGCATATGACTTTTAACAGATGAAAGTCAATTAAATATCTGTTAAAGTCCGTTATATAACTAGAACCACCAGGCCTTTTCACCCCTCCACTTTAATATTGTTCTTGTTCAGAGTTTATTCTTGGTTTTTTTTTATATTTTATTTTTCTATTTATTTAACGTATAAGCACAGTTGTGATTGTCCATATTTACATTGATTTGACGGATGTGATGTCACTTTCTCATGTCGGCGGTTGTTCATATTATTTGGAATTGAAAACAATATATAGGCCCTATACTAATTATAACCCATCAGAGGTTGAACGGGATATCTTTTTTTTCAGTAATTTAAAAAAAAAATATATATATATATATATAATCCCCTATCTAAACTTTACTTCTTAGTTTTGTTTTTCCTTTTGTTTACACGTAACACAATCATATCAACCTGTTGTATCACAATACTATTGATATGGCAGTAGAACTTAGTCAAGTTAGTAACGGATCTCTGGATTTATAACATCTCATTGAAGCCGAACAGTCATGAAAACCACACCGAAGTCTACTTTTCATTCCAAAAAGGAAAGCAAGAAACATCGGTGTTTGACTATGTCTTAATCTATAAATCCTCAATGAATATATCAAGCAACACCTTTCTACTGAGATACGCGAAAAACAACGTTATGGACGTTGATTGGCATTAATAAAAATGAAAAATGCGATAATTAGCACAACAAAAGAGAGACCAATAATAAACAATGCTGGAGAGATACTGACAACTGTTTTTGTAAAAGAAAATGCATATACCTATAATATATAGCCGTATTAACGGAAAATGGCAGCTGTGACAATGAAATCGCAAGTAAATAATAACTAACAGTAACAATCATATGGGACAGATTGCAATTCACAAACAAGTTACAAATTAAAAACATGCTGAACAAGGAAGCAACCACTTGGACGAAGTTCAAGCATCTCAAACAGTGCAGACGAGTGGCGCGTGTTTATGAAACCAGAAACAAATAATGAGGTTTTGCAGTTCTGGAAAAAACTAGGGCTGAAAAGATAAATAATTAAAGAAATTAAAATCAGACAAATAAAATATTTTGAACACTTATAGTAGTGGTTCCCAGACGGTTTGACGCGCCACACTGGTGTGGCGCGAGATGATGGCAGGCGTGGCCTAAAGATTCAAAGACAATCAAGAATTTAGAGAGATTTTCAAAAAATGTAACATGCCAAAAATAAATATGAAGGTCATGTTCTTATTTAATTTGTTACTTGTGATATAAAATGAGAAATATATGTATTCATTCATTCATTCATTCATTCATAACCCTCCACTCCCAAAGGAGCATAGGCCTTCAACAAACGCATGCCAAGTCCTCCTGTCACGTGCCATCACATCAAGTTCTTTCCACGTTCTCCTCATCATTTTCACCTCTGTTTCCAGCTCTCTTCTCCGTGTGCTTCTTGGCCTACCTCTGCCTCTCTTGTCCTGGATGTTCCAGAACAAGGACTGCCTTGTAATGCTATCAACAGGTTTCCTCAGTGTGTGTCCTACCCATCGCCATCGTCTTCTTCTCATCTCTTGTTCCACTGGCACTTGTCTAGTTCTTATCCTCAGTTCCACGTTGGTAACCTTGTCATACTATTTTAATCCCTCTATTCTACGCAAGCACCATTTATGAAAGTCTGTAGCTTTTTGGTTGTTGTCTTTGTTGTTCTCCATGTCTCAGAGCTGAAGATTCTTATTTTCGTGTTGGGTCAAATTTCTTTTGATCTCCATATATTTCCCAGTGCAATAAAAGCTCCTCTTGCTTTTTGTATTCTTATTTTGATATCACTGTCTGTCCGTCCCTCCAACTTAGTCTATATTGCTGCCAAGATATGTGTACGATTCTACATCTTGTAGTGGTGTTTCTTCAAGTTCAACCCTGTTATCATTAACTGCCTTTATTCTCATTATTTTTGTCTTTTCCTTGTGTATTTTCAGACCCAATTGCTGTGACCTCTCATCGAGTGTTTTCAATTTGTCCTGCATCTGATTACGGTTATGGAACAGAAGAGCTAAGTCATCAGCAAAATCCAGATCATCCAACTGCTTAATCAGAGTCCACTGGATTCCATTTCTGTTGTGTGTTGTGGATGATCTCATAACCCAGTCTATTGCTAGTAAGAAAAGAAATGGAGACAAGAGACATCCCGGTCGCACTCCTATTCTTATCCCAAACGGTTCTGTAAGCTGTCCTTCGTGAAGAACTCTGCATGTCATGTCTTCATACGTTTTATTTATTTAATGAATGATCTTCAGGGGAACTCCAAAGTGCCTCATCAATTTCCAAAGTGATTCTCTGTCTACACTGTCAAATGCCTTTTCGTAGTCCACAAATCCGATGTATAGTGGTGAATTCTATTCCAGACTTTGTTCAACTATTATTCTCAAAGTGGCTATCTGGTCTGTACATGATCTGTTTTGTCAAAAACCTGCTTGTTCATCTCTCAGTTTCTTGTCTATGGACTCTTTTAATCTCTCAAGGATAATCCTGTTTAATACTTTTCCTGGCACTGATAGTAACATTATTCTTCTATAATGTGTGCACTCTTGTAAATTTCCCTTCTTAGGCAACTTAACCAGATATCCTTCCTTCCATTCTGCTGGTATCTCTTCCTTTTCCCAGACTTTACCAAATAATTTATATAACATCTCTGTAGCCGTGTCGATATCTGATTTGATGGCCTCTGCTGGAATGCCATCAGGTCCAGACGCTTTTCCATCTCTTAGTAGCTTTATGGCTTTATTTCTTCCTTCGTTGGTCTTTCACCGTTAATTTGTAGCTCATCTTCTGCTGGCTGGATGTCCGGTGGGTTTTGTGGAGCTGGTCTATTGAGAAGGTCCTCAAAATATTCTGTCCACCTCTTCATTTGCTCTTGTATATTGCTGAGCAGTTTTCCATTCTTGTCTTTTATGAGGCAACTTGTTTGCTTGCATTTCCCTGTTAGCTTCTTTGTGCTGCTATACAGTTCTCTCATATTTCCTTTGGCTACAGCATCTTCTGCCTCGCTTGCCAACTCCTCAATATACTTCCTCTTGTCTCTTTTGATACTTCTTTTTACTTCTTTGTTTGCTTCTGTGTACAATTCTTGAGCCTTGGCTTTGAAACTTCTGGTTTTGCTTGTGTTTAAATCTGCTTTCTTGTTTTCTCTGTCTTTTATCTTATTGATGGTTTCTGTTGTTATCCATGCTTTTTGTTGTCGTTCCCTTTTCCCCAGTATTTCTTCACATGTCTTATTCCATACAGTTTTGATTTGCTGCCCATAGTCTTCTGTATTCTCTACATCTTCCAGCTGTTGGAGCACTTGGAATTTGTTGGATATTGTGACCGCAAATTTGTCTCTTGTTTCTTGATTTCTTAGACGTCCTACATTAAATTGTTGTCTATAATTTTGCATTGTTGCATATCTCTTGAGTTTCATTCTTACTTTGGCTATCAGAAGGTGGTGATCTGATGCCACATCTGCTCCTTTATACACCTTTACATCCTGCAATGATGATCTAAACTTCTTGTTTATGCATATATGATCAATCTGATTTTCTGTTCTATGGTCTGGTGATATCCATGTTGCCTTGTGTATTCTCTTATGTGGAAACATGCTTCCTCCTATAGCCAGTTGATTTGAAGCACAGAAGTTTGAGAATAGTTCCCCATTGTCATTCATTATTCTTAGCCCATGTTTTCCCATGACTTATTCAAAGCCGGTGTTGACTGTGCCTATCTTTGCATTCAAGTCACCCATCAAAATTGTGATGTCTCTTTTTTTTACTTTTTCCATAATTTCCTGTAGTATAAAATGCTTCTTTCACATACTCTTCTTTGTCATTAGTTAGTGCATAACATTGGATGACATTTACATTTATTTTCCTTTTAGCTGTTTTAAAAGTAGCTGTTATTATTCTTGGTCCAACAGCTTCCCATTCAACGAGTGCTTTCTGTGCTTCTTTAGATAACATAAGAGCTACCCCTTCACTGTGGTGTGAACTTTCGTCTTCATGTCCTGAGGACCGCACCAATTCACCTGTGATGAGTTTCTTCTTGTCTACCCCCTTCCACTTTGTTTCACAAATTCCCAGAACCTCGATTTTTACATTCCCTCATTTCTGCTGCTACTTGTGCCACTTTCCCTTGTTCGTTTAATGTCCGAACATTCCAGGTGCCAAATCTGGAAGTTCTCCTTGAAGAAAGAAGGTTAGTCAGTAACACAGACTCCTTTCGGCTTTCTCTGTGTTGCATCATACGCCTCCCTGCGAGAGGACCTTCCCCTGTCTTGGATGGCTGTGTTTTATTTTCCTTAATTGACTTGTCCATGTTTGTTGAAGTTTTTTGTGGTTTAAATTTTTTACAGGATGGGGTAACCAGCTCCATGCCCAACCCTCCTTAGTCGCTTTCTACGACATGCATGGCAGGGAACAGTGTTACTATTCTTTGCTCCCCTTTCGGGCCCCGGTAACACACGGGTGAAATATGTGTATAGAAACCTTAGAATGTTTCAGATTTTATTCAGTAATATAATTTATTTTATATCAAATAGATACAGTTCTCCACAACATATTGTTGTGAACAGGGATTTTCAGCTCTGACAGATATAAAAGACTAGAAAAGAGAAAGGTGTTCATGGGGATATGAGAGTTTATTTGCCTCAAATAAGACCTAAAATAAATAAGATTTCCCTACAAAAACAAGCTCACATCTCTAATTGAATTTGTATTTGAATTTTGTGAATGAATCATGTTTTTATTTAGCTGTACCGTATTTTTTATACTTTACGGATGTCTCATGATCATTTTATAAAGTAGTTGTGTTCTATGTTATAATAAAGGATGTCTCATGATCATTTTATAAAGTAGTTGTGTTCTATGTTATAATAAAGCACTGCTATGAGTTTATTTTTTGTTTTTGACGGTATGTCTTATCAATTAATAAAATTTGGTGTGGCGTGAGCAAATTTTAATTCCGAAAGTGTATCCCAGAGAAAAAAAAACTGGGGGACCACTGATGTAAAGAGACAGCTAATGGCGATGTTAGAGCCTGGCAAAACAGCAACAGGAGAAACAGTACTTTACTCTGGAAGAGAGGATGGACAGCACAATGAAGGTGTAGCCATTATTCTACAGAAAGGAATAGAAAGGACATTACTGGAATGGAAACCCATCAACAACAGACTGATAAGATTAAGATTGAGAGGGAGATTCACCAACACTACAATAATACAATGGTACGCACCAACGAATGACAGCGATGATGAGGTCAAGAATGAATTCTATCAACAACTGCAGAAAGAAATGGAAGACACACCTAGAAATGATCTTATCGTAGTAATGGGAGACCTCAATGCGAAAGTTGGAACACACAATACATATAATGAAAGAGTAATGTGGAAATGCGGCAGTGGAACAGCAAACGAAAATGGGGATAAAATAAGTTTCTGTAGCATTAACAACATGGTCATTGGAGGAAAACTTTTCCCACACAAAGAAATTCACAAATTAACATGGGAATCACCAAATGGTCGGGACAGAAACCAGATAGACCACATTATGATTAACGGTAGATGGAGACATGCATTACAAGATTCACATAAGAAGGGGTGCGGATGTGGGAAGTGATCACCATTTAGTAGTAGGAAAACTGAAAGTGAAACTCAGAACGGCTGGACCAACTGTAACTACACAGAAAAGGTTTGACATCAGCAAATTGAAATACCCCTTACCAGAAAAGCTTTTGCGGCTGATATAAAAAAGCGATATCAATTTGCCGAAAGACTTTGACTGATGTTATAGACCAGAAATTCAACACCATTTCAACAATATATAAGGAAAGCAGCAAATCATGCTTGGGATTCCAGGAAAGGAAGAAGCAAGACTGGATAACACCAGAAACATTAAACACCATAACGATGAGAAAGGAAATGAAAAGAAAGAAAACAGAAGCGAAGTCTCCCAGGTTAAAGCAACGATATAGCGAACAGTACAGTCAGCTGGACAAGAAAGTTAAACGCTAAACCCGAGCCAACAAAGGGAATTTCCTAGACGATCTTGCAAGACAGGCAGAAGAGGCAGCACTGAGAAATGAACAAAGCACAGTATACAAAATAACTAAATTCATCAGCGGAAAACGAGGTGCAAACAATATTACATTAGTAAGAGATAAGCAAGGAAATCTCATCACGACAGCAGAGGGACAGGAAACAAGATGGGCAGAGCATTTCAGAGAAACTCTGAACAAGGAACCACCAGAGACACCATTGAATGTTCCTGGGGCTGAAAATGATCTAAATGTTAATACAGACATTCCACGAAAAGAAGAAATCATCACAGCAATCAAAGGGTTAAAGAATGGAAAAGCTCCTGGCCATGATAACTTAAATGCAGAGCTATTTAAGAAAGACCCTGAGCTAGCAGCAGAACTATTAGAACCACTATTTGCACAAGTCTGAAAAAAAGGGACAACACCAACGGAGTGGAACAAAGGAATAATTGTCAAATTGCCCAAGAAGGGAGATCTTGCAGACTGCAATAATTGGAGAGGAATCACTATTCTCTCAGTTCCCAGCAAAATACTAGGCAGAATAATTATACAGAGAATTTCAAAAGCAGTAGACCACAAACTGAGGAAAGAACAAGCAGGATTTAGAAAGAACAGAAGATGTGTAGATCATATATTTACCCTCAGGAACATTATAGAGCAGTGCTCAGAATGGCAAAGACAGCTTTACATTAATTTCGTTGATTTTGAAAAGGCTTTTGACAGTATACATAGGGACAGTTTATGGAAAACACTGAGGGCTTATGGAATTCCAAGCTGCACTGTGTCAATCATAAAAAAAACCTCTATGCCAACTTTACGTGTAGTGTTGGGCAGAGCAACCTAAACTTTGAGGTGAAGACAGGAGTACGACAGGGATGCCCCTTATCAACCACTCTATTTTTAACAGCCATAGACTGGGTGATGCGCCAGACAACAGTGGGCAGTCCAAGAGGAATAAGATGGACTACATTTTCTACATTGGAAGATCTGGAATATGCAGACGACATTGCACTACTAGCACATTCACATCAACACATACAGGAAAAACGGATAGACTTAATAAGTATAGCTAGCAGGTGGGCTTGAACATCAATCTAAAGAAGACAGAGGTCATGACGCTCAATGTGAGCAACCCTGAGCCCATATCAGTAAGGAATCAGCAACTGTAACAGACAGACACCTTCACATACCTAGGATGCATAGTAACACCAAACGGCGGAGCAAGCAAAGACATCAACAATAGAATGAACAAAGGAAGAACAGCCTTTTTTAGTCTAAACAACATCTGGAAGTCCTCTCAGTACAGCACAAGCACAAAATTAAGATGATATCAGAGCTGTGTGCTTTCTGTGCTTCTCTATGGTGCGGAATGATGGAGAGTTACAGAGAAGGAAATGTCGAAATTGTCCTCTTTTCACACAACATGCCTAAGAAAAATTCTCCGAATCTTTTGGCCGAATACCATCACCAACCAAGATCTGCTTACTCGGAGCAAGCAATAGGACATGCACACCGTGATAGCTGGCAGACGCTGGAGCTGGGTTGGCCATGTCCTCAGAAGAGACCCCGATGCCATCACAATAACAGCTATGCTATGGACCCCAGAGGGAAAACGAAGGAGAGGCCGACCAAAAACAACTTGGCGGAGGACTGTGGAGGCTGAGATGCAAAGAATGAACCAGAGTTGGGACACTGTACGAAGGATGGCCACCGACCGAGCAAAGTGGAATCAATTTATTGTTGCCCTATGATGCGTGTAGTTATAATTAAAGTTCCGGAGAAGGTCTCCGTGGCCAAAGAAGGCACTAGGGGTAGTCACACGACACGAATCAGCATAACTGCAGTGAGCTGACAAACACCTCCTTCACAATTCACACATATGCTGTTTATAATACTTGACACAAAGCTTCATGAAATCAGTTCTCACTTATGACACTACAAGCACAATTTCACAACATATAATACATCTAATAACTGAAGGATAGCAAGACAAGGTACACAATTTCACAATAATAAAGAGTAAACCAAATAAAATACAATGAACTTGATGTAGTAACATCTGCGAGATAATCGCTCATTTCAGTAAGATTTTAGTCCTATGATAATAAATAACCCCGCCCGTATGTGTCTATCTCACACGCCAGCATCGCGCTGAATTTTGTGCTATGGTAATGCTTAGAAACGATCCCGCCGTATAAACCTACTCGCTTTGCTTATGACGTACTATAACAATTTTTAACATTTTGCCCGATCTGATAGAGGCTGCGGCAAGACTTATAATTAACGAGGTGCCGCCAAACTACTGTCTGAATTAACGTAATACTTTAACTTTAACGCCTTTAATTGTAGTGATTCGTAAATTTTTTGGTAGTGTAACACGAGATGGCAGAAATAATTAACGCAAATTCTAACACCCGCCGCGCAAAACCCCGCTTCGCTTGACACGCGGTGGGATTGGCCCGATGATATATATATATATATACACAGACAGTATAAATTCTCGCCGAGTAGTGTATTTCTGACGTCACTCAAACAAGTTAGTTATTTGAATAAAAATGCTAGAGAGAGATGAGGGTGGAAGATGGCCGACTTGTGTAAAATTTATATTTGACGATTGACAGTGACAAAATTGAAAATCTAAACCATACTGAAACTGACCATAAAAATCATATGGTAGTATAGCTTAGAGTCCCATGAGCAAAAATGTGTTTTTAAAAAAATGTGGTAGTCCAAGTATTAGCCAAGTTATTGAGAAAATACTAAATGTCTACGGACGCTTGACCAGACAGACTGTTGTTCTTGCTCATTATACATAACGTCAGTGGGGACGCTAGTTTAAAAAAAAAAAGAGGCATGGTAGTAATTCAAATTCTATTAGTTGGTATAGGAGTGAAAGGGGAGAGATAGGAAAAATGTAACTAAAAACGAAACATCTTTTTCTATTGGGCATAACTAACGCAGACTGACCAATCGACTACCAGACACAGAGTTTGTTTGGAAATTTGTTTTTGTTTTTCAAAAACTACATTTGAATTCTGGTAGTCGCAAGTTTTCCATTGGCCAGTACTAATAGATATTAGCAAAAAGCTTTCAATGCTCATCGCCAGTTGACAAAAACTTTTTCTAAGAAGACCTATCCATGAAGACAACACCACTGAAGCCCACCCTATACCCTGTACCATGGGAGCAGGCCAGCAGTGCCCTCCAAATTAATACAACAGTCAGTGGTCTCACAAGTGGATGTGAGTATAATGATCTGCAAAAACGAACTGCTACATTGAGTATGATCCAAGAAAGCTATCCCGATCAATCATGGATACATGCCTATACAGATGGATCAGCAACTAATGCTGTTAGGAATGGAGGTGCCGGTATCTTTATCTCATATCCTGACAACCACTATGAGACTAGGCACATTCCCACTGGTAAATTCTGTTCCAACTATACAGCTGAGGTTCAAGCTCTAGAGCAAGCTGCAAATATGATTTATAACACCAACTCTGACTGCCACCAGGTAGTCATCCTCACAGATGCACTGTCTGTCCTGCAAGCTCTCAAGGGTGGTAAACTCCCGCATCTGAGAAATGAACTAAACAACGTAGCTGCCAAAAAGAGAACCATACTTCAGTGGGTACCATCTCATTGTGGTGTACCCGGAAATGAAAAGGCAGATAAACTTGCAAAAAAGGGAGGAAAATGTGAACAAAAAGATAATGAAGTCACATACTTTGAGAAAAAGAGAGCTATCCAGACTATCAGAAGAGAACAGAACCAACCCAAAGACGACTATCACACTCTCGACCGGCAGGGACAGACAACTATTTTTCGACTCAGGACAGGGCATAACAAACTGAATAAACACATGCACAAGCTACGATTGTCTGCTTCACCACTGTGCACATGTGGATTAAACGAACAAACTGCTGAGCATGTTCTACAGGACTGTCCTCTGTATGACCAGTTAAGAAAGATATACTGGCCCAATGACTCAACACTAAACTCAAAGCTATATGGAGTTAAAGAGGAACTTCAAACAACAGTCGAATTCATCATGAGAACTCGTCTGACGGTGTAATCATCAAAGATGCGATCGCAAGAAGAAGAAGAAGAATGTTTACATTCTGCATGTGTGTACATAGTCATTGTTTACAGTTATAGTAATTAGTTAATGGGCTATGCTAATGCACTGTTACTACTACACTGATGATAAATGAATGATGAATAGTGTTGTGCACTATTGAATGAGAAGTGCACTTATGATCAAGAATTGATTGGTGATATTTCATATACAAGTTCTTTGATTGGAGACTTGTTTCCCACAGAGACTGGGATAATATAATGCGTGATGCCATATGATGATGGATGGTATCCGCATGTCTGGTTTTGTGTAGTGTGCAGATGTGTTCAGTCAAACAATGTTCATACAAAAATAACAGGGCAATCCACATAGGACGTCAGTAAACTCACGACGTATAAAGTCAATGATTCTTGAAACAGCCGTTGACGTTTTTCTTCATTATTTATTGTGGACGCCACAGTGACAAAATGGTTACGCGAATATGTAGACACATCAAACAGTCATTATCACAGCAACATTCAATACAGCAATAGACGGTAGACAGCATTACAATGATGAGTCAGATGCATGTTATATTTCATAGTGCTGTAAATGTAGTCAGGTGAAAAACTCCATCCTTTTCTATAACAGCCAGGAGATAACCAGATGTATGAGATCAGTTCACTCTCCTTAATCTGACTTCAGCAAGACAGACACGTCTGCCGAAGTATAAATAATGTCCTCAAAAAATATCCTCTAGATAACAAAGGTTTTTCAAACCTAGTTCAGGTAACCAAGTAGCAAGTAATAGTCCTTGGGACCTGCATCAACCGATGCAGCACAATACAGCGACATGTGAGCTGGGGAAAACATCTCGTGACGACGACTTTCGAAGACAGGCTATGAACCAGAAATCGCTCACGACCAAAAATCGATAGAGTTAATGAAAAAGTCAATTTACCTTGCTTTCATGAAATACACAGAAATATCACGCCTCCCGACATGTGGGAAACACTAGAGGTATTATCTCGAATAAACGAAATATCCATTAAGAGGACTACACATCCCTGACAGAACAAAAAATAGCGGAGATTCCCTCTTCAACGAGGCATCTCTTTCGCCATTCAAATCGCTCACTCCACTAGTGGTGGGCGGAAACCGATCGACCAAAAAGCAAGACCAGTCATGCGCAGTCCGGCGCGAAAAATGACCACAGCTCAAAAACTCAACTGCATTCAATACCAACGCGAGAAGACAAATGCTTACCGAGAAAAGTAACTATAAATTTCAAGCAGTTGTTGCCCTTGCGTTATAAAATAGATATTGTAATAAAATGATGTTGCGAGAATTTATCACGCAACAGTATGACAATATCCAAATACTCAACTGTCATCATTATGATAGCACCTAGAGGCGTGCTCCATAATCGACAATTTAACACACAAGGTGTGGTATTTAGTAATAACATAACCAAACCCATTATCGTTAGCAGACGCTCTTTTGACACAAATGTGAGGTAACTACATTAATTAGAAGGCAGTGAAGAAAAGTCAACATGTCAGTCATGGCACTCACACAGCATACCATGTCAACAAACGCCCTAAGTCATGTCGGTATGTAAGTCTACCTATCTATCAAATGAAATGCGTAATAAGCAATCAAAGACAGAATAGAACAAATAAGGCAGACAAGTCAAAATATAAGTGGTGACTGTGACAATATGTCAAAATAGTTATTAATATTTGTATGTATGCAATGTCATGTGGTGAATGGCAATGTTAATGAGATGTCATATGAAGATATATTACTTAATATCTACACATATGAAGGATATAGGTTATACTAAGTGTAAGCACCAATGTAATTCAATTCACATAGTGATACATTAATGAACCAATGTAATATCACTAAAGTTATTAAAACTGGTCATGTTAGACCATACAAAGTTCTTCCTGTAGAAGTATTTAAAAGAATTAAAGTTTCAGTAAATCACTAGTTCGCACATCATTGTTATTGATTTCCAGTTAAGTACATATGCCGGAACGAAATAGTTCATTGAAAAAATCCATTTTTCATCTATGTCGGTTGTCGATGTTTGTCTTCCATGCAATAGCATATACAGCACAGATACTATTCTTCATTCTGTACTTGAGAATTTTATAAGTATATTATATGTTGAATTATAATTTCTTTGTTATGTCCCTTTTTGAACTTTGTAGTCAGTAATTTTAGTTACTTCCCTTTTTACTCAACGTTTGAGATAGTTAATTAGTGCAAAACATTTTGGAAATTGCAGCAAAGTATCTGAATTGTACCGACTTGGATCGTCATACTGCCAAAAGTCATTGTACAACGTGTATGAAGTAGCGAAGTATTGTTCTTGAGCAATT
Organism: Oreohelix idahoensis; assembly: GCA_024509875.1. NCBI lineage: Eukaryota > Metazoa > Mollusca > Gastropoda > Stylommatophora > Oreohelicidae > Oreohelix > Oreohelix idahoensis. Next base: position 353,713 of record JAMPIV010020293.1, read on the forward strand.
GCATTAGACATCATATGACGAACGCTTGAATATATATCTTGATTTAGGATGGACAGTAATTCATCATCATCATGTTGCTTGGCATAGTGTCTCTAGTTTTTCAACTGGTTTAAGTGCATGACGAAGCAATGTGGCTGTAATATCTGAAGTATGCACTATATGAGTTAAAAGAAAGCATGTGCCTTAGTTCATGATGCTACCTTTTTGCGAAATAATTCCTGACTTGTCCCAAAGGAAGTAGTGTTATTATTGAGCATCAAAGTTGGATTGAAGCAGCATTTGCGGAGACAACTGGCGATAGCGGATGCTTCACGCATCTGGATAGAACATCGGCCATCACGTTCACCTTTCCTTCGATGGGTTAATCTGGTAATTATAGGGTTGAAGGGCCAGTGAGGCACGCGCTGATTTAGCATTCTTGAATCTCGCTGTTTTCAGGTAAGAAAGTGCTCTTTGGTCCGTCTCGAGTGTGAAACTTGCACCAAGCAGATAGCGCTGCAGTTTAGAGAAGCAGAACACAAGAGCCAGTAGCTCTCTTTCAATGACCGGGTAACGCTGCTCAGTAGGCGTTAGCTTCCTGCTAACATAAAGTGTTGGATGCAAACAGCCCTTCCATTCTTGCAACAGCGAACCTCCAATGGACGTTTTTGAAGCGTCGACTCTAAGAGTAAAATGTTTAGAAGGATCAGGCAATCTCAATATAGGCAACTTGGAAAACAGACATTTTAATCTATTCAAAGTTACATGAACCTCTCGACTACAAACAAACCTATTTGGTGACTCTTTCTTCACCAGTGATGACAACACGGACGTATACTCTGCAAAATTAGGGATAAACTTGCGATAAAAGTTTAGGAGCCCCAGAATACTTCTAACCTGTTTTTTTTTTTTTGGTTTTAGGTATATCAAGGTTTAGAATCCTAGAGATAGTAGTATCCTCTGTTTTCAAAAAACCTCCTCCTACTTTATAACCTAAAAATGAAATCTCCTGAAATCCAATTTTAGTCTTAGATGGGCGTGCAGATAAATTATGACGACGTAGAGTGGTAAGTAAGGATTGAATACCCTCCAAATGTTCATCCCATGATTGATGAAACAGACAAATGTCGTCAATGTAAGTAATTAGGTCGTCTCTGTCAGAGAAGAGTCGTCTCATCATGCGAACGAAAGTCGCAGGTGCGTTTACTAAACCAAAGGACATATAATTGAATTGAAATAGACCTAATGGAGTAGCAAATGCAGTATAAGGCTTGGATCGTTCCGTTAATGGCACTTGGAAATAGCCTTTAGACATGTCAAATTTAGAGAAAAATGTAGCAGTAGCTAGTCTATCCAATAAAGACTCCAACACGGGAAGTGGTTCCGCGTCGTGGATGGAGACCGAATTTAGACGTCTAAAATCTATGCATATACGTATAGATTTGTCTTTTTTCCGGACCAAAACCATCGTAAAACTATAAGGGGAATGAGATGGAGAAATGACATTTAATTTCACCATCTGTTCTAGTTCCTCCTTAACTTGACATTGTAAATGTATAGGAATAGGGTAAGGTTTCAACTTAATTGGTTGAAAGTCTGTCAGAATAATATCATGTTCGGTGATATCAGAGTGTCCTGGGACATCAGTAAGGACATCAGCAAAAGAACGTAAGATTGAAGTAACCTGTTCTTTCTGGAAAGAAGATAGAGTTGGCGATATATCAACATCTTTCCAACTTTCAGTAGACAAGTAGTGAAGACTAGGTAATACTAATAGTGAGTCATTACCGTCAGTCAAATCAGAATTTTCTTCCTGTATGACAGCCAAAGAAGAATGACGACAGACAGATTGATCAAGAGCTTAAAAAACTGGTCTCAGATATGGTGGACGTGTATGAAACTGCTGTAACATATTGATATGAAAAGTTTTTTCTTTTCCCTCTACTGAGACAATATAATCAACATCAGACAGTTTCTCCACAATCCTATAAGGTCCTCTCCATGAGACTAATAATTTGTTATCTCTTCTGGGTAATAGTACGTAAGCTTCATCACCAGGCCAAAGTTGGCGTAATTTGCGGTTTTGGTTAATAAATAACCTCGCCCTAAGCTTTGCCTTTTCAGATGAATCTACTGCTATTTGGCATGCGTCTATTATTTTTTTCCTCAAATTGACCACATACTGATATGAGGTCTGAACCTCCTTGTTCATCTCAGCACCAATTAAAAGTTGTTTTAATATAGACATTGGGCCTCGTGGTCTGGCGCCAAAAACCAATTCGAATGGACTAAAGCCTGTATGTTCATTTTTTTATCTCTCGATACGCAAATAAAATAGCTGGCAGGACTCTGTCCCAATTTTGAGGATATTTAATTGTAACCTTATGTAGCATTTGCTTTAAGGATCTGTTGAGGACTTCTATTTTCCCATTAGACTGAGGATGGTATATTGAACTAAGGGATCTTTGAATCCCAAACATATCCATAACCTGTTTCATAGCATCTGAAACTAACTGAGTTCCTCTATCAGACAGGATGTTTTCAGGAAAACCTATTCTACTAAAAATCAAGAATAATGCATCAGCAATATCTACCGTGATGATCGTTTTTAAAGGAATAGCTTCTGGCCAGCGTGTGCACATATCTATGCAGGTCAACACATATTGATGACCTCTGGCTGATGTTACCTTTAAAGGGCCAATAATGTCAATGGCCATCTTTGCGAAGGGACGCAAAGAAATATCAGATGCTTGAATGGGCGCATCATGTTTTGGTTTTCTGGTTGCTACACTTTGGCAGGTGGTACATGTACGACAAAATAATTTGACGTCTTTCGTAATTCCGGGCCAAAAAAAAATATGACAAAACTCTTTGTTTTGTTCTAGCAACACCTAAATGTCCTGCACATTCAATGTCATGTGCATGTCGTAAAATGAATGGTCGAAAACAAGCTGGTACCATAATTTGTTTCTTTAAGGAATTAGCAAATTGATAGTTTCTTACTAAAATCCCATTTTTGATAGTATACCAGTGTTTTGCACAGTCATCTACCATTACATCATTCAAATGAGCAATATGAAAAATATTTTTTTAAGGAAGTATCATCTTTCTGTCTTTGTATAAAGGTTTCCTTATCAATGAGCTCCATCTGAAATAAATTGTCATAATCAGTATTCACATCATTCATTACCTTAATATCATCATTATTTTCCTGTTGATAATGAATTATATCATCATTATTATTTTCCTTTTCTTCTTCATCATCTGAAGTGGTATCTTCAGTTATATCTTCAGGTAACACATCAATGACTGGTTTGTGATGATCATTGTCCATGCGAGACTGAGCTCTGGTAGTCACAGCATTTGAACATAATAAGTGTTGTCTTTCCCATATTTCAATATCTTCCTGTGTACATTCATGCAATTTAGGTATGTTTCCCATAATAATTCCAGCAATTGGATCGTCCAAGAGGCATTCCAGTGTTCTTCCTGTAAAATAAGGTGTGTCCAAAAACACCTCTGCTGTGGGGTAATATTCCACAGTTCCTCCAAAAGTTATGCATTTCACTTGTTTTCCTGTATATTCCACCTTATCAACCAAGGCCTTGCGCACACCAATGGTGGTTGCACCAGTATCTCTGAGTAAAGATGCTAATTTATTATTGACAAAACCTCTGTTCAAAATCAATGAACCAGTACTTTCAAAAGATGACATGACTGGGAGGGGGTGTCCGCATAATAATCTTGGCACTCCTTGAGGCTGAAATAAAGAATTGCAATTAGTGCAGTTATCACTATTTGCTAAGTCTACACTGCATGAATTTGCATGTGCTACAATATCATTATGGTTCTGATTATTATCATGAACAATGGCATTGGTACGTTCAGTGTTTCTTGATTGTCTGGAAGTATTGTTATGATAAGTTCTTTTATTTGCATTTTGATCATTTCCTCTATAAAATGATTTCTGCCCTCTATTTGATTTTGAGTTATATTCTCCTCTATTTTGCCAGTTATTGGACTTAAATGAGGTTTGTGGATAAAATTTATCCTCTTGATATGAATTCCAATGTCTTTGAGGTTGGTATTTATTAAAATTGTATCTACCTTTATTTTGACTGTAATTATGTGATGGTTTAAATCTTTGATTCCTATCCATACTGTTTGATCTATACCTAGGTGCATTGTCTTGGAATGACCTAGCAGATGCAGCTGGTAATGAATCCTTAACATTGTTTTTGCTCAATACTCTATTAGGATGTGCAACTTGATATTGACGTCCTAGGGTTTGTAATTTAGTTAGGTTCTCTGGTTTTCTTTCCTGCAGGAACGCAAGAAAATCCGAACTAATAGATGACAAAACCTTGTCTCTTAGAATTAAATCTGACAAACCCTCAACAGTTTTTTCAGTCTTGGATAGTTCAATCCATCTAGAAAAATTCAGTTTAACAGCTGAAATAAATTCAGTGAAATCTTTTCCAGAATCAGGGTACAAAGACCGAAATTTTTGACGATAACCCTCATCATCTAATTGATACCTCTGCAATAAAATCACCTTAACAGCTTCATAATCCTTTCTAGTCTGGTCATCCAAAATGGAGACTACAGTTAATTGTTCACCAACCAATAAATTCATAAGTCTACATGTCCATGTAGATTTGTCAATCTTATATTCTTCACAATAAGTTTGGAATCTATTTAGGAAGCATGAAATGTCATCTATGGATGCATTAAATTTTGGCAAATTAATCCTTATGGCAGTAGTATGATCTTTATTTTTATCTTCACCTACCCCAGGATGCAACAGTGGTTGTTGTAATTTTAGTTTTTCCAGTTCAATCTCAGCTAATCTTATAGCTTGTTGAGATTTACTCTCTTCTTGAGCTTTCTCCTCTTGAGATCTGGCATAAGCTAATTTTTCCCTTTCAAGAGCCAATTCTTCTGATCTCCTTTTTTCAGCTAATTCAATTTCTTTTTCTTGTTTGTGCAGTTCCTCTTGTCTCCTTTTTTCAGCCAATTCCTCTTTACGGAGCTCTTATTGTCTGTTTATTTCTTTATCAATATAAGCTTGCAAAGCTGGACCTTCCAAATTAAGTTCCTTCCCAATCTTCAATAAATCCTTTAATGAAGTCATGGTTGCTTATTCTTGTGTTTCTCAATAATACACAATATTTTAACTTTTATGTATATGAATATGTCAGCTAAATATTCAATACTTCATCCACCAATCTCAGATCAATTTATAATTGCAATAGTAGATGTATTCAGATAAACAATATGGAGCAGTTGCCAAGAAAACAATTCTTCTTGAGACTTCGACAAGCAAGGTATGTAGTGATGATCGTAGCCTAGTATTTGGTTAGGCCTAGGATTGCTTCATGCTGACATTGAAGGATATCGATCTGGTCCATGATTTTTGACAGAATACTTGATTCTTGGACGAAGATAGTCAGTTCCTATGACTTCTGTGTAACAATGGGTCACTTTTATAACTTAGTGACAACTTGAGGCACATTCATGTTGATGGAAATCCCTTCCATTCATAAAAAAGTTTGGCAGACGATGCGTGCCGCCATTTTGAAAAAATAGTCCTCGACTCGTTAGGCGTTCTTCGGCTTGTAAGGCATCCAATGGCTTGGCCCCCAGAAATGGAACGGGTAAATTTAAGAATATTATTATTACTTCAGGAACTGTCCTCTCGACGTCCTGTGGTAGGAGTACATTAGACTTAAGGCTTGACACTCCTTATTACAGTGGCCTGCTGAATACCCTCCAGGGTTCTCCTTGTATATTCCATTTGAGGAATTATAATATATATTTAAATATGGCCAGTCACACACAAGCTCCCTGGCCCGCACCACAGGTACTCAGTAACAAGGCCTAACTTCTTGGCACAATTCATACATTTAATGACACAGCACTCCACATTGAGTATGGTATGACATCGTAGCTTTTACTAGCACATGTCTCTACTGTCCTTGATTCTGATAATCTCAGTTTTAATGGAACAGTCATCTTACGTGCCCAAGAATTCCATACACACTGCTAAGACTAATCTGACATTATACCGTTAATGAAAGCATAAGGCAGTGATGGTAATCGATCTTGCAGGTGCAATATAAAGATGCCCAAAGGCAATTAACACAATCTAAAATCAGGTCCTACTGGACACATTCCATGCATACTGGTCAAACGACACAAGCAGACTGCCGGTTAGAGACGCTAGCTTGTCCCAAATAAAAACTCACGTCTGCTATCAATTCAGAGCAGGAGTCAAGACGTCACTTCCTGCAACCACGGGATACCGTGTGTAAACAATATATATCAGGAAGTGATCGAATACCAAACATGATATGATATTTACTCACATCACTAGGATGATGCGAAAATTGTTGGATCCCCTGAAAAATCCATGTATTTCGAATGTTATGGATGATATCCTCATTGCTACGGAAACCTTTGAGGAACACGTTACCTCTTTGAATATGCTGTTTGATAGACTCAGAGGCTAACTTGACCGCTAGACCAACAAAATGTTGTATTCGTTGTAAAGAGTTGGAATTCTTGGGACATACTGTACATCAGGGTAGCATGACCCCTGATCCCAAGAATCTGGAAAAATTGAAAATAGCACCTAGACCACAAACAAAGAAAGATGTGCGATCTTTCGCGTCGTTATGTGGGTTCTACCAAAAGCACATTAAACTTTTTAACTCTATATGTGCTCCTCTGACGGATTTAACTCGCAAGGGTCAACCTGATACAATAAATTGGTCCGCACAGTGTGAATTGGCTTACCAGGAGTTAAAAGAAAAACTCACAAGCAGGCCAGTATTGCAATTGCCTGACTTGAATCAAGAATTTATCGTGAGAAGTGACGCAAGCAATGTGGGCCTGGGCGCTACATTGTTGCAAAGGTCCTCCTCACAAGATGGAGAATTGAACCCAGTCGCTTATGCAAGCCGCAAGTTGAACAAAGCGGAAAAAAATTATTCAACAAGTGAAAAGGAATGTCTAGCTTTGATATGGGCTATAAAAAAATTCCAGATTTATCTGTATGGCAGGACATTTGTGGTCCAAACGGATCATTCACCTCTCGTATTCCTGTCACAAGCCAAGCATGAAAATTCCAGATTATTAAGATGGTCATTATTATTACAGCCATACTCATTTCTGATTGAATATATTCCCGGCCCTCAGAACGTCGGTGCAGACTTTTTGAGTAGACATCCTTATGATGAAGATCAGAAAAACGTGTAAGACTTCATTTGAGCTAAGTTATCTCGCAGATTATAACCTGCAAATGAATGCATGTTTTAGGACGGGAGGTGTGTAGTAAAATCTGCGAGATAATCGCTCATTTCAGTAAGATTTTAGTCCTATGATAATAAATAACCCCGCCCGTATGTGTCTGACTATAAGCATCTCACACGCCAGCATCGCGCTGAATTTTGTGCCATGGTAATGCTTAGAAACGATCCCGCCGTATAAACCTACTCGCTTTGCTTGTGACGTACTATAACAATTTTTAACATTTTGCCCGATCTGATAGAGGCTGCGGCAAGACTTATAATTAACGAGGTGCCGCCAAACTACTGTCTGAATTAACGTAGTACTTTAACTTTAACGCCTTTAATTGTAGTGATTCGGACATTTGTTGGTAGTGTAACACGAGATGGCAGAAATAATTAACTCAAATTCTAACACCCGCCGCGAAAAACCCCGCTTCGCTTGACACGCGGTGGGATTGGCCCGATGATATATACACACAGACAGTTTAAATTCCCGCCGAGTAATGTATTTCTGACGTCACTCAAACAAGTTAGTTATTTGAATAAAAATGCTAGAGAGAGATGAGGGTGGAAGATGGCCGACTTGTGTAAAATTTATATTTGACGATTGATAGTGACAAAATTGAAAATCTAAACCATACTGAAACTGACCATAAAAATCATATGGTAGTATAGCTTAGAGTCCCATGAGCAAAAATGTGTTGTTTTTTTTAATGTGGTAGTCCAAGTATTAGCCAAGTTATTGAGAAAATACTAAATGTCTATGGACGCTTGACCAGACAGACTGTTGTTCTTGCTCGTTATACATAACGTCAGTGGGGACGCTAGTTTAAAAAAAAAAAGAGGCATGGTAGTAATTCAAATTCTATTAGTTGGTATAGGAGTGAAAGGGGAGAGATAGGAAAAATGTAACTAAAAACGAAACATCTTTTTCTATTGGGCATAACTAACGCAGACTGACCAATCGACTACCAGACAAAGAGTTTGTTTGGAAATTTGTTTTTGTTTTTCAAAAACTACATTTGAATTCTGGTAGTCGCAAGTTTTCCATTGGCCAGTACTAATAGATATTAGCAAAAAGCTTTCAATGCTCATCGCCAGTTGACAAAAATTTTTTCTATCAAATACGCTGAGATCAGCTGTGTTAATTTATAAAATAAAGAATTAATTCGCAGTCTGGGCAGGGCAGAGAAAAACTGAGGCCATTCTTTGCAAGTCAGCGTTATTTGTTATATATTTCTGTGAAATTGTGGTAAGAATGCTTTATGTATTAATATGTTTATTACAACTGCCAAAGTTAGATACTGCTATTGGGAAAAGTGAAGGACATGCCGGGAGCAGACATTATTGAGTCCTCACATTGAACTGTATCTAACTGTTGTATATTGTCATGATTTTGTTTTAATATTATTGTATTAGAATATGTTAGTAAGCCTCCGTGTTCCATGAACACTGTTCAACATGCCTGGAGCGTTTATAATTTTTTTTTTAAAAAGAAGAGCAAATCATACAAAAGGAAATGTGGTTACTCCACGTTATTGTATTGAGGAAAACTATGTAAAAGTACAGTGGCGTATCTGCCATAGGGACCTGAGGTGTGGTCACAGAAAGGTGTGAGTCATAAAATTAGGGGCGAGTGCACCTGTATGCACGCGAGGCTGACCCCAAACCACCATATGTAAATAATAATAATAAAGTGTGATCAGATATAAAAAGGCCAGGGTGTCTTTTTATTGCAGAGGTTTTATTTCCTGTTACCAGCCGGTGACAGAAAACCTGATGAGTGAGTGTAACGCCAACAAGTCTCCGGTAAAACGTTTATGCTGTCAGCAGATAGCTGGAGGAGCTTGTGCGTGTTGAGATATCTATATTTTCTGCAACGGCAAAATGAATTATCCTTCTAAAAAGAATCCCAGGTGAAGTGTTAGCATCTGGGTATATCTGACACTTCAGTTACAATAAACTTTGGTATTTCCAATCATACTCAGAAGTTTAGGGGCGTGATGAAACTACAGCCCCTCCTAACAAATGACAAACACTATTAGATAATAAAGTTGTAATCTGTGAATACACCAACAGGAGAGATAGAGTGACTTTATACTTATTGGACAAAGAGTCCACACATTTTAGTTAATCCTTTTTATGTAAACTATCTTTTCCTCATTTTCAAAGACCTGTCCAAAAGAGATGGCGGGACAGGCAGATTAAATTGTAAAAAAAACATTCACTTTTAAAGAAAAAACTTAACCACTGTTTTATTCATTTCCTTATAGTGAATTAAAGTGTTTTGTGTTTATGTACCATCATTTTCATTTCTCCCCTAGACATTAGGTACATCATACACCAGACACTAGAGCCAAAATAGTGACCGTGTGAGATCTAGGGAGGTAGCGTTAGGGTTCCTACAAATACCTCATCATCATCTTTTAGAGTCACGGTTAACACAGACACAGATTTCTTTCTTTTTAGGTATAACATCATAACCTCCATAGCAAATTAAACTTGCTACGCTTGATAACAAATTTACAAGTAAGCGGGGCAAAACAACTAACAGAAATGGTTATGACAAGCTCAGTATAGCAGTAAACACACAGCTTTGTAATGCCGGCCCCACTATCTGAGAAAACCATACACCAAGCCCTATAGAACAACCAAGAACTCACGACCATAGGATTGGTATTGTGAATTCATTGTTCCCTCGCCAACCAACCCGCCTATCACACAAACATGTAAATACATAAAGACATGAAATATATAATAAAAAAAAGAACCCTGTCAAATGAGATTCCTCGAAACTCACACTGTATGAATCAATAAATTTACTTATCTGTCTTTCAGAAAAAAATCCTCCTGGGTCCAACTTCTGCCTCAGGGAAACAACGATTCAATACAAATGCAGCGACCAGGGTTAGACTTAGGATTCAAACTTGCAGCCGATCAGCACCACCATCTTGAAAATTTCTTCCCTTGAAAAATTAGTCCTCAGACTTGAAAAATACTGGAGCATACTGGAAACAGTTTCAAATTATACGTTCATAATGCCGGCTTGAGGCCACCAAAAACTGATGCGTGTCGTTTTAATTAAAGTTCCGGAGAAGGTCTCCGTGGCCAAAGTAGACACTAGGGGTAGTCACACAACACGAATCAGCATAACTGCAGTGAGCTGACAAACACCTCCTTCACAATTCACACATGCAGTTTATTATATTTGACACAAAGCTCCATGAAATCAGTTCTCGCTCAAAGGCAAATGCAGTAATAAGTAGTTGTCCAGTCCGTTCACTATCAAGTGCTGGTCAATGGCAATCATTCAAACTTTATTTTTAATAGTCCACTGGACATCTTCATGAATAGATATACATTTTCTGAATATAATAAACTAGGGACACCTCAACTAAGTATATTGATGTCCTGTTGATGGAATGATGCAGGAAAAACACAGTACACTGCAGGAGCTCAATACGCATACGCCCGCTCATTTTCAAACACAAGCCGCATCCCTTCTTGCAGACGATTACCTCACTTCTGCTTCAAAATGTTCTACAGAACTAAGTGAAAATCTCACGTAGAGACTGGTTTGCTTAATCATTACAACTTTCACTTGAAAACCATAGGAGGAACATATTTAAGGCACGTAGTCAGGACTGGATTTCTCATTGGGTACTGTTGTTACAGTGCCCATTTATCGCACGTACCGGGCTAAAAGTTATTAGGGCCTACGAACATCTGAGTCCGCCATGCAAACAATTTAGAGGATGACAACAACCGTATCAAGGAAAAAAAATGGGAAAGAGCATCAGTAGGCGAAAGGAAATAATTTTTGTTGTTGTTGAGAGTATCATTGCGGCAAAAGAAAGAAAATTTTGGAGATCCACTACAAACCACTTCGGCTGCGGAGATGGAATTTTATCTGACCTGACAGATACATCAGCATGTGGACGGAAATCCTATATAAAAAATCCCAGCTTTTTCTATCAGTGCTTTACGCTAAGGGATGCAACTTTGGTTGAAAGTTAAACATTAATTGTATTGTTTCCCTTGTATGTACTCTCCCGAAAATAATAACACTTACCAAGGAAGAATGCGCATATGACGATGTGCACAAAAATATATTTATAGAATGTGTGATCCCGTATACACACATTGGGATCCTCGCTGCTGCTGCGTAGTTTGTGTACTGTGGTGATGCACAGTGGTTTTTAAAAATACTTTTGAATAAGTAAAATTGCCGTTAGGTATTGGTGCTTTTGAATTTTAATTCCCGTCTTGTGACTAGTTAGTTTAAGAAAATGCCACCAAGCTGCAAGATAGAAAAGTTTACAGATTCATTACAACTAACGGTTGTGTGTTGCCGGCCTGGAAAGGGAGCAAAGAATATTAACGCTGCATGCTAACAGGAAATTTATAGAAGGCGATTAAGGAGGGTTGGGGCCTACTACCCTATCCTGTAGAAAATTGAAGCTAAAAATAAGAAATAAAAAAACTTCAGCGACATGAAAAACAAGTCGTCAAATGCAAGTACTTCAGAAAATTCAACTCAGCCATCCCAAACGGAGGAGGGTAACGGTACAAGAAACAAAGAAACGTGCTTTGCCTTTTGAAAACTGTCACGAAGTGAAGAAAACGGAATTGGGTTGAGCACTTAGAGTTCCGAAAGGTAGTGAGATTGCCTCTGCCTTGAAAAGGTCCACCCAATTGTACTGGTAGTCACACTTCTGTATTGTGTGGAGCCAACGCACACAGGGAGAGGGCACGTCCAACTAATCAAAACCCAAGACATCTAAATATACTACAGTAGAATACAGAACTAATTTTCACCAATAGAGCCCCCTTAAACCATTCTCAGTATGAAGAACAGAATATCGTTACGTGTACGTAAGAGACACAACAACAAAAACGAATTCTCATTTAGAGGTTATCAAACCTTCCGACTTGACAGTGGCTGTGACCACAAGGTCACAAAGAAGGTGTGGTGATACTCACAAGCACCTCAGCCCAAACAGGAAGTATTCATATGCAGCAACAGTCGGACTCGTAATAGAGGTAGATGTAACCGTGAAAGAAGTGAGCATTCGTATATTGTATCTATATGACCATTCAAGCAAAAATATGTCGCTTGCCACTTCGGAAGTAAAGCACTCCAACTGCATAGCCACCGATGATATCAACAGTCACTCCGAAAGGTATGGCGAAAAACATATATTGGAGAATACGAAGTGGCAGATTAGGAAATAGACACAAATCTTCACCCCATCAACAGACCCGATGACATCTTCTTCTTCTTCTTCTTCCATCCTTAGCCATCAACCGGCAAAGCAGTATGTGGCCAGTACGCCTAGTGGCGTCTTAGGGCAACAACAAATTGATCAATCTATCGCTGTTTCCACCACGCCTAGTGGCGTCTTTGTGGAACAAAAACAGACCAAACAATCTATCATTGTTTCCGTAATCAGATTGGTTGGCAAGCAGGTGATCAGCCCACTGTGCGAAGTTTTTACGGGATGGGGTAAACAGCCCCATGCCCATACCCTCCTTAGTCGCTTTTTACGACATGCGTGGTAGGGTGCAGGGTTACTATTCTTTGCTCCCCTTTCGGGCCCCGGTAACACACGGGTGACCCGATGACATACCCAGTTTATATTCCAAAAGGTAGCATACAATCTCTATTCAAGGTATAGTATTTTCTACAGGGGATATCCTTCATAAAATTTTCCGACAGGTGCTTATACAACTAGCAAGTAGCAGACCTATACAACTAATGTTAGACATAGAATATCCCTCATGTTGCTGGATTTATGTCCAGTGCCCTCATTTTTCTCTTACACACATCTTTCAATCTCAGCTGCGGTCGCACAACTGTTCATTTGCCATCTGCCAGTTGTCCGTAGATGATATTTTTCGGGATGCGGCCATCTTCTATGCGGCGGCCATGGCCAAGCCAGCGTAGTCTGCGCTGTCTAAGCAGTTTATACATGCTTTGAAGGCCAGCACCTGACAACATCTCGATTTTTGTCACTTTATCTTTCAACGAAATGCCGAGTATGTGGCGTAGACACCGTAGATGGAAGGTATTGAGCCTTCTTTCTTGCTTAGCATAGGTTGTCCAGGTCTCGCTACCATAAAGCAGTTTTGGTCTTCGTTGTAAGTTTGGAGTCTCCCCAAACACGCGATGTGAGACGGGTAAAGGTAACTGCAGCTTTGCCAATGCGGCTGTCAATTTCTGTGTCCAGTCAGAGTTTGTCATTGATGGTAGATCCCAAGTATGTGAAGTGATGCACCACTGCCAATTCATAGTTATCGATACTTATAACTGGTGCAACATCCACATCCTGACTCAGCACACTTGTTTTCTTTAGACTTATTGTGAGGCTAAAGTCCTTGCATGCTTGGGCGAAGCGATTCATCAAGCTCTGAAGCTCCTGTTGGTTTTGAGTGACGACTGCAGCATCATCAGCGAGTAACAAGTCTCTTATAGTGACCGTTCTGATTTTTGTTTTTGCCTTCAGCCTAGTGTGAAGGCATATTACTTCCTCTGCAGCTCCCTTGAAGCATCTGTCACCGTACACTGAGATGATGCTTCCAGCAAGCTTTGAAGAACAGAATTTCCTGATCAAACCAATTCCAGGCCAAGGTACCAAACCCGCCCTAACTCACCTTTCCGAACCAGATCAAATGTCCCTCTGTCAAAATCCTATACACCGACGGTATGGGACCCCCCCCTTACCCCACCCAAAAGATTACCCAATAGATGAAAGTGCCCTGATGAACATAACCAAGGAATAAATAGATCAACTAACTAAGGTAGCTAAAAAGTGTACACCGATGATTTAAAGCAGAAAGGTGAAGAACTGAGCCATAATGTATACATATCCCAGCATGAGACACAGAAAAATTATAGTTTAACTGAAAATACATCTATCTTCCACACAGAAATGGTGGCAATAGTAAAACGCTGGAAATAACTACTGACAAAAGCCCCCCCGCCCCCCTCACCCATCCCTCCCCCCCAATAAGGTAACGATCTTAACTGACTCACTATCAGCAATACAAGCACTAAGTAATGCACACGAATGTAGCTGACCAGACGGAGGGGAAGAAATATGTCAACTTAGCACATTCCTAAACAACAGAGAGTGCACAGTACTATTAACATGCATATCCTCACACGTGGGAATAGAAGCAAGTAAGGCAGCAGACAAGGAACATGAAACAGGAAGAAGCAGCCGTAACTACATAAACACAGGTTTCGGATCAACAAAGATAAAAAGCTTAATAAAAAGTCTAATAGCGACAGAATGGACAGAAGATTGGAAACAGAAACAGAAAGGTAGACATGCTTATAATCTGCTGAAAGATCCAACACGAACATGTCAGATACTTCCACGCAATAAAAAACGTATTAGACTACAACTAGTAATAGGATATTTTATGATGGAGAAACCCAGCTGTGAAGCATGTCATGAGAAAAACACCATAGCACAAGTGCTAACATGCAAGAAATATGAAAAAAAAAAAAAAAAAAAAAAAAAACATTAACAAAAAAAAAAATAACAAAATAAAATAATAAATAAAAACAACATAACAAAAATTAACATAAATACATAACAAAGAAGAACGATAAAAGAAGGAAAAATACATAACAAAATATTCACTACAATGTTCAATACAAAATACGATAAATTGCAAAACATCACAAAGCAGTGCATTCTCATTAGAAATACGTGAGTCAATTTCAGGGACAATAAATAGGAAAAGAATAGCATACAATAAATCAAAGTGCAAACATCCTCAAAACTCAGCGGCGTAACGGAGAAATACACAAAATTTGTGAAGAGAGTACACCAACACTCTTAAAAAATGCCACAACATCCAAACGACCAGAAAAATTGCAGTCTTGAAAAACAACAAATATAATGTACGATATAGAAAAAAAGAACACTATGCACCCACATTAATAACCCATATGGGTTGAACTGAGTATCCCATGCACAAAAGAAAATCCAATGTTTGTGCGAGGCCTACAATCAGCAAACAACATATCTTTTTAGTATTGATGAAACGTAAAAAATTTGATTGATTACGGCTTAACCGCAAAATTGAGTAGCAGGATACAAAATGAAAGACAAAGGGTAGGATGTCAGGCGGGCCTGCATACCCAATTCTCAACCCTTTCAAAATAAAGTTAGTTCATTCAAAACACTGACGGGGAAGAAATAAAGCTAACGTCTTAACACTCCAATGTCTGCAGCACCTTTAAAAGACTGAGGATTTTGCTTGGAGCTCATTTAATTGATTTTAAACGAACACTTAATTTTTAATTTACATATTTGTAAAATTGTAAACAAGATTTACTTCTTCAACGGCTGTTATTTTCTTCCTTCTCAGTCCAAGGGAAACAATCAGACAGCAAAAAAAAAAAGTCATTACAAAAAATGATTATAAGATATTTCACTTATGGTTATGCGACAAATTGTTTTAAAATAATCGTGTATGACTTCCTGTTTTATAATGTGATTAAAACAATATCATGTAAAATTTCTTATTTTTGTTCATCTATGTTATCTTGTATTAAAAATGAAAGCGTTTAAGAAATAACCTGACATGAAAGTGATGTTCTGTGACGAACTAAAGTTGTCTCAAAGTATGGCATGCATGTAGATGTAACTAGCTGATAGACCAGCGGTTGCCCGAGTCAAAAATGAAACTGAACTTTTAATATCTCACCTGGTTTGCGGTACTTCTGAACCACCATTAGTATCTGAGCAACCAGGACCAAAGGTCTACAGTTGCTTCTCGGATTAACCCAATTGTCGTGAGACATTCTAAATCCACATATATAAATTAAAAAGTAAATGTAAAGCCTAACGAATTAATTCAATACAAGGAAAGAAGAATGGTAAAAGAAGAACAGTGCGGTCACAATAGCGTACGCCTGTATTATAGAACGTCATGCTAGTTAAACAAGAAATCCCCTTTTCTACTTCGTCTGCATAAGTGTAACGCTTTCACGTTTACTAGTAAAGCCTACTGCATCAAATACACGCGTCTCGAAAAAATAAAACTAGTACTATATTTCTTGTACGACCTTGAGAGAGACACTGCGTAATGACCTAGATTTAATATTCCATTAATGTCACTATGCACTAAGTAAAAGAAAAGACAGACGAACTTAGAGAGAGAGAGAGAGAGAGAGAGAGATATGTACGGAGGAACGCATGCAATACTACCAACGTCGTCTCGCGATTGAAAATTAATGCCACCCCACGCGAAAGGCACGCAGGCTTGTTTTTTTTCCTTCAAATAAACAGTAATAAAAACACTACCAATACGAGGTAAGGTTTTAAAAAAACATGGTTAATGCTTATTAGGAAACATGACACAATACTGTTTTACGTCTGAAATCCTGACATTAGCCTGGCAGTACAGAAGACACCCCATCGTATAAAAGTGAACGGGTGGTAGAAGAAAATATATATTTTGAACGCAGCCACTTAGCTCCATTAAACTTATATATTTGGGTGCCTTAGGACTTGCTGACAAAGAATATGTTAGGTGTTAAGCAAATAGTCAAATAATTAACAAATTATAGCCAAAATACTATAATGGTGTTGTCTGACAACACATGATCATATTTGCTCATAATGGCGTGTTTGGACACTGCTTTAGAGGAAATTAGGCCACCACGTCAAATCCGATTTGATTGGCTAGAATAATATGTAAGGCTAAACATGATTAGTCGATGGCAAATACTATTTTTGGTTGTTAATGGCAACGATAGGAAGGGTACTTTTTTTCAAAAGCTTTTGTAAACATGGTCTAATTGGCTAGACCATTTAATATAGTCAATTAGGAGCGTCTGTTCAGTGCCACTTTTTGAATAAACTTTATAGAAGCAAGTGCGTTGAGATCCAGCTCATATTTTTCTAATAAAAGCCTGGGACAGAGGCAGATCGGAATTGTGCCATAACTCATCGCCAGTCAACGTATTTGTTTAATATTTCCTTGAATTGTGGTAAGCTAAACATATTTGATATCTTTTAGATGAAAATTGAATGTGAATTGATAAATTTATGTCTGTATGTGTGTGGTTCAGTAACAAACATGAGGCAAAGCCTAGATATTGCTCCCCCATGAACAAAACTTGTCGGAGAGGAGTATAACTGCATGGGATTGCCAAATAGTACTATGACACCTATCTTGTTGAATAGAAGGAAATAATGCTGGAATTGCAGAGGCGTTGTAACCATTAGGGAGAGGAATACTGGTGTATACTGTTACATGAGAAGCTAACAGTTGGCCCACCGCGCTGAACTCAGTGTTTGTTATGTATTGTGCTTCAGTGTGGAAATAGATTATAAATTAGTTCTGAAGTAGGAGGTACAACCTTCTTGTTTCAGGGACCGTGGTACTAACGTATTAAAGCAGCATATGGTCTGAGTTTTGCTGAATCCAGAGGCTGATAGCATACTCCTTGGTCAAGATATCGACCAGTGTTGTTTCTCAAGAAAACTGTGAAGCAAGCAAGCATAGGAGACTGTTTCCTGCCGCCCACACAGAAGTTAAGATTACGTTGGCCAGAGCAGCTCAATCTTGTGTATACCCCCCTCTAAAAGTGACTTTACCTTAAATCAAGAGGGACATTTATTTGTTTCAAATAAAAAGAAACTGTGAACCTTTCCAATATTATTTCCACCAGAAACAAACACTTGAAGTCATGATGATAAACAACAACATAGCTTGAATAGCCAGTATTACCTCATAGTACTACATCACAACTTACACACATATTGTAATAATAATATATGTCAATACAAAGATCCTATCTATAAATTGTGTACATACAACTTGTGATTTCATTTGATTGTGATTCCTGGTTCACTTTGTAGTTGAATCAGGATATCTATTATTGAAAGGAATTAATACATATTTTTAAAAGTTACACTTGACTTTTTAAGATAGTCTTATAGAGTGTTCTATGTATGTGAGTGTCACAGTGTTGTAAAGTATTGTGGATTAAATTAAATTGTTTATCTGTCTGTTGGTTGTTGTGAACCTACACTTCATCACTATCATAACCCTAGACATTCAACGTAGTCATCACAATATTCCAGAATAAGTCTGACTGAGGTATAAATGTGGTAGCAAAGTAAGGTCATCTGTAATACACCACACTTATTAGATACAGATACCTTCACAGCTGATCTCAGTCAGTACACTAAGTCCCCTATAAATATTTATGGCATCCCACTTTACCACACCAATCACAACTATACATCTCCCGTAAAGCATATCTACTCCAATCATGATCTCCATCGTACCTCTCATGACCACATGTAATTAAATCACATCCTCCACCTTACCTCTCACGAATAGCACACCCACTCCAAGCATGTCCTCTATTGTTCATCTTGCTTCAAGCACATCTACTCCAGTCATGTCCTCCATTGTACCTCCCAACTCCAGCATATATACTCCAATCATGTCCTACCAACCACTATCCATGCCTCTTCACTCCCAGGACATCTACCCCAAATCATGTCAGCTCCCCTAGATATTTCTCACCCCAAGCACACTACTTGCAATCATTTCCTTTATTATAACCTTCACCTCCAACACATTACTCCAATCCTATCTTCCACGAAATACCTATCACTTCTAGGAGACATCTGCACTCCCATTCATGTCCTCAGTTGTTCCTCTTCACCTCTGCACTTCTATTACAATCATTGTCATCCACGCCGCTTAATGTAGAAATATTAAAAAATGCTGTCATTGAATCTTATCTAAAAAAATGAACTCATTGTTGTATGTGTGGATTTCAAAGCTAAATACGAGTAATAGTTCAAAAATAAAAGCCTTAGTGGCTGTTGGAGCAATTTAAACATTGCATTGAATGTACCTCAAGCGTTGTGCAGCAGTTGAGCCGTTTCTGCCTGGTTGAAGCTGGTTTTGTCCACACAAATGCAGTTTTATCAAATCAAAGGAACTGATTGAGCCTGGAAGAGCGTGACGAATTACGACTTCTTCTTTGATCCTTAGCCGCCGACTATCAAAGCAATCAGTGGCCATCACGCCTAGTGGCGTCTTGTAGGGCAACAACAAATTGATTCCACTTTGCTCGGTCGGTGGCCATCCTTCGTACAGTGCCCCAACTCTGGTTCATTCTGTGCATCTCAGCCTTCACAGTCCTCCGCCAGGTTGTTTTTGGTTGGCCTCTCTTTCGTTTTCCTTCAGGGGTCCAAAGCATAGCTGTTTTTGTGATGGCATCGGGGTCTCTTCTGAGAACATGACCAACCCAGCTCCAGCGTCTGCCAGCTATGATGGTGTGCATGTCCTCTTGCTTGCTCCGAGTAACAGATCTTGGTTTGTGATGGTATTCGGCCAAAAGATTCGGTGAATTTTTCTTAGGCATGTTGTGTGAAAAGAGGACAATTTCGACATTTCCTTCTCTGTAACTCTCCAGCATTCCGCACCATAGAGAACCACAGAAAGCACACAGCTCTGATATAATCTTAATTTTGTGCTTATGCTGTATTGAGAGGACTTCCAGATGTTGTTTAGGCTAAAAAAGGCTGTTCTTGCCTTATTCATTCTGACGTTGATGTCTTTGCCTGCCCCGCCGTCTGGTGTTACTATGCATCCTAGGTATGTGAAGGTGTCTGTCTGTACCAGTTGCTGATTCCTTACTGATATGGGCTCAGGGTTGCTCACATTGAGCGTCATGACCTCTGACTTCTTTAAATTGATGTTCAAGCCCACCTGCTGGCTAACTTATTAAGTCTATCCGTTTTTTCCTGGATGTGTTGATGTGAATGTGCTAGTAGTGCAATGTCATCTGCATATTCCAGATCTTCAAATGTAGAAAATGTAGTCCATCTTATTCCTCTTGGACTGCCCTCTGTTGTCTGGCGCATCACCCAGTCTATGACTGTTAAAAATAGAGTGGTTGATAAGGGGCATCCCTGTCGTACTCCTGTCTTCACCTCAAAGGTTAGGTTGTTCTGCACAACACTACACGTAAAGTTGGCATAGAGGCTTTTTATGATTGACACTATGCAGCCTGGAATTCCATAAGCCCTCAGTATTTTCCATAAACTGTCCCTATGTATGCTGTCAAAAGCCTTTTCAAAATCAACGAAATTAATGTACAGCTGTCTTTTCCATTCTGAGCACTGCTCTATAATGTTCCTGAGAGTGAATATATGATCTACACATCGTCTGTTCTTTCTAAATCCTGCTTGTTCTTTCCTCAGTTTGTGGTCTACTTCTTTTGAAATTCTCTGTATAATTATCCTGCCTAGTATTTTGCTGGGAACTGAGAGAAGAGTGATTCCTCTCCAATTATTGCAGTCTGCAAGATCTCCCTTCTTGGGCAATTTGACAATTATTCCTTTGTTCCACTCTGATGGTGTTGTCCCCGTTTTCCAGACTTGTGCAAATAGTGGTTCTATTAGTTCTGCTGCTAGCTCTGGGTCTGTCTTAAATAGCTCTGCATTTAAGTTATCATGGCCAGGAGCTTTTCCGTTCTTTAACCCTTTGATTGCTGTGATGATTTCTTCTTTTTGTGGAATGTCTGTATTTACATCTAAATGAATTACGACTAAAACTCACCAATTTCTAATGAAATACCACTACCCTTGTTAGTGCTCATGAATCACATTTTTTCCATTAATGAATGTATCCAGTTCAATAAATCAATCAATACCCTTTAGCTCCCCAAGGAGCACAGGCCTTCAACAAACACATGCCAAGTCTTCCTGTCCCGTGCCATCCGCTCAAGTTCTTTCCATGTTTTCCTCATCATTTTCACCTCTGTATCCAGTTTTCGTCTCCATGTGTTTTTTGGTCCACCTTAGCCTGTCTTTCCCTGTGGATTCCAGAACAAGGACTGACTTGTAATGCTATCAACAAGTTTCCTATCCATCGCCAGCGCCTTCTTCTCTGTCACAAGATGGATTTTAGTGCGTCTTCTTTCCGATCTCTCTTTCACTACGGCAGTATCAGTTACATTTGTGTACTGATTTTATCTTGATTTTTTTTCCGAGTCGCACCCTTTTCTTTCTGTTTGCTATGTAGCATAGAGTTTGTTTAAACATCTGACAACCCTTGTTGGTGATAATCCATCGCGTTTGCCAGGGTGCGGCAAAGCTTTGCTAAGGTTAGGCCAGGGGCGCGACAGATAAGAGATTACCCGTCTGTGGGACATATTTGGGACGGACACGTGTGATATAATCTTTTTCTATCCACGACATTACTTTGTAAGAAAATAATAAGTGTTACATCTGACACACGTTGTCGTATGAGTTTAACGACATGTTTGTGAGTTCGTACACAGGGCAATCGGATGTTTACAGCCCATTTTCAGAAAAGTAATGTTTGAAATTTTGCACTAGATGAGTCATGCAAAATATTCAAATCAGATTGGCTGATCATTTGAGTTCCATAAAGAACAGAGCGGTGTAGGACAGTGAATATAACCTGACGCTTCAGTCAGTCTAGTTCACTGTGAACATTTACTCCGAGGAATCGCTTGCCAAGAACAACCAGACTTGTCAGAAGAAAATTCAGGATTTCCATTTATCAGACCGGACTTTTACAGGAACACCTTGCAAGACTTAATACAGCCCAGGAAATCCACTTTTATAAGGAACCTGACTCTGAGGAAACTGAAAACACAAAGTCAAAGAAGGAGTTTTAGTGCTAAAGAAACGACACCCCAGACGCGTGTAAGAAGCCAATTCAAGTCTCTTTTATTCATCTGAGCAAATACGTCTTTGAGCCAGGATTGGTGTAAGTTGTGATTTTACATTCCATATTTCATTACTAACATGTGAACTAACATATATGTATATACTACCATGTGAATTCTAATATGTGAAAATCGCTAGGGGAAGTCCTAGTTATTTGAGGCTGGCAACCTCAGTGTACAGATGATTTCATGAACCACCACTGACAAGGGCTGGTGATTGCTTTATTGCTAGTTTCGTAAAGAGAACTAAAAAGCATAAAGTAGTCCCAGGTTCCATATGGAGCTGGGAGGGAAAGATGAAAGAAATGATGTACATTCTAAGTATAATATCTACATTTTCAATCAGTGTAAATGTAAACGAAAACATATTCACTTTAAAATTAATGGAATTTTCAAACTTTTCAATCAGTATAAATATAAATCAAAACATAATCAATTTATATTGGGAACACTTTTCAAACAGTGGAAATGTAAATGTAAACATATTCTATCTGTATTATAAATCTGTTCATTAAAATGTAAAATCAATATATATAACTGTTAAATTTAAATGTAACGAAAGGCTTCTATCGAGAGCTTAAGTTTAATACTCATCGAGAGTAATTCTGAGTTAAATGGGATGGTGAAATAGAAATAGGGGTGCACATAACTACGTGTCGGAAAACGCAATACTTAGGAGAGCGTTTCGCTTCTATTATTTCATCATAGTTATTAGTGGTGGTACCAGCTGACGGGTACTATCTCAAGAACAATAAAAGAACAGTGGCCTGCGCTTTAAGACGAAGGACCAACTTTGCCGTTACTCCTTGACATTCTAGGAACGTGCAGCACCTTTAACATTGACCAGAAACGAGCGTAAATAGCGACAGAATACCAACAACCAGCCCAGCAGGAGGAGGAACTACCATTGGCAGGTAAGTGCAAAATATCTGCTGCCAAAAGTGACTTTCTTTGTTCAGTTAAATCCATTACAACAGTGATGACAAACTTTTCATAAAATATTATTTAATTCTTTAAACTTGTTAAAACCTAAAGTGATTATTACATTTTGTTATTTGTAATTTTACAAATTTAACTTCGATTTAATCCTTTTTAAATGTACTGCATGTTTGTCTCAGTCAATTTACTACACACACTCTAAACAGAGCTATACCAGAATAGTAAGAATTACACTGAGTAAACCAGGAGTGGGGGCTTTATCATTGCTTAATTCTTCACAAAAGTGGTCGGCAGATTCTAGAATTAACGTGCTCAGCCAAAGCAACATTGTTTTCGCTTATCTGAATATCTTGTTAAGACTACCTTTGTGATAGAAGTGTCATTACCCTTCTATCTACATCTCTGCCAAGAGTAATCTTGTGCAAAGGTAGACACCTTTGAAGCCCATATTAGATACTCTTGAGTTTTGGCCACTGTTTGACCACTACTGCAAAGCAGGGGAGGCAATACCGTCACATTCTCAACTCTTGTTCCACTGGCACTTGTCTGGTTCTTGTAATCAATTCCACATTTGTGACTTTGTCATACCATTTCAGTCCTTCTATTCTACGCAAGCACCCGTTTATAAAAGTCTGTAGCTTTTTTGTTATTGTTTTTGTTGCTCTCCATGTCTCAGAGCCATACAATAGGACTGACTTGACATTTGAATTGAAGATTCTTATTTTCGTGTTGAACTTGATTTCTCTTGTTCTCCATACGTTTCCCAATGCAATGAAATCTCCTCTTGCTTTTGTATTCATATTTTGATATCATTGCCTGTCCCTCCAACTTTGTTTATATTACTTATTTCATGTTACCGCCCACTTAGTCTATCATTTTTAATTTTAACAGCTCTTTTTTTCTCTCCGATTCTGTCAATCATGCTAGAGCACAGTTAGACACACTTTTTTTGCACGTGCGAAGCGGCTTGATGTCTAACGATCTTTTTATGTTGGCATTCAGAGATGCTAAAAGGGCCCCTGGTCTCTTTGATGTGGGGGAAACAGGGAACTCTTTGCTACTCTAAGTTTGCGGCATTTTTATGCCGAAAAGGTCTCTTTGTAGCAAGCGGCTAGTTTCGGTGTCCCCCGGTCGCTCGGAGAATTCTCGTTCTTTCATTTGAAGCCGCCTTCGACCCTTCATCCCGAACAGGGGCGAGCATCGAACGGGAGAGCGTAAACACTCGTACGTCTGTCTTACGTGGATCCACACACGTGCGGGAAGCATTCTTCAAACACCTGGCATTCTTCTTCGTATTTAAGTTCATGTCTCTATCATTCTTTACCAGTTGTCTATTCTAGGATTCTGTCGTCTAGTGACGTTGTTGAGTTGAAAGCTGACAACTGTTTGAGAGTGTAAATCAGAATTCCTTGATTTGGTAAGCACATTTGCCTAGTCAATTTTTCTTGGGGTTTGTTTTTCCTTGGTAGATTAATAGTATAGAGTTTGGAGACTTCATTACTAAATGGCTTAATATAAAGTAATTGTTGGACATAAACCGCAGTCAGCGACCCATAGCTGACTGCTTGCGTCAGGATCAGCGAACCAGAGCTGACCAAGACCATACTGTGACGATATTCTCAATACAATAGATAAATTAGATAATATTGTAGTGCATAAAGTCAAAAATAAGATAGAAAATAAAAATTGAGTCCAGCGTAGTATTCTCCTACGCCCGCCCGCATGTCGATTTTGATAAACCTAATAGCCGAATGAAAGATACTGTCTTTTCGAAAAATTCGTCCTTCAGATTAAATGTAACACTTTTGCAAGGTCAAGTCGGATTGCCAAGACGAGGGTGAAAGAATAAAAGAATAAAATAGGGGAGGGATGGAAAGACAGAACCTAGGGAACACCGTCTCGCGTTGATTTAAAAAAAAAGCCAACTTGAGGAACATAGCCTTGGGCACGTTTCAAATTACGATACAAAACTAAAAAAAAAATATGGAATTATGAACCAAAATACATAGGGCCATAAAAATTATATATTCGGATGCCTTATGATGTCCTGAGCAATAATATGGTCTCAGTTACCCACTAGTACAAAAAAATAACCAAAATAATGGCAATAATATTATGTATGATAAGACGGACTGACGAGAAAAAAGATCACGCCTGCTTAATTTTTTCATGACATATTTTGAAAAAAGCTTTGGGTAAATAGGACTAAAAGGTACCAAGATTTTGATTGGCTGTAGTTTAGAGGAAGGCGATAGGGGATTGGTTAACCTAACACTAAAAATATACTTGTAGTAGTAACCGTAGTATTTTGGGAATTGTTTTTTTTAAAGTTCGATTTAAAATTCATAGTCGTCTGCTTCTATTGGCCAGCTTAGTTGATATTGAGGAAAAATTGTTAGGATAGGACGCCATTTCTTTAAAAAATCTTGCCGCGAGACGATGAGATCAGAAATGTAATTCTAAATACAAATATTATAAACTTCTGGACAGGGCAGTGATAACTTGGGCCAAATCTGCCAGTCATCGTTGTTTGTGTGTAATATTCATTGAAATTGTGGTAAGATTGAATTTATTAACCATTTTATTTAAAATAAAGTTTGAATGTGAGATACTAACATACGACTGTAAGTAAGTGAGTCGATGGCAGACTTAGGCAAAGCCTAGAGATTGATCCATCATATGATAGCCTATCAGAGAGGTGTAGAACTACAAAATTATATATGATTGTCATCAAGGAGCATAACACCTATCCTATTGTATGGAAAAAGATTACTGCTGGAATTTCAGAGGCGTTGTAACCATTAAGGGAGAGGAATGCTGGTATACATTGTCACGTCAAAATATAATGGTAAATTAGGTTGTCATCAAGAGCTGACCCTATTCGTTTGTTTGTACTGTACCTGTAATTAACTGTGGAATATTATTGTATACTTATTATAAAAAGGATGCATAACCTTCTTATTTCAGGGGTTTTTGTGGCCCTGACAGTCGCATAAAACCAGGCTCGTGGGAACTGATTGATTCCTGACTTTGTTGCATAATTCGGGCACGTACTGGAGGCCATTGCCTTTTATGAAGTGAACCAGATGTCCATCGAGCCTAGGACAAGACTTACCAGGGTTCTCCTTCGAAGTTAAGTGCCCGTTCGGCACCGAAAGTCTCAACCTCTATGAACTTCAGTTATTAACAATAAAAAACTGACATTATCAAATACAAGAATTTCACCTGTGACAAATGAAAAGAAAATAAACGATAGGGAGTGACGATAACCAACAACCTACCATTATACATATACCAGTATTATCATATTTAGAAAACTACACCTACACACTTTTATTATATAAATACTTGTATTATGGACAGAAGATCCATTGTATAATTTGATTATTGTAAATAATTCCTTTGATTTCACTTTTGATTGTCAATCCTGATTCAAACAAAATAGAGTCAGGATAATAAATTGAAAAAAATTATTAACGTTACACAAAATTCAACCACTGACTTACTAAAGATAGTCTTTTAAAATGTAGTGTGTATGTGATTGTTGTAGTACTGTTGCGTTGTGTTGGATAATAAAACACTTGTGTATATGTTTAGTTGGTTAATGCAACATTACACTACTTATACATAACCCTAGACACCAAACGTAGTCATCATCATCATACATTCTAGTCAAAGAATAAGTCTGATTGAGATCATAAAGGTGGTAGCAGAAAGGTACCCTGTAACTTACCATAATATTTATTATATTCAGGGACCTTCACAGTTGACCTCATTCAGTACACTAAGAGTACATAACAACAACATTTCTTAACATCAAATCCACCACATATATTGGGTAGCTCGATTCCGGGATTTTAAAAGTCTTATAAGGTATATTAGTGTCTCAGGTCCCGGAAATTTTAATTACCTGTCAAATAAAATTAAAAGTATTCTTTTGTGGAATTTAAATAGTGGTTGAGCTATCGGTGCCTGTTGTGGTTCTTAGTCATATTAGAAATTCTTAGTTATAATTAGATACTTGTCTAATTAGAAATTTTAAAAGGTTGCATAGTACAGAATGGCTGATCTGGCCAAGTTTCGATCTGCTGATGTGCAGACTGCTAAAGAAATGAATATGGACGGACCAGAACTGGTCCAGTATGTTACCTCAGAATGTGACAAATTTATTGAAAGAGATAGGGAAGACAGGAAATTAGAAGCAGAAAGAAAATTAGAGGCTGAAAAAGAAATTAAGAGGTTGCAGATTGAGGCTGACAAAGAGGCTAGGGCATTGGAGGCGGAAAGGGAGGCGGAGATTAAAAGGCTCCAATTTGAAGAGAAGAAATTAGAAGCAGAGGAAAGAAGATTAGCTACAGAAAGAGAAGAAAAGAGACTGGCTGCTGAAAGGGAAGCAGAAGATAGGAGATTGCAGAGGGAGCACGAGTTACGACTAAGGGAGTTGGAATTACAAGGCCATGCTCCTGAAAATGGTGCCAGCCCCTTTACCTCCGATGCAACTGCTAGTCAGGGAGCCTCAACCTCAGCTATGGGTTTTCATTTAGACCATTTTGTTGAGAAAGACGATGACATAGAAGGTTTTCTGGGTAGATTTGAACTGTTGGCTACCACGTATGGTTTAGAGAGAGAAAGGTGGAGCCTAAAGTTATCCCAGGGGCTTAGGGGAACAGCTTATGAAGTTTTTTGCCAAAATGAGCAGGGATGATCAAGACAATTATGACATGTTAAAGCAGGCTCTTTTGTTAAGGTATGAAAAGAACGGAGAATTTTACAGGAAAAAATTTAGGAATGCGAGACTACTGTCGGGTGAGACCTATCACCAGTTCTCTGCAAGTTTAGAGACCTACTTGGAGAAATGGACTGCTCTGGGGAAAACCCAAGATCTTAAAGAAATGATCCTTATTGAGCAATTGAGAGAGTCCATGGCTCCAGACTTGAGAAAGTTTCTCATGGAACAAGGTGCAGAGAGGCTGGGGGAGTTACTCAATGTCGCTGAGAGGTATCAGGCAGCCCAAGCAGAGGTAGCGGGCACAAAAAAGAAACAGGTAGACAATTATAAGGCTCCTCAAAACTTTAACAGATTTGACAACAAAGATCAGGGAAATAAAGGTAAGCAACATTTGGCAGACCACGAAATGATTATAGAAATAAAAACCCACAATTCAATGACAGAAAATATGAGGAAAGAAAACCTTTTCATAAAGGTAGATTATATTGTAGATGGTGTAAGATGGACAACCATAACACCGAAAAGTGTACTAGGAAACCTCCTTCCTTCGCTGCAATGAAAACGGGGAGAAAGGGAGTCAAGGCCAACCCTACTAAACAGCAGGAATCGTATCATCCCCCAGTGTGTGAAGAAGTAATATGTAATGGAGTCACCATAAGGTGCTTGTATGATACTGGATTGGATTATGATTCAGTTGTGAGTTCTCACCTGGTGCAAGCAGATCAATACACCACAGAAACAGTGGAGATCCAAGCTGCAACCAAGGACGTAGTGACCATGACACTTCCCATCGCCAGGATAAATGTAAAAACGCGATATGTGGAAGGAATCATCAAAGCAGCAGTGATAAATGAACCAATCTACCCTCTGATATTGGGGTGTAGATATGTCTTCTTGGGGAATCCCAAGAGACCTGTGATCATGGCAACAGTGCAGACCAGATCACAGTCCAAAAAGGAGGAGGAAAACCCAATAAATACCCATCCAGATGAGATGAGGATGGCGCAGGCTGAGGATAAGACCCTCAAGCCGTGTTTTAAGAAATTGCCCAAATGTCATACACCTCCAGGCAAGGGAGACTTCTATATGAAAAACAAATTGATATATAGGAAGGCTGGAACTGGATCCAATGGTCACGGACAGCTGGTCCTTCCAAAGGCATATAGGGCAGATATAATAAGGAGACTACATGTTGGAAAAGATGGGAACCATGAGAAAGTAGGTACCATCTGCCAAAACGTTTCTCAAAAATACTACTGGCCCGACGTAAATGTCGACATTGAGAATTTTGTAGAAGCATGTAGCAGATTGCATAAGGGAACCCCCACAAGTGGGAAAACTAATAATCAGGACCTAGAAACGCCACGGGGCAAACTTAGGTCTAAAAATAAATTTAAAAATGTAGACAAATTGGAATGGGAACCCCCTTTTCACACACAGTCTTCACTTGAGTGTATTAACATGGCAACTCTGTGAAGAGGGCCAAAATTGGTTGTATCCCAGAATAAGCCGACAATCCCTCGGTCGGAATTATGTGAACTGGGTAAAGATAAATCAGAGAGAGAGGAGATCTCTCACAAGAAATTTAAAGTGGGGAGAAAACCCCACGAAAAGAATTGGTAATGGACGATTTGTGAGTGATGATAAAAGGCAAAAACGTCCTCACTATAAGGCTTCCAATGTAAAGGACCTGACAAGTGCCAGGAAAAATAAGTATGTAAAATTAAAAGTCCATATGTAGCCTTGTTAAGGACGTGGACTGATGATAAGGCAGAAGAAAATATCACCTCATCATATCAATATGTGAACGAGCTGACCACTCGTCTTAAAACTGGCTGGAAACTTGCTAATGATAATTTGAGACAAGCCAGGAAAAAACATGCTGCCTATTATAATAAGAAGGCGAAGGATAGAGATTTAGCTGTGGGAGAGAAGGTCCTCCTTCTATTACCAGGCAGTAGTAATAAGTTGCAGATTGGATGGCAAGGTCCATATACTGTTCTAGAGAAGGTGTCTAGAACAAATTATAAGATAGATAAAAAGGGGAAAGAGAAAATCGATCATGTGAATCTCCTGAAAAAATATCTGGAAAGAGAAAATCAGGACGAGACACACTTACTAACCTTGTCCATCGCAACGGGAATGAAAAACGATCCACTCACCTCTCATGAATATCCGCTACATCCCTGTGAGACAGCCGCACAGGTAAAAATCAGTAAACACTTAACGAAAAATCAGAGGGAGAGAGTTCAAAAGGTTTTGGATGATCATGCAGATGTGTTAACGGACAAACCGGGGCATACGAATTTATTGGAATATGATATGAAACTTGTAGACCCAACACCAATCTGTATGAGAGCCTATACGATCCCGTTTGCAAAGGAGACAGCTTTAAAGGAAGAGATAGAGTATTTGTTGAAAGAAGGAATTATTTCACACAGTGAGTCCCCGTACATTTCTATTGTAGTTCTGTTGAGAAAACCCTCTGGGGAACACAGACTGTGTATAGATTACAGGAAACTGAATGCTGTCACAGAAGGTCAGGTGGATTCATTACCTGATACAAATCAGCTGTTTGCTAGGCTGAACAAAGCTAAATATTTCTCTAAGGTGGATCTGAGCAAAGGCTATTATCAGATTCCAGTAAAACCTGAGATTAGACCGTATTTAGCCTTTAGCACCTCGGATGGACATTATGAATTCAACATGTTGCCTTTTGGGTTGAAAAATGCTCCGAGTGTGTTTTCTAGAATGATGCGAAAATTGTTGGATCCCCTGAATAATCCATGTATCACGAATTTCATGGATGATATTCTCATTGCCACAGAAACATTTGAGGAACACATTAACTCTCTGAATATGTTGTTGGATAGACTCAGGGAGGCAAACTTGACGGCTAGACCGACCAAATGTTGTATTGGATGTAAAGAGTTGGAATTCTAGGTTACACAGTATCTCTGGGAAGCATGACCCCTGACCCCAAGAACTTGGAGAAATTGAAGAAAGCTCCGAGGCCACAGACAAAAAAAAGATGTGAGATCTTTTGTCTTGTTGTGTGGTTTTTACCAGAAATATATTAAACATTTTAACTCGATATGTGCACCACTGACGGATTTAACGGGCAAATGAAATCCTGATAGAATTACTTGGTCCGCGCAGTGTGAATCGGCCTACCAAGAGTTAAAAGAAAAACTCACAAGCAAGAATATATTGAAATTGCCCGACTTGAGTCAAGAGTTTGTTGTGAGAACGGACGCTAGTAACGTCGGATTAGGGGCAGCCCTATTACAAAGATCCAATTCACTTGATGGGGAATTAACCCCGGTTGCTTATGCTAGCCGTAAGCTGAACACAGCGGAACAAAAATATTCAACTAGTGAAAAGGAATGTCTGGCTTTGATATGGGCGATAAAAAAGTTCCAAGTCTATCTCTATGGTAGATCATTTAGGATTCAAACAGATCATAAACCACTTGTATTTCTGTCGCAAGCAAGAATGAAAATGCTAGATTATTATGTTGGTCTTTGCTCTTACAGCCATACCAATTTATCATAGAATATATCCCCGGCTCGGAAAACGTAGGTGCAGACTTTTTAAGTAGACACCTGTTACGTGCAGTCTTTGATATCTTACAATATTATACATTAGTATACTTGTTATGTTCGCAAATATTTTGTAAACAAAATAGGTAATTTTTTAGTGCTTAAGGGAAAGTCATTATTGAGTTACTTCCCTTGAAAGTTGTGCCGTCTCTTTCGATCGAACTCCGCGGATGAATCCAGTTTTCTGCGATTTATCCTTTGTTTGGGTAATAATAGATTGTTCTTGCTTCAGAATATCTATGGCCTGAATTTATGTGTATTGTTTGTCTGAGTAGGACGAGTCTGTCTTATATCTGTATATCTTTACATATCTAAGTCGAACTATATGTTCTGTTGTCTCTAGAGAGGTCAAAGGCTATTCGGCGGATGTGTCGCTAGAGAGTGGTGTGATTTGGCTTCGTCCTGATGGGGACTGTGTTTTTTCTATGTCGGCTTGTCGCCGAAAAAAGTGATCTCAGTATTGGTGGGGAAAGTGATAGTCGTCTAGACCTATCGTGTATGCTTTACCCCAGTGTTTATTCGTATTGCCAAGGAATGGCAGAATCATATTTCTGATACCAAGGTAATAAAAGATACTCTTGTGAACTCTCTCGTTCGAAGCCACCATTTTCGATAGGTACGATTTGAATGTCTAAGAGAATATATTTGACTCGATGAAAACGACTTCGATTCCTAGCAGCACTATATCCTGTAGAATGCAGTCAATTGTTCATGATCAAATCTACAGAGCAATGAAATGTTTTATGAATGACTAACTTTAGGACAGATTCATTATCTGTATCCAAACGTGAGTGACAGCTCACGAGTGAAGCCATCTTGGAACCAAACATGTAGTGACTTTCAAGAAGAGAAAAGGGATGCCCGTATTATCGCTTGTTTAGTCCAGAGATCACTGCTACACATGAGAACCCGTTATTAGCGGTTCAATATTATTATATGGAAAAATATGTGCTGAACATTATGTTGGAGAATCGTCGCTAAACGAGATTAGGTTTAGAAGCCATCTGAAATATTGTTTATAAGCTGACGTGCTCAGTCAGTGAAGTCAGATGATATATATGTATGGGCGATACTGAGGGCTTGGCTACTGACAGTCCTTTATACTATTATTCTACATGAGTGCCCATGTAACATTGCAAGACCATTTATCCACTGTACCATGATGTATTATGCCAACCTGTGATTTGTCACTATCTGTGCTGTCGAGTGTGTACGTCCAATTAAACTTTAGTAAAGGTACACAGTCGTTGGTATCGATGACTTCCAGCCATACATGAGTGTGAGAAAAGAACATTTGTCAACACCACGAACCCTTATTAACATTCGCACATTATACACTCAATCCATGTCTACACACCACTGCGTAGGTCAAGTTGACATTCCATACACTACAGTGGAGCAAACAACACCATAGAGATCTTATCAACTGATGATGATGATGATGTCTGCTTCCATCCACTTATATCTATCTTTTGGTGGATATCATTAACTGGAATAAACAGTGGGCTTTATCAACTGGTGGACCAGCTTTCTGGGTTTGACCTCGCAGAAGTTCAGAAGTCAACAGATTACCGATACCAGACCGTTTCCTGTGGCTGA
Source organism: Oreohelix idahoensis (assembly GCA_024509875.1). NCBI lineage: Eukaryota > Metazoa > Mollusca > Gastropoda > Stylommatophora > Oreohelicidae > Oreohelix > Oreohelix idahoensis. The sequence continues at coordinate 386,602 of JAMPIV010020293.1, forward strand.
TACGACACACTTGCAGTATTGGTTTGCTCTTTGTCAACACTTCGTCACGTGACCTGTCAAGTGAATGCAGTATGTAGGTCAGCGTTGTTGACATTTTTACATTAGACATTACAGAGTTTCACAGAACAGTTGGATCAATTCTTGTTAATATTAACAGGAAGACAGTATTAGTGAACTAAGAAGTCCTATTTTCATTGATGGATCTTCTTGTTTTTCTGTATATGAACTTTAATATTTAAGGCCAGAATGTTTAATTGAATAAAGTGGCAGTTTGTTTATTTTCATAAAAATAACTTTGCCATTACTGTAAAACTGAGCCTATTTTGCAACACATACTATCATACACATAATTTATATATATTTATGTTTACATGTTATTTGTTTGTATAGTATGTTAGTTTCTATGTCAGCGGGTTGTGTTTAAGGTTGGGCGGCGTCCTCACAACAGAATATCCCACGTCATAGAGGGTCCGTTGTGGGCGTTTTCTATAGGTGCAATTTTCTTGATTGAAAATTTGCTGCGACAACTGTTGCTTTTGTGTTAGCTGTGAAGTCTGTAATTATTGTTATTTTTGTAATATTTCTTTGTTCTTTAGTTTTGTTTTGATTTGTTTGTAATTTGTTGGTCTAACCTTTTCTATCTTTCAGTTCTATTCACAATTTATATTCATATACTGTGACGTCATTGGTGTTGTTATTCTTTGCAGATTCAGTGATTATTTTCGTTGATTTCCCTATTTGATTTATTTTGATTTCTGCAAACGTTCTTGTATTGTCAGTCCTATTTGTACTTTATGTATTCTGTTGGTTGACATATGTTTTATATAGGTATATTTCATAAGACACAATTGCCTGTGCACTGCACTTGGATTATGGTATAAACCAGTACCTGATTATTATTACTATTATACAAGACCTTATTAAGGCTTGTGACCCACAGATATTGAGATAGTATACTGATTAATCAAGTCATTAAGAACTTGTGGTATTATTATTATTTCAGGTGATTAGTATTATTGTTAGACATCATGTCTACATTGGAATACTTCATTACATAAGGGAAAGCCCTTGATAAGACTGGTCAACAATTAGAACAATGGGCTGTTGCTCAATATGACAAAGCATTAGCTGCAGAAGAGAGAAGAGCTATGGCAGAAGAGAAAAGATTAGAAAGAGAAGCTGAGGCTGCTGCTGAACAAAAGAAATTACAGATGCAGGTGGAGGAAAGGAGATTTGAAGCTGAACAAAAAAAATTAGAAAGAGAAGCTGCTGCGGAACAAAAAAAATTAGACAGTGAAGCTGAACAAAAAAGATTAGACAGGGAAGCTGAACAAAAAAAATTAGACAGGGAAGCTGAACAAAAAAGATTAGACAGGGAGGCTGAACAAAAAAGATTAGATGCTGAAGAGAAAAAAGCAATAAGAGAACATGAATTTGAGTTAGAGAAATTGAGATTGACAAGTATGAGTAATGTTAATCAGGCATCTAGTGGTAATGGTAAACCTTCTACTTACAAGGTTAAGGTTCCACCGTTCAATCAGTCCAGTGACGATATTACATTCTGGCTGGATAGATTTGAACGTTCTTGTCGTACACATAATGTGGATAAATCACAATACGCTAATCAATTATCAGAAAACTTGAAAGGTGAATCTTTGACTAGATTATGCCTTGTAGGAGAAGCAGATAAGGATAATTATGATGTCATTAGGGCGGCTTTGATAAAAAAATATCAGCTAAGTGAGGAAGGCTATCGCCTTTTATTTAAAACGATGGTGCCTGAGACGGGTGTAGAATTCTCAGAATTCACTGCAAAGGCACGTCTCACAGCTGATCGTTGGATTGAGCTTTCCAAAACAGAAAAAACGTATGAAGGACTTATGGATTTGTTGCTCAGAGATAAGATTATGTCATGTGTGAACAAACCTTTCCTTGAATTTATACATGAGCGTAAACCCAAATCTCTAAAAGAAATGGAAGAATATTGTTCCAATATGTCACTGCACACCCCGACGTGACTTTTGGCAACACTAAGATTAAGGAGAGTATGCCAGTTGCTTCAGCAACACCATACAATCCCAATTATTCACACAGATTTCAGGGACCTCAAAACAGATTTGATAAAAAAGGTAACCATAATAGTTATCAAAACCAAGGTAACCAATCATTTCAGGGTTCTTCTTCAAAGAACTGGAGACGAGCTGATAGCTCTCGACACAGGGGTGGTCATAATTATAGGAATTTCCGTAGAGGAAGTAATTATAGAAACTATCAGGGTTATCCGTCTTGGAGTCAACAAGATCATAATTACAGAGATACTCATTATAATGAATATGATAATGGTAACCAATGGAACTATGACTCAAACCCAAATAGGGGTTACAATAGAGGTAACAATAACTACAGAGGTGATAATAACCGAGGTAGATCTCAATACAAAAGACATAAACCACATTTTCAGGCAAACTCTGCACAACAAGAGTCCCATGAAGCCTATAAACAGAGTAAAGATAATAATGATGCTAGTAATATGGCATGTGCCGCTTTTGATTTTGGGAGAGCATCTCAGTGCCCCCAATGCAAAACGTTATTTGAGCCAACCACAGTGTCTACTTTAAGCTGTGGCCATCCTCTTCCTGCTCTTCCGGCATCAGTCGCGCATGATGGAAGAGGTTCTCTTGTCTTACATAAGGGTTTAGTGAATAACAATCCAGTCTCTGTGCTATTTGATTCTGGATGCACCACAATTGGTGTTAGGCAGTCACTCGTAGATCCTTCCCGTGCCACTGGACAAGTAGTCAAATGTGTAACATTTGGCGGCACATTAGAGAAATACTCTACTGCTATCATTAGGATTGCTACTCCTTTCTTTACAGGAGATGTACACGCATGTCTTCTTCCGAATCCGATCGCTGACCTCATCATCGGTCGCATTCATGGAGTCAAAGAATGCACTCCGCAACAAATTTCCACGTGGGAAAGGCAAAACATGCAGATTGCTAACGCTGTAGTCACTAGAGCTCAGGCTCTTAATATGCCTCAAACTTCATCTACTGAAGATAATGAAGTGCATAACCAAGATAATCCCTTGGTAATTTCTCGTGACTCGTTTATAAAACAGCAAGAAGATGATTCCACTCTGAAGAAATTCTTCATTCTTGCAACTAAAGGTGATCCGAATAAAGACACAAGTCGTAAATCGTGGATTACAAAGAAGAATGGCGTACTTGTACGTATGGTTCAAGACTCCATTACGTCAAGTCATTCTCAAATCCTGGTTCCCAAGAATTTGAGAGTTAAAATTTTGCAGCACGCTCACGACTCTCAGTGTGCTGGACACATGGGTTTTTCCCGTACTAAGTCAAGAGTCCTTGCGGCTTTCTTTTGGCCATTGGTAAACAAGGACATACGGATTTATTGTCGATCTTGTAAAGTATGTCAGGAAGTTAAATCCAAAGTCCACGGCATGCTGCACCCATTCAGGCGGCGGACATTCCTATTCGGCCGTTTCAAAAAATGGCCATAGACATTATTGGTCCATTTAAGATCAAGTCTGCAGAGGACATCAGTTTATCTTGACGTGTGTTGATATGTGCACACGTTGGCCAGAGGCTATTCCTCTGAAGAGCATTACTACTGCTGATATTGCAGATGCTCTTTGGCTTATATTTTCTCGTCTGGGGTTCCCCGGAGAGATATTGTCAGACCATGGCACCCAACTAATATCAGATACCATTCTCAAGTAATGTCTACTCTGCAGATAGATAGATCTTTAAGTAGTATCTACCATCCAATGTCTAATGGTATGGTCGAACGCCTTAATAGAACACTTAAAAACTTACTGGGGAAGATAACTGAGGATCATCCTCAAGACTGGGACAGAGTTTTACCTGCGGCCCTCTTCGCTTACAGAGAGGTACCCAATGAACATACAGGATTTTCTCCCTTTGAACTCGTCTTTGGCGCGCGTCCGCGTGGCCCTATGTCGTTGCTTCACGATCTCATTACATCTGACAATATTGACGATGACACAAAGTCATCCTACGAATATGTCATCGCGTTGAGACAAAAAATTATCGAAGCATGCAAATTAGCAACTTCTTCTTCTGAATTTGCGAAACAGAAGGCAAGGCAATTTGCCAATAAGAAGAGATGCTTACGACAACTTTGTCCTGGTGACAAAGCATTTGTATTACTACCTTGTAGGGAAAACAGATTACTTATTTCTTGGAAAGGTCCGTACGATATAATATCGAAAATTTCCGATGTCGACTATATTGTCGATATTGATGGGAAGCATAAAACCTTCCACATCAATATGCTTACTGAATTCCATGAACGTCCGGATTATTTGCAACCCATTTTCCAAGCAACGGACAATTCTCCAGTACAACATGGTCATTACTCATCACTGTCCGTGATACAGGATGAGGAAACAAGTTTTTCAGATGTAAATCTTCCTCTTCCAATGATCCCACTTCATTCTAGTGAATCATGGAAGAACGTTACTGTCTCTCCTGATTTGTCTCTAGGAGAACAGCGACAAGTTTCAACTATGTTGCAAACATTTCAGGATGTACTCACTGACATCCCTGGACAAACGCATGTCATTGAACATGACATTGTTCTAACTGACCATACTCCTATTAGGATTAGACCTTATCCTATACCTATACATTTTCAAGCACAGGTCGAGAAAGAGTTGGATGAGATGATAGATTTGAAAATAATCGAACCATCCACCTCTGCATATTCTTCGCCGATGGTTATTGTTCGTAAAAAAGACAATAACATACGTCTTTGCGTTGACTATCGAAAATTGAATCAAGTAACGAAGTTCGATGCCGAACCTATGCCTTTACTGGAAGAGCTACTTACTCGACTCTCCAAATCTCATTTTTTCACTAAACTTGATTTGTCTAAAGGATATTGGCAAGTTCCTTTATCTGAACGCGCCAAACCTCTCACGGCTTTTTCACACCTAGAGGTTTGTTCCAATGGAATTTTATGCCTTTCGGTCTTATGAACGCACCAGCTACATTCGTACGCATGATGCGCCGAATCCTATCTTATCGGTCAGATGTCATTGCATATCTAGACGACATCTGTCTTTTCAGCGATACTTGGGAAGATCACTATTCAGGGTTAGATGAATTGCTGTCTACTTTGCGTGAGCACAACCTGACAGCGAAACCCTCTAAAGCCTATATTGGTTTTAGCGAAATTTCTTTCCTAGGCCACCGAGTTGGTCATGGTTTCCTAAAGACAGAGGACCATAATACTAGTAAGATACTTAACATCTCAATCCCTAAGACTAAAAAACAGGTGAGAAGTCTGTTAGGTCTTATTCAATTTTATGGCAGATTCATTCAGAATCTATCCTCTATCATGGCACCTCTATCAACACTTCTAAAGAAAGGTTCGCCTAATGTGGTCCACTGGTCTCAGGAATGCCAATGCTCTCTGGATAAGATTAAAACATTGTTTTCAACACCACCTATTTTAGTGCTACCTACTAAAGATAAGACATTCGTTCTTCGTAGTGACGCTTCATCCACTGGGATTGGAGCGGCACTAATGCAAGAGTACTCTGGAACTCTGCATCCTGTAATGTATATTTCCAGAAAACTTAATGCGGCAGAAAGGAATTATTCGGTTTTAGACCGTGAGCTATTAGCTATGGTTTGGTCGATCCTCAAACTACAGAGATTCCTTCTAGGCGCACATTTCATAGTAGAAACCGACCAAAAAAGCTCTTACTGCTATACAGAGTAAGAATTTGAAGAGCTCGAGGTCTACTCGATATGCAATTGCTCTTCAACCTTTTCATTTCTCTGTGCGAGCTATTCGTGGATCAGATAATGTGATGGCAGACATTCTGTCAAGATGCCCACATGATTCCACATAACTTTTAGGGCTTAGACTTCTTGATATGTCTAGTTCTATAGTAGTTCCTTTTCTATATCATGATAGATACACATTTGTAATTTAATAATATAATGATTGTATCACTACATAGCGGTTCATTGATGTTTATTCACCGCTGTGCTTGATGATTTTTTCTTCATAAATCATAAATTTAAGATATCTAATACGAAATGATGATATGAATTTTTTAGGCATTGTGTAATTGCCAGAATTGTATTATACTTTGATGACACCTTCCTGGAAAAATATACTTGTAGAGAAATAATTTCTCTCAGTTTATGAGACACATTCTCACCAGTCGCTCCATAAGTCGACTTAGCCTCATATTAGGCGTTATAGGTAGTCCTGATATTTTCATCTGCGCATTATTCATGCGTTGTGAGCCTATTGTACGTTGCTCCTAGATGTATTTCAAAAAAAAAAAAAAAGTTCCATTTTTTTTTCCCGGGAGGTGTGGTAAGACTGTTACGTGCAGTCTTTGATATCTTACAATATTATACATTAGTATACTTGTTATGTTCGCAAATATTTTGTAAACAAAATAGGTAATTTTTTAGTGCTTAAGGGAAAGTCATTATTGAGTTACTTCCCTTGAAAGTTGTGTCGGCTCTTTCGATCGAACTCCGCGGATGAATCCAGTTTTCTGCGATTTATTCGTTGTTTGGGTAATAATAGATTGTTCTTGCTTCAGAATATCTATGGCCTGAATTTATGTGTATTGTTTGTCTGAGTAGGACGAGTCTGTCTTATATCTGTATATCTTTACATATCTAAGTCGAACTATATGTTCTGTTGTCTCTAGAGAGGTCAAAGGCTATTCGGCGGATGTGTCGCTAGAGAGTGGTGTGATTTGGCTTCGTCCTGATGGGGACTGTGTTTTTTCTATGTCGGCTTGTCGCCGAAAAAAAGTGATCTCAGTATTGGTGGGGAAAGTGATAGTCGTCTAGACCTATCGTGTATGCTTTACCCCAGTGTTTATTCGTATTGCCAAGGAATGGCAGAATCATATTTCTGATACCAAGGTAATAAAAGATACTCTTGTGAACTCTCTCGTTCGAAGCCACCATTTTCGATAGGTACGATTTGAATGTCTAAGAGAATATATTTGACTCGATGAAAACGACTTCGATTCCTAGCAGCACTATATCATGTAGAATGCAGTCAATTGTTCATGATCAAATCTACAGAGCAATGAAATGTTTTATGAATGACTAACTTTAGGACAGATTCATTATCTGTATCCAAACGTGAGTGACAGCTCACGAGTGAAGCCATCTTGGAACCAAACATGTAGTGACTTTCAAGAAGAGAAAAGGGATGCCCGTATTATCGCTTGTTTAGTCCAGAGATCACTGCTACACATGAGAACCCGTTATTAGCGGTTCAATATTATTATATGGAAAAATATGTGCTGAACATTATGTTGGAGAATCGTCGCTAAACGAGATTAGGTTTAGAAGCCATCTGAAATATTGTTTATAAGCTGACGTGCTCAGTCAGTGAAGTCAGATGATATATATGTATGGGCGATACTGAGGGCTTGGCTACTGACAGTCCTTTATACTATTATTCTACATGAGTGCCCATGTAACATTGCAAGACCATTTATCCACTGTACCATGATGTATTATGCCAACCTGTGATTTGTCACTATCTGTGCTGTCGAGTGTGTACGTCCAATTAAACTTTAGAAAAGGTACACAGTCGTTGGTGTCGATGACTTCCAGCCATACATGAGTGTGAGAAAAGAACATTTGTCAACACCACGAACCCTTATTAACATTCGCACATTATACACTCAATCCATGTCTACACACCACTGCGTAGGTCAAGTTGACATTCCATACACTACAGTGGAGCAAACAACACCATAGAGATCTTATCAACTGATGATGATGATGATGTCTGCTTCCATCCACTTATATCTATCTTTTGGTGGATATCATTAACTGGAATAAACAGTGGGCTTTATCAACACCCATACGACGAAAATCAGAGTAGTCACCAGGCATAATGATTTAAATTTATCTATGTGTATTTCGAATTATGAACTGACATCATGTAGTCTGTTCTAAAAGTGGGGAGATATGTGACGATATTCTCAATACATCAGCTAAATTAGATAATATTGTAGTGCATAAAGTCAAAAATAAGATAGAAAATAAAAATTGAGTCCAGCGTAGTATTCTCCTACGCCCGCCCGCATGTCGATTTTGATAAAGCCCTAGTAGCCGAATGGAAAGATACTGTCTTTTCGAAAAATTCGTCTCCCCCAACCCTTCAGATTTAAATGTAACACTTTTGTAAGGTCAAGACGGATTGCCAAGACGAGAGTGAAAGAAAAAAAGAAAAAAAAAGGGGAGGGAGGAAAAGAAAGAACCTAGGGAACGCCGCCCCGCGTTGATTTAAAAAAAAAAAAGCCAACTCGAGCAACATAGCCTTGGGCACGTTTCAAATTACGATACAAAACTAAAAAAAAATATGGAATTATGAACCAAAATACATAGGGCCATAAGAATTATATATTCGGATGCCTTATGATGTTCTGAGCAATAATATGGTGTCAGTTACCCACTAGTACAAAAAATAACCAAAATAATGGCAATAATATTATGTATGATAAGACGGACTGACGAGAAAAAAGATCACGACGGCCTGCTTAATTTTTTCATGACATTTTTTGAAAAAAAAAAGATTTGGGTTAAATAGGACTAAAAGGTACCAAGATTTTGATTGGCTGTAGTATTAAAGAAGACGATAGGGGATTGGTTAACCTAACACTAAAAAATATACTTGTAGTAGTAACCGTTAGTATTTTGGGGAATTTTTTTTTTTTAAAGTTCGATTAAAAATTCATAGTCGTCTGCTTCTATAGGCCAAGCTTAGTGTGATATTGAGGAAAAATTGTTAGGATAGGACGTCCATTTCTTTAAAAAATCTTGCCGCGAGACGATGAGATCAGAAGTGTAATTCTAAATATAAATATTATAAACTTCTGGACAGGGCAGTGATAACTTGGCCAGAATCAGCCAGTCCTTCGTGTGTTTGTGTGTTAATATTCATTGAAATTGGGGTTAAGATTGAATTTATTAACCATTTTTATTTAAAATAAAGTTTGAATGATGAGATACTAACATACGACTGTAAGTAAGTGAGTCGATGGCAGACTTAGGCAAAGCCTAGAGATTGGTCCGTCATATGATAGCCTATCAACAACAAGGAGCATAACACCTATCCTATTGTATGGAAAAAGATTACTGTTGGAATTGCAGAGGCGTTGTAACCATTAGGGGAGAGGAATACTGGTATACATTGTCACTTTAAAATATAATGGTACAGGTTGTCATTAAGAGCTGACCCTATGCGTTTGTTTGTACTGTACCTGTAATTAACTGTGGAATATTATTATATACTTATTATAAAGAAGGATGCATAACCTTCTCATTTCAGGGGTTTTTGTGGCCCTGACAGTCACATAAAACCAGGCTCGTGGGAACTGATTGATTCCTGACTTTGTTGCATAATTCGGGCACGTACTGGAGGCCATTGCCTTTTATGAAGTGAACCAGATGGTCAATCGAGCCTAGGACAAGACTTACCAGGGTTCTCCTTCGAAGTTAAGTGCCCGTTCGGCACCGAAAGTCTCAACCTCTATGAACTTCAGTTATTAATAATAAAAAACTTACATTATCAAATACAAGAATTTCACCTGTGACAAATGAAAAGAAAATAAACGATAGGGAGTGACGATAACCAACAACCTACCATTATACATATACCAGTATTATCATATTTAGAAAACTACACCTACACACTTTTAGTATATAAATACTTGTATTATGGACAGAAAATCCATTGTATAATTTGATTATTGTAAATAATTCCATTGATTTCACTTTTGATTGTCAATCCTGATTCAAACAAAATAGAGTCAGGATAATAAATTGAAAAAAAAATTTATTAACGTTACACAAAATTCAACCACTGACTTACTTAAGATAGTCTTTTAAAGTGTAGTGTGTATGTGATTGTTGTAGTACTGTTGCGTTGTGTTGGATAATAAAATACTTGTGTATATGTTTAGTTGGTTAATGCAACATTACACTACTTATACATAACCCTAGACACCAAACGTAGTCATCATCATCATACATTCTAGTCAAAGAATAAGTCTGAGTGAGATCATAAAGGTGGTAGCAGAAAGGTACCCTGTAACTTACCATAATATTTATTATATTCAGGGACCTTCACAGCTGACCTCATTCAGTACACTAAGAGTACATAACAACAACATTTCTTAACATCAAATCCACCACACCTACTCCACCTCCACGTGGTGGTCCTGGAAACAGGCTGCATCACTGCAGTCTGGCTGAGAGAGTATGGATCGAAGAGGAGAGGCAAACCCGGTCCCAAAAAGTGCCGTGTTGATGTCGGATGTGTCGGCCGAAAGTCGCAGATATCGTAGCTCCGGCGTAAACAGACACAACGCAAACCAACGTCCTTTTCAGGACGAAATGAGGAAGAAGAAGAAGAAGGACATAACCCGGAGGTATAACTTGATTTCGCTAGCTAGCAATTTTAACCTCACTGAGAAGCACGGCAAGATAGAAGATATATTTGACAGATAAATAAGTTGAAGACAGAAAGGGGGAGATGATTTATTTTATTTTGGTGTTGTATTTTCCATTTTAAATAGATGTATAATTAATTTTGTATAGAGTTTAGATACTCATTTGATAGAAGTGTGTGTCGCCGCCAGATTAATTTTGTGTTAGTTTTAGCACTGAGATATTATTAAAAAAATACTTACAGTTTATCTTAATTACCTGTACCTGTACCTTTGTTTAAAATGATGATTTTTTGCAGGCGAAATGCATGGTGAAGATAACAACTGTGATGTGGCGTACTAGCTACACTTTGTTTTAAAATGAATTGATTCCGTAGCTCTGTGTGCATAAGCGCTTTCTCTGGCTGTTGGGCAAGACGCAGATGTGACCAAGATGGTGTTCCTATCTTTAATTGATGGTATCCCAATCTGTTGTGGCCCGTGCGGAGTCTGAAGAGGACCACGTGTTCTTGTTTGCTGAGCTGGTAATATGCATCATTTTGTGTATGGTCTGGATACTCTGCTGCCCATTTGTTACTATATCTGATTATGATAAAACTCTTTGCCTCCTCGAAAGTTACGCGTGCATTAGGCTGAGGTATATTTCCACCTTCCTTTGCCAATCGGTCAGCTTCTTCATTGCCGGTGATGTTACAATGAGATGGGATCCATTGTATCACAAAACGTTTGAATCGTTGACAAAGTGTGTGGAGCACTATTCTGAAGTCATCCAGGTCTGTTTTATTTTGGCTTTTCAACGTTGCAATTACAGACTGGGCATTGACAAAGAAAGCAACTTGTTTCTCTGTGCTTTCTTCTGTCATTATAACGTCTGCAAGGCTTCTGCCTCTGCTCTGAAGTTACTTGAGACTCGTCCTGTTGCCACTGACAGTTTTTTCGTGTGCACCTATGCTTAAGGCCAGAAAGACACCTCCACCTCCATTTTCTGTTGCATTTGTTGCTGATCCATCTATGTATGCATGGGTTCAGGTGTTGTGTGGGTAATGTTTCTGTATGTAATTAGTCGCTATGGATTTTCTCTCTGTTGCAGTCTGGCTCTTTTTTCTTTCAATTCGATGAATGTTTTATATAATTTCAGGGAAACGATGTTGTTTCCAATCTGAAAGCTTGTGTGCAGTGTAGATGGGTTTAAAAGTTGATATTGCATTTATGGAAACTGCTTTCATCTGTGGTTTGGTTAATTCAACAAAGTTGCTTCGTTTGAGTCTTTGCCTTCTAAAAGGATTCATTCTATGGCACATCGGATGGTCTGTTAGTCTCTTACATTTTTCTGTTGCTGAACCCTGCTGTCTGTTCTATCCTCCATTGGCTAGAGGCGTGTAATCTTTCGAGTTCTTTTATAGGGGTTGTCTTCATGCCGCCCGTTATAATTCTCATTGCTTGATTTTGGAGTCTGCTGATTTTATCGAAGTTTGACTTAGCTGCTGTTACCTATGCTGCAATAACATACTCTAGGACTGGTCTCACTCGCCCTGTGTATAGGACACTCATTTACACCCCAAGTTGTTCCAGCAAGTTTTTTCATGATTGCCATTCTTTGCTTTGCTCTCATTCGATTTCTGTCAACTTGTTTTATTTTCAACTCAGAAGACCTAGTCAAAGTAGAATGCCTAGGTAGTTTGGATTTTCATTAAAAGTAGATTTTTCTCCGTTTCAGCACTAGTTTGGAGCTCGTGGTTTATGGCGCAAA